>JACEFZ010028407.1:252500-387271 GCA_014155875.1 Cepaea nemoralis | reverse complement strand
ACCTGAAATCCAAGCCAGACGGGACACTACCACAACACCAAGTCCGTTAAATACGTCGTCTTTCACACAGAAGGGTAATAATTACGAAGATATGATTCCTATTCTCCCCAGAAAGGATCCGACTCTCAGCAACAACGACGTGCCAGCACAACCTCCTGTTAGCCACCAACCAGAGGCTCTAGTTGGTAGTCATTACATACCCATGAGCCATCATCAGTACCCATTTAATTGTAATCCAGAATGGATGCACCTCACACGGTATAGCCCAGCTACACTTCGTCAAGCACTTATAATGTCGCTATACCAACAACCAACACAACCTGGTATTTACTAGCAACTTAGGACAAAGCTACACCGGATCTCGGTACAAGAAAGAGCCTCTCCTTAAACGTTTATCTGCATATTTGGTTATAACTTGATCTAGTAACGTATTAGGTTATAAGTTATTACAAACATTGACTGGTTTTGACTTTATATTGATAGTACTTAGCTGTATAGCTTTTATAATAATTCTAATTGTGTTTTCACGGTGAGTGAGGGGGTCTTCACTGCTCTTCCTTACGGATCTGTGTACGTATTTTTATATATTTACAGAGATATTACTGTTTCTCTGTACTTTAGAGTGTGTTTTGTAATAAGGGACGTAAGTTGTATTCACTTTGTGTGTGTGTGTGTTTTGCTTTTAAACTTGTGATTACGCATTGTTGAAATGTCTAATAAGTACGAACACTGGCTCAGGAATAATGGGCTCAGAATCGGGCATGTAAACATATGCCATCTATTAGGGAAGCTGCCCGAACTATCACTTATACTTAATCAAAATTTTCACATGTTTGGCGTTAGCGAAAGTCGATTAAATGGCAACATCTCAGATGATGACATCGCTATCAGAGGTTTTAAAACCATTAGAAGAGATCCCTATCAGAAACAAGAGACGGGTATTGCAGTTTATATTTCCAACTCGCTTAACGCCCACCGCAGGCTAGACTTTGAAACCTGTGAGATTGAGTGTGTGTGGATAGAGGTTAAACTTCAAAATCGCATACCGCTAGTAGTTGGCTATCTTTATCGAAACCCCAGTGCAGGAAATATCTGGTATGAAAAATTCACCACTATGATGGATGTAGTCTTTAGTAATGCTAGGGAAATAATATTGCTAGGTGACTTCAACATAGACGCTAACAAATCAAACAAAACATGGGAAAACATAATAGAGTCATATAATTTCCAACAGTTAGTCAAACAAGCCACTAGAATCACTAAATCATCTGCAACACTTATAGATCATATTTATACTACGTGTGCTAATAACATCACAGAATGTAGTGTACCTATCAATGCAATGAGCGATCACTATCCAGTATGTTGCACGTGGTCGAAAAGGGGCACCAAAACTCCCAAGCACAAACATATAAGCATAAAATATAGAAATTACAAAAAATTTCAATCGAGACGTCTTCTTACAAGATTTGGTCAACTCATCTCTAGATTATGTTTACCAGCTTCCTGGCCCAGACGATGCTCTGGACCACTGGCTAAAGACCTTTCTAAGTATATTTGATAAACATGTTCCATTTAAGGAAGTTCGTGTTAAACATCACACAAAGCCCCCGTGGATCACACAGGAGGTAGTTGAACTTATGAGAGATCGCGACAGGGCTCACAAAAATAGAGATCTAACTATGTACCGTAGTCTGAGAAACAAAGTTCAATATGTTATTCGGAAGGAAAAGAAAAACTATTTTAAGAACATAGTAATAGATAAAACCAACACTAAAGATATATGGAAAGCAATTAATACCTTGACAAACAAACACAAATCATCACAATCATTACCATCAAATCAGGTTACATGTGATCAATTCAGTAGATACTTTCAGTCCGACATAAACCAACTGAAGGCTGCAATACCAGATGCGCCTCATGACATATCTTTATTATCATCATTCTGTGAGAACAAATGCTATGGACACATTTCCTCCAACATACCGCTAATGACGACAACTGAAGTATTTACTCATCTCCGTAATCTAAAAAACAATAACTCATCAGGACTAGATGGAATTAGTAGTCGGATCCTTCGCCATGCTGCACCGGCGATCTGCGAGTCACTAACTTTTATATATAATCAATGTCTAACCAGAGGTCACTTCCCATCAGCCTTTAAATCGCTAAAGTGTATCCTCATTTAAAAGCTGGTCCTCTAGACGATCGTCTCATGAGTAATTATAGACCAATTTCCATATTATCCTCATTATCCAAACCGCTAGAAAAGCACATCAACAAAACAACACTAGATCACTTAGTTCGCCATAAACTGATAGTTGACAGCCAGTCAGGATTTCGGCCAAAATATTCTTGTCATACGGCACTAACAAACATGATAGAAAACTGGCATCAAAATATTAACAACAATACTCTATGTGGAGCGGTGTTTATAGACTTTAGGAAAGCATTCGATATGATAGATCATACTATTCTAATTAAAAAACTAGAAACAATGAAAGTAAGTTTTAATATAGTGACATTAATAAAATCATTCTTATTAGACAGAAAGCAAGTAGTATCACACAATAAAGTTTTATCTCAAGCCATTACCATTAATATTGGAGTACCTCAGGGGTCTATTCTTGGCCCTCTATTATTTGCCATTTATATAAATGATCTTCCATTAAATCTGTCGTCGTCCTGCGATCTATTTGCTGATGACTGCACAGTATATACAAATGCTGTTGATCGTAATGTGCTAGAATTATCCTTGCAACAGGAAATAAATAGTGTAGTTAACTGGAGTCATGCAAACCGCATGCAAATTAACATTACTAAAACAAAGTCTATGTTAATAGGAACCAGGCAAAGACTTCACACTCTAAACTCGCAGAGAACTCTTCAGCTGCACATTGGCAGCACGCCTGTAGAAAGTGTCACCGAGCACAAGACACTGGGTGTTATCATAGATCAAAATCTAACTTTTAACTCACATGTTCATGCTCTAGTTAAACAAATAGCCAAAAAAGTATACCAACTTGCCAAAATTAAAAATTTCCTTGACGAAAACACAAGAAAGATATTCTATACTTCTCATATACAAACACATATTGATTACTGCTCCACAGTCTGGGATGGATGCTCCAAATCAATAACAAAACGCCTATATTCACTCCAGAAAAGGGCAGTGCGTTTAATTAATGGTGAAAAGCTTACCGACAATTCTAACCTATATAAACGTCTCCGGTTACTGCCACTCCACAAGCGCCTGCTGTTTAATAAGACCAAACTAATTCACAAAATCCTATTTCAAAATGCTCCAAGCTACCTTTGGCCATTGTTTAAATATAACGCTAGACATAGCGAACGACTAAATATACTTCATGTCCCTAAACCTAGGATAGACTTATATAAAACAAGCTTAGCATACTCTGCCGCTCAGTTGTGGAACAATCTTCCACAAGAAATCAAAGACACCACCAATCATGATACATACATTCGCAACCTGTTTGAACACTACCTTAGTACAGACTACATACCCCCATAACAAATAACACAAAAAAGACAATAATGGTAACTGATCTCAAACGACAACTAGCCAAAAAACATTCCCTTATGTATGGCACGTTACACCCTCCTTAGGTATTTATAATGCCCATGTTAAACACTGCCTCAGTGAGTCATTTGTTATTGATTATTTTTCATGCGTTTTAATGTTCTTTTGTTGTCAAAAGTTGCTTCATAAGTGATGTTGAATGAAAGAATGTATGAGAGGAAATAGAGAAGAAGGGCAGAATGTCAGACGGGCCTGCGTGCCCAATTCTTAACCCTTTGAAAATAAAGACTTATTATTATTATTATTATTATTATTACGTTCAGTAGCTTGTCAATGCTTTCTGAACGTACGGATTTCATACCATTGTATGGAAACACCAAAGCAAGGCAGTCTGCTTCCAAAACGCTCGGAGCTGTGTTTCGAACGCGGTATGCGGGATTACGAATTGCGTTCTAACTCCTTCGACATAGAGCCGGCTCTGTGAATACGTATGTATATTTATATATTTGCCAGTGGTAAAAAGTCTACTTCGAGTTTTCGATTGTGTGTTACAAGAACCCAGAAGAGAAGTAAATAACAGTAACACATCCTGGGAAGAATAACCCGGTAAACAAGGGCGGGGAATAAAAAGGATGTGTCAGCCGAAAGGCGCAAATATCGCAATCTTGCCGGGTCAGATCCTCCAGTTGTGATTCTCTAATGTACTGTCTGCTTTTTAGGTCGGGCTCCCTTTTCTGTCTCTGACTGTCAATCCTATTCAACTATCTCATCTCATCATGTTCCTCTTGTACCTTGCGGTGTCGAGGTGAAGTATAAACTTCGTGAGAGTGCCCGAGTATGGGCTTCATATATCGATATTCCCATGGACTCTGCTATTCCCTCCGTCCAACGTTTACGTGGTACGGCCGCTTCCTCTGTTTCCCTCTAGTCTGTACATCATTGCTTGTTGTGGTATGCTGTTGACTGGTAACCTACTTGCATGGCCAAACCATTTGACCTGGCATGGCAAAACCTATTCAATTATAGTATTGAATAATATTTCAGGGTCTGCTGAAGGTAATGTTTCCTTACGTCCTTCAGAGTCTAAATCTGGGCTCTGAAGAGGCAGTCGGGAATTATATACAAGAACTAAAGTCGAGAGGGTCGACTTTATTGCAACGGGTTTTATTGTTTCATGATGGGTCTCTCTCCGCATAACGACAAGGCACTTGCTGGGAGCATCGCACAAAGCACGGACTCCGCAACTCCAACGATGACCCCACAAAGCATGGACTCCGTAGCTCCAACGATGAGCCCACAAAGCTCGGACTCTGTAGCTCCAAAGATAACCCCCGGAACCTCACAGAAAATTGCGCTTGCGGTCTGCTTCTTCTTCTTCTTCTTCTTCTTCTTCTTCTTCTTCTTCTTTTGTGTTCATCAGGAGTGTTTTGTTAGATGTAATTGCGTTGGGACATTAAACTCTTACTGTAGTGGTATCGTCCGCATCCCAGCTGGTCAAGTTAGAATGGTCGAATACTTCACTGTCAACCCTTAGGGGAAGGCAGAGACAGTCCATGGACATTCTCCGCCATCCAGGGAGGCTTCCATAATTGCAGAGCTAACACATAGCGCTCTGGTACTGGGATCACCCGAGGAATGGCCACGTCCTGCACATGGCTGCTTTAAAACCTCACTTCCATGTAGTGGGCATTTCGTTCGCCACGGGCCGCTCCCCACGCAAACCAGGAACGGTCAATCTGCAGACGACATCCACTCAGCAAGCTTTCGCTTCGGACTTCCACGTAATGGATTCGCTAGCCAAGCGTTCCATTTCGTGTTAATGAGACTTTCGGATTTTCTGCGGGTGTTTGTTGGCCGGGTTACCTTCCCGGGCGCTTGCGGTCTGAACGACGCCGTTCGGGAACGAACCCACGACTCTCAGATCGTGAGGCATTCTGTTTAACCACTTCGCCACGTGAGGAAATATTTTTATTTTGTTTCCCCCGCGTTTCCATCCTGTTTCAGGATAATGCGGTCAACACCAGCATCTTTCAGCTATATGTTGATTCCTAGGCTAGATTACGCTCATCAGCACGCCACGACTTTCTGAGCGACCGGCTCCATACTCTCATAAGTCACTGGCGCGACTCGAACCGCTTCTAATTCTCGTGCGCTCACGTCAACCACGAGAGTATTCGGGATTAACGGATAAAGCTGCTAACCACTCGGCCAGGGAGCCGGCGTGAGGAAATATATACTTATATTAATACTGTCTTCCCTGAAGTAATAGCACATTTCTACCAACATTCTGTTTCAAGTGTCAAACATGGAGATAGTTTCAAGCTTAATCTCAGCACATGTCATATGACAGACTGGGTTACAAACCGGCCGGTTGCACGTGAAGGGACAAAATTAGAAATGATGGCATGGGAAACACCATAGTTACCATTCCGTGCATTGAGAGTGTGGCTTCACTTCACACTGACTGACACAGTTGGTGTTTGTTAGGCTCATTAAATAACCACTTGTCGGCTGGTTGTCTCCACATTCCGTCAGTTCTTCTACATCGGAACTGATCTGTTCATATCGTATTCATGAAGTGACTATTTTCTGCTGTCTTGGGACAGTGAGCAATAAGCACGTGAATTATGAAACCCTGTCGTCTCGTGACAAACAATAAGAGACAACATTGCAGATGTGGACACAATTCAAGCGAACGAAAGAAGAAGGAGAATGACAAGCAATAGCGCGAATGACAGTGAGCAAACACCAATCGCCATGCATGACTGGAAAGCTTCAACATCGCACGCAGACTGGGCTAAGCACCTAAAGACTGGGCTAAGCAACCTAAAGACTGGGCTAAGTAACTTAACGACTATACAGAAAATCAACATATATGTAAAAATATATGCTGACCTTGGTAGCCACCACGAAACAAAGAGATTTCTTGTTTTGCAAAGCACTATGTTAGACTGAGCTCAGACAGGAGGACAGTAAGGGTTGCCTTGCTGATCCAGCAGCTTGTCTTGTTCCAGATGTATTGGTGCTACCTTTCCTCGGGAGAAAACTAGACAGGCCGAGAGAGGGATCATGTTGCATGGGCAACTCATGGTCTCTACAATCCAGCCCTGGCTTTGTGCTGCGGGGAGATGTAACTCCATACCTGGTTCCCACTAAGGGTTGTAGTTGTTATGCCTTTTTGGAGCACAATGTAAAAAACCATCGTCTGTTAAAAACGGCAAGGTGCCAGTAATGCTAGACTAGATAGACGATGAAATACACTAAATGTATGATAGTTAATAAGCACTAATAGACTCTGTCTTTATACGTACAATACTCAATAAACATTGTACAGAAAATCTGAACCGGCAGTCTCTGTCGCGCATTCGCAAGTCGAGCCTGGCATCACGCACCTGGAGGTATGCACTCGGACATTTGTGTATGTGACGTCCTGATGTAGTTTTCTGCCATGAGTCTGGTGATATGACAAGACCATCACATCTTGTATGCCTGAATGCACGGAGGCATAAATGTCCAGTCTCTCCCCCCCCCCCCCCCCCCTTTCATTTAGCGAGACAACGAGTGCATGGAGCATATATGTCCAGTCTCCCCCTCACTTAGCGAGACAACGAGTGTATGGAGGCATAGATGTCCAGTCTTCTACCCCCCCCCCCCTTCCACTTAGCGAGACAACGAGTGTACGGAGGCACAGATGTCCAGTCTCCCCTTCACTTAGCGAGACAACGAGTGCATGGAGGCATATATGCCCAGTCTCCCCCTTCAATTAGCGAGACAACGAGTGCACGGATGCATAGATGTCCAGTCTCCCCCCTCCCACCCCCCACTTAGCGAGACAACGAGTGCACGGATGCACAGATGTTCAGTCTGATAGGCGAATCACTGTTCAACAATTGGCGTTACAGTCAGTCAACAATGGTTGTGCAAATGCAGTTATAAAAACTTTCGGATTTTCTAAGTTTTGCGCAAGATGGGTTCCTCAACGTCTCCTTCACGGCAATGCGTGCCCTCAACAAGTCTGGCAACTCGGGAAATAATCAACAAATTAGTTGGACTGTACTACCCCACCCACCCTATAATCCCGAATTAAAACTCTCTGATTGTCCTCTGTTTGGTCCACTTAAAGATGTACTCCGTGGGACAATGTTTGAAGATTATAAAGCCGCGATTTATGCAGCGAAGAAACGGCTACTAGATCAAGACAAAATCTGGTACGGGCAAGGAATACATGCACTTGTATCGCGCTGGCATAAAGCCGTAAAAGTTGATGGGGATTGTATTAAATAATATCGATGTTTACATGACGTACCCATGGGTATTGTGTATAAATGTCATGTTTTTTTTTAATAAACAGCCCCTAAGAAAAACGATGTCGTGTATTACCTTCTGAACGCCCCTCGTAGGTTTGGACCGAACAAACATGGATGGAGAAAAATGGAAAGTAGATGTGTATCATCACAGCTATGACTTCATAATATAAGTCCATGGCAGACATGGGTAGTCGCTTAAGTCGATTAATCACCCCATGGCACTTGTTCAGTTATAAGAATATCCTTGTAATGTTTATTAAAACAACAAAATAGCAATTAAAAGATGAACACTCTTAGCAGGAAATGAACTACATGGAGATGTAAGAGCACACTGGACCATATAAAATATTGATAGACACTCTTAGCAGGAAAGGACATGCATGGATACGTACAAGCACACTAGACAATATCACAGTGGTTCTCAACCTTTTTTGGCCTATGCCCCCTTTACCCTATATTCAGAACGTCATTCCCCTCCCCCTTTTCGTATTTCCTCCCTATAAATACCCCCCCCCCCCCCCAACCCCACCCTTACACAGTATACATAAAAATGGAAGCTAAATTTAGTAACACATATTAGAACAAGCCCAGACATCTACTTAAAACGTGATTTGCAGGTCTACTTACGTTATAAAACGAATTGCATTACGTCGAGAAGTACAGAACAGTAAAATTTAGAGGGGAAAAACAATATCAAGTAACTGGTTGTTGTATTAATGCAATCTTGAAATAATCTTAATACTAAAAGCTGCAGGAACACATTCACGTCTGTCGCCTTCAAATGTCGGCTGCAGTAACAAGCGCACTGCTGTTTCCCGCTAACACTAGACCACGTAAGGAGACCCGGAGCCTCTCTACAGTAGTAAGTAGTAGCTATCTCGCTTGCCTGTCCACACGGTTGTTACGGGTTTTAATTCGCATCCAGGCGGATATTTTACATTAACTGCCAGGTCCACTCAGCCCAGTATGAACTGACAAGTCAAGGCAGGGCCTGGTACTGAACACATCACCCCTCGGGTGTCCATTGGTATATACACATTTTGGTAAATAAAAATTTCGTTCACCTGGACGCCTCCCCCTCGCCCAACCCACTTGATGTTCTCCTGTGATGTTGCTATGGCAATCCTTGATTCATGCGGTGATTGACCTTCGGCCCCTCGTCACATTTCCGGTACATCAGTATAGTTATAACCACACACGTGTCCAGTCCACAACAAGGAACAGCTGAGGAACTTTGGCCGAAACGTTCATTCTGTTACTTGCGAACCGTGTTCTATTAAAGTTGACCAATTCTGCTTTTCCTTTAAGACACAAGAACAGACATCATGAGCCAGGTCTATCAAACACCTGAATCCACGTCTGCAGAATGTGGACAGAAGTCGCAAGCAACCATTTGTAGAGCACAATAGGTCTCAGAATTGTGTATGAACTGATTAAGTATCGAATATATCGCCACATGATCTCTCGTTTCAACAGATGGATGATGTATCACTATACTAGGGTAATTGTGTGATTTGTTATGTTTCGTGGTATCTCCCGCAATTTTAAAGCTGCGTGAATGGACATTTACATCATAATACTTGTCCATTTGATTTTTTACCATATGTAGTCCAAACTGTGTTTGTCACCGAATCCGTTAACAAACCATCACTAAAACAGCAAACATACAAACACGTGGAGCTGTCAAGCTGGGTCTAGTCAGCTGCGAGTTTAAATCCCTCTAATGTAAACAACTTTGTATTGCCTTATCCGTATGTGGACCTTTACTTCTTTCGGTTACTTCTGTGAGTGCCCATCAATACATGTGGATGAATTCCTCATGCTATTTCAGTGGTCCCCCAGAGTTTCCCAGAAACTGGCACACGAACAGTTTTGCAAGCCCACCTGAATGTCTTCATATAATTCTTGTGCAGTAAGATGTGGGTTATAGAGATATGACATCTTCTGCGTTCATCCTGAGTCTTTTTCTCGGATGTGATTGCGTTGTGCCTGTTTACAGTTGAGCTGCGATACTGCACAGAAAGGTGTTGATTATAGAGATAGGACAATATAGAGACAGTAAGGTGTGGACTATAACTATAGGACATTATAGAGACAGTAATGTGTGGATTATAAATACAGGAGATTATAGAGACAGGAAGGTGTTGATTATAGAGATAGGGCATTATATAGACAGCAGGTTGTGGATTATAGAGATGGGAAATAAAGAGACAGTAAGGTGTAGATTATAAATATAGGAGATTATAGAGACAGTAAGGTGTTGATTATAAATATAGGAGATTACAGAAACATTAATGTGTGGATTATAAATATGGCATGTGGTAGAGACTAAGATAATGACTATAAAGATGAGAGACGAAATAGTACGGTGGAGATGACAAAGATAGGAGATAAGACAGAAAGATGGGAATTATAAAGACAGAAGATAAGAAAGTAATAGAAATATAGGAAATGAGATAGAAGGACGAGGATGGCAAAGATGGGAAATGAGATAAGATCGAAATGATCAATCTGTGAGACCTTACAGCAGGGTGGGAAAAGATGGAGACAACGGGGTGGGAAAAGATGGAGACAGCAGGGTGGGAAAAGATGGAGAAAGGAGATGTCAGCTTAACGAAACAAACCTAACCTTGGATTGGTGGGATACTCCGGCAGTTACTGTAGCTACTGCTGACGTCACTGCTGGAGATGAGCTTGCAGTTGGTGGTGTTGACGTTGTAGATCGGTGCTTCGGTGGTCGACCACGCCTGGCAGGTTGTGGTGTGCTGGAGCAGGTCGCTGCTGCCGTGGTTGGTGTAGAATTTTGGTCAGTCGGAGCTGTTGTCCTGACGATGTCACTGCCGCTGTTGCTTTCCTCGTTTGTACTGGCAGAATCCACAGACTTGCTGTCCGACTTCTTGCCAGTCTTCAAAGGTTTGATAGTATCCCGCAGTTCGTCCATCTGTGCAGCAGTGATGATGTAATTACAGCTCATCAGCCTTTCTAAGCGCCCGGCGTCGATTTCCCGCTTCAGAACAACGGTCAGAGGACTTCTGAGGATGTCAAATCCCTCACAATTCTCCTTCAACCATGAATTTATACTTTCTAAAGGGACTCCGACTTCGGCGGCATGTTTCCGAGCTTCATCTTCAACACTAGTTGCACTACTCTGTTGCTTTCCTTCCTGTGTTTCTTTTTCATGCTTCTCTTTCACATATGCACGCGATAGTTCGAGAATTGCCTCCAATATTTTCGTTTGAAATTGTTGTAGAGTTTAGCACCGCACAGCCTAGCATGCTCTTTCTCCATTTTGCTGCGTTACGATAGCTAGTACTACCTTTATAATCCACTTTTATCACAATTTCCGCATCAACTAATTTCTCTAACTTATTTTCCGTCTCTACAGCAGTAAGTCCATGTCGACGCCTCACCACATGACAAATACGCTGCAAATCCGGACGGGCTTTCCTTCGCCTTAAATGATCAATTGTTTCTAATATCCACTCTGTGTGTTTAGAATTAGAAGCCATATTGTTCCTTAACTAAACATCGGCAGCAAATTAACAGTAGCTGTACTGTGTTAGCTTAATTGCGAAGTAAATGAGATACCATAGGTAAAACACAACACAAAACTTCTAGGTTGATTGCTTAGGTTAAAAACATAAGCCAGGTCTCCAAGTAGTTGTTCAGCTTTTACGCATGCGTACCAGCGCTCAATGATGCATTATGGGATGTAGAGCAAGTTGCACGACTGTAGGAAAATGTGCCAGGCCCAGTGTGCGCCTGTGTTGGCGGACTTGGGCCGTGTCAGCGCGCGCACGCATTAAGTCTTGTCTGATATTGCAAAGCAATTCTTGCGAAATGCAAATCCCTGTTTGAAATGTTGTTATGAATATCAGGGTTTGGGGCGGAGAAGTGAGGGGGCGTACAAAAAGGTTTCTTCCGTTCAAACAGGAAGATACAATAAAGCGAAAGAAATTTTCAAAATGAAAACAAAACTACACCGCGGGGCTGTCTTGAATCTGTCTCAAACTACTCCCAGTGTGAAACAGAAGAGGTGTGTGTGTTAAATAAGTTACTGTGTGTTAATAAGAACTGAATTATTTCGCTATGTTAGTATATATTGTAAGCGGAGAAAATTAGTATTTCTTCTTCTTCTTCTTCTTCTTCTTCTTCTTCTTCTTCTTCTTCTTCTTCTTCTTCTTCTTCTCTTCTTCTTCTTCTTCTTCTTCTTCTTCTTCTTCTTCTTCTTCTTCCACCTTCAACCTCTTCTTTTCTTCTGCTTGTGTGTACACCTTCTAAAGTCGATATGAATAAATAAACAGAAAGCAGCAGTCAGCTTCACCTTGTTGACAACATTAAACAGTTTGTTTTATTTGAATTGCGTGTAGGCCAAAATAGTTTTCTCGGTTCTGCATATATCAGACACCCCTGCTACAAATGTTTAGCTGTCATTGTACCAGTTCCTCTGATACACACATCAATACCTCCTACCCTTAGCTTATAGAACATGTGTTATTTTAAACTTATGTGTCCTGTGCGGGGTGTGACAATTGTTCTCTCCGGTTCAGTTGGTAATATGCATAATATTTATAATGTCCTGAATGCTCTCTGATTTCCACTTGGTTCTATAACTGGTTCTTTTAAACAGGTAGGCATCATCCCAGGTTATGTCTTAATAACGTTAAGGCAATCCTCCACTTTCTTTTGTCTGTCCATTACCTTATTCCTTTCCGGATATGTTGTAATGTTAGGGGATTCATTGTATCACAATCTTTTTGGATTGCTGGCACTTAACCAACCAAAGACAATGCTGTTTCTGTTGAGGATCCTATACAACGACCGTCAGCAGTCGTACAAGGAGACGTGCTTCTGTTGTATGTGTATGTAACACGAGGGGAATCCGTGGCTGACAGGTTACTACGTTGCCTAAGGCTCAGAAGGTGTAACGGGTTCCATCCCTGAATAGAATTCCCATCTGGGAATTTGTCCAAGAACCATTGATATCTAATGATATCACACGTCGCTGTGATTCCATGGGAAGTAAGGTCGAATGCATAGTCTTCACAGAACAGGGCGAAAATTGGGAGGTCCCGTGAGCAACTTGTGCATGGTAACAATTCTATGGCCACTTGAAATTGTAAAGAGTAGGCTGGAAGGTCACCGTCCTGGCAAAATTATTAGGACAATTCAACCTACGTTCTGTTAGATAGAGCCCGTTACTTTGGATGGAATCTGTCAAGAGCAGTGGTTCTCAACCCGTGGGGAATTCCCCCCTGAGCGGGGGGGGGGGGGGGAATTTATAGCGGGAAATACGAAAAGGAGGGGGGGGGTGATATTCTGAACATATGGTGAAGGGGTGCATGGGCCAAAACAGGTTGAGAACCACTGGTCTAGAGGATGTAACTCTAAGCACTGTTAGATAGAGTCTATTACCATGGATGGAATCTGTCTGGAGGAGGTAACTCTAAACACTGTTAGATAGACTCTGTCACCATGGATGGAATCTGTCTGGAGGAGGTAACTCTAAGCATTGTTAGATAGAGTCTGTCACCATGGATGGAATCTGTCTGGAGGATGTGACTCTAAGCACTGTTAGATAGAGTCTGTTACCTTGGATGGAATCTGTCTGGAGGATGTGACTCTAAGCACTGTTAGATAGAGTCTGTCACCTTGGATGGAACCTGTCTGGAGGATGTGACTCTAAGCACTGTTAGATAGTCTGTTACCATGGATGGAATCTCACCTTGGATGGAATCTGTCTGGAGGATGTGACTCTAAGCACTGTTAGATAGAGTCTGTTACCATGGATGGAATCTCACCTTGGATGGAATCTGTCTGGAGGATGTGACTCTAAGCACTGTTAGATAGAGTCTGTTACCATGGATGGAATCTCACCTTGGATGGAATCTGTCTGGAGGATGTGACTCTAAGCACTGTTAGATAGTCTGTTACCATGGATGGAATCTCACCTTGGATGGAATCTGTCTGGAGGATGTGACTCTAAGCACTGTTAGATAGAGTCTGTCACCTTGGATGGAATCTGTCTGGAGGATGTGACTCTAAGCACTGTTAGATAGAGTCTGTTACCTTGGATGGAATCTGTCTAGAGGATGTGACTCTAAGCACTGTTAGATAGAGTCTGTCACCATGGATGGAATCTGTCTGGAGGATGTGACTCTAAGCACTGTTAGATAGAGTCTGTTACCTTGGATGGAATCTGTCTGGAGGAGGTAACTCTAAGCACTGTTAGATAGAGTATGTCACCATGGATGAAATCTGTCTGGAGGAGGTAACTCTAAGCACTGTTAGATAGAGTCTGTCACATTGGATGGAACCTGTCTAGATTGCTCAGATATTATTATCAGACCACTACCACAGGTTGCCGTCCTGTCCTCCTGCCTCCGCCCCCCCCCTTTCTTTCAATGTGCTCACTGAACCGTAACACCTATCACCCCGTCATCATCCTCCATCTCACTCCCTCTGTTGGGTATAAAAAGAAGACATCGGCGATATTCTGAGTTACACACAGATCGGAATTGTGAGGTAAGTATGAACATTTTTTCCAATTCTCATTTTCTCTTCATTGCTTTCATTTTTTCATCCTTTTGTTCTTCTCGTCCTGTCGTCACCTTTTGATGTAGTCACAGGAGATCTCCTTGACTATATGTTGTGTTTGTGAATGTGTTTGTTTGCTGATGAAGGCTAATCGCCGTAACGTCCTGTATGTGTCGTAATTCTGTTATTTAAAGCTGCACTACTTTGTGTCATTTTATATTGTTTAAATTTTCACAGCTTTACCGCAGTTCCGCCCAATTTTAATCATATTCTCATATAAGGGTATCATGGTAGATTGAAATAGCAAAAAGCAGGTCTCAAGGCCACAGTCTTGGTACATTTGTTAGGGAGCAATATATTCGTGAGGGTCTGTTCAAAGCACTAAAGAAGATTGGCTGTCCACCAACTCTTCTGTCCATTGTGAAATCGTTCCACACAGGCATGAAGGGTATAATCAAGTTTGATGGCTCAACTTCAGAAGAGTTTGAAATCAAGAGTGGAGTTAAGCAAGGTTGTGTACTAGCCCCCACCCTCTTTGGGATATACTTTTCACTTCTACTGAAATATGCCTTTCGTGATCAGGATGACGGTATATACATTCACTCACGCTCAGATGGTGGCCTCTATAATGCTCAGAGATTGAAGGCCAAGACCAAAATTAGCAGGGTACTAATCAGAGAGTTGCTTTTTGCGGATGATGCTGCGATTACGACCCACTCTGAGGAAGAATTACAACATCTACTATCTGCATTCTCCAATGCTTGTTCTGAATTTGGTTTAACAATTAACAAAAAGAAGACACAGATTATGTCACAAGGTGCACATGGTGTACCATCAATCTTTATTGACGACGCCGAACTGGAGATAGTAGACCATTTTACATATCTAGGATCAGAGGTAAATAGCAAATTATCCCTCGATCAGGAAATCAACATAGGGATTGGCAAGACAGCAACAACAATGAACATGTTAGCAAAAAGAGTCTGGGAGAACAGGAAGCTTACTGCCAAAACAAAAGTACTCGTCTACCAAGCCTGTGTCCTTAGTACTCTTCTTTATGGCAGTGAAACCTGGACAACTTACTCACGCCAAGAGAAACGTTTAAACAGCTTTCATATGCGGTGTCTGCGAAGAATACTTGGTATTAAGTGGCAAGACAAAATCACAAATACTGAAGTATTGGAAAGATCAGGTTGTGTGACGGTGTATTCCATGCTCAGTCTTCGTAGACTTAGATGGATAGGACACGTTAGGAGGATGGATGATGGTAGAATACCAAAGGACATCTTTTTTGGTGAATTACAGATGGGTAGGAGATCTCAGGGTCGGCCTCTACTACGATACAAAGATGTGTGCAAGCGGGACATGATTGATACAGGCATTGACAATGCACAATGGGAGCATGTCGCCGCTGAACGTGTTGCATGGAGGGCAACTATCAGAAATGGAATAAAGACAAAGGAAAAATGATTGCAGATAAAGCACACACAGAGCGTGAGAGACGTAAGATGGTGCAAAATGGTGGAAATGACCATGTTTTCACATGCACCTATGTGGGCAAACATTTGCAGCAAGAATTGGCCTTACCAGCCACACTCGCCACCGCCATGGATCGTAGTTATTGCCATATGACAGTTATTAAGCCTTTTTGAAGCACAATGTACCAAACTATCGTCTGTCAAGACGGAAAGGTACCAATGAATGATATATATATATATATATATATATATATATATATATATATATATATATATATATATATATATATATATATATATATATATCTTCCAAAACAAACCAACAGAAACCTTAGAAACCATACATGAACTCAGAGAGAAACCACAAGACGAAAACCTAGAGATCGAGCCTGAACCGCAAGTTACAGCTAGCAGCCCAAACGCGACGCCCGAGGCAGACAAAGGGAAACAGATCTCTCGCCAGACATCCACAGAAAACCGAGATGAGCATCCTGATGACGGCACGGAGAGACCACGGGGATCTATCTTAGAGGAGTTGCGAGAATCGGCAAGGGTGGAGGAACGCAGGCGCCAAGAATTCAAAAGGTGTTGGCATAAAAGAGAAAAGAAGAAACCCAAGAAACTCATGGGACCGGTAGAATACCCAACTACATACTTGGAACGTGATTTTGCCGACTATTCATACTACATAGAATACGGAGAGAGAAAACCATGGCTGACCGAGGAGGAAAAAATCGAAAGGCAGCAGAAACTCAAACTAGAAAGTGAAAACATGAGCAAGGAGGAAAACGGAAACGTCGAAAACCTCCTACAGAAACTACACAAAAATGGAGACAAAAAGACCAAATAAAAAGTCCTTATAAGGACTGTACCCAGACGAGCCAGAAGCCTTCACCAGCAAAGAGAACAACAAGAGCAGACAAGCACAAAGGATAGCCACCGAACGACCCCCCAGCTGACGTCACAAACACAAACCAACATAATAGGACTCACAAGACAAGAATTAGGGTAAATGAACCCACAAAAACCACTGACCTAAACAATAACCACAGCTGAAAAACGCAGGTTGAACGAGGCCGAATTTGGAATTTTTGTTTTGAATATTGGAAATGGAAATATATATATATTTTCGCAAGCCGCCAACTTTCGTCATGTTCCTAGACTTTGACTGTCCCCAGTCTACCTTCAAGGCAACAGTTTGTGTCTCCCTTCGTCAGGTTCCTAGACTTTGACTGTCCCCAGTCTACCTACAAGGCAACAGGTTTGTATCTCCCTTCGTCAGTTGCCTAGACTGTGACTGTCCCCAGTCTACCTACAAGGCAACAGGTTTATGTCTCCCTTCGTCAGGTTCCTAGACTTTGACTGTCCCCAGTCTACCTACAAGGCAACAGGTTTGTATCTCTCTTCGTCAGTTTCCTAGACTTTGAATGTCCCCATTCTACCCACAAGGCAACAGGTTTATGTCTCCCTTCGTCAGGTTCCTAGACTTTGACTGTCCCCAGTCTACCCACAAGGCAACAGGTTTGTGTCTCCCTTCGTCTGACACCTATACCTTGACCTGTCCGTCATGTGACACTCTAAAACTAGCCGCACACTACCGTCGGCACAGCTCATGGAGTAATTGGAAGCTGCAAGCCTCTCTGCCTCTTCAATGTAGAAACACAACAGAGAGGGGCGTCTAGAAAAACATCATTGGGACAGAGCCCATCCATGTAAATAAATAAATTTTGCATATTCGTTTACAGGACGCTGCAGTGAACTCCAGCCATTGTTTTTAATGTTTGTAATTTTTGGCAAGTTTACGTTCAGTAGTCTGTCATTGCTTTCTGAACGACCGGAACTCATACCTTTGCATGGAAACCAACGCAAGGTGGTTTGCTTCCAAAGGGCCCGCAGCTGTGTTTCGAACGCAGTATGAGGGATTATGAATTGCATACGTAACAACAGCACATTAAAACTTCCTCCTTGAAGGAGTTTTGAACCCAGGATTACTGAAACTACAGGCAGGCGAGTGTTCTATCTACTATACACACACGGCTCCCTAACCCTGATATTGTCAGCCGATGTGGAGAGAAAGTTGAAGGACATTTTACTGCATTCTGGGACAGTTCTAGATAAACAATTGGATTGCACTGATACTCTTACCTGTATTGTGTGTTCGGTGTGGAAGCCCGCGAGGGCAACAGAAACGTCAGACACCTGTAAATACACATATGTTTACCGTGTGAACGTAAACAAGCTTCAGATATCTGTCTGTTTATACACATTGTGACCTCCAGGGGAATTTATGGACATTGGTGATTCTTAAGGTTTACTCGGAAATAAGATAGTGGATGGCTGGTTGTTTGGCTGGTTGATTAGGTAGTTGGTTTCGTTGATTGCGTGCTTGGTTGTCTGGTTGATTGGTTGGGTGGTTGGGTGACTGGGTGGTTGGTTGGTTGATTGACTGACTGATTGGTTGTTTGGTAAGTTGGTTGGTTTAGTTGGTTGAATGGGTGATTGGTTGTTGTGTTGGTTGACTGGATGACTGGGTTGTATGTTGGTTGGTGTGTTAGTGTCGGGTGTATTCGTTGAGTCAACCCCAATGAGATAGAGTACACACAAGTTCCTCGTTCCCAGTGTGATTCTGTCCGTTTATTTATGTTAACCTTTAATAGCTCAATTGTTGAGTCCATAGACAGTCTCAGAAAACCAAGGAATACCTCTAGGAAAACAAAAAGTGTTTCCCTCAATACCCAAAATATCCTTTTGGTGGTTCCTTGCCTCTCCTCTCTCAGTTAACCTAATGATATCTAGGGTTGTTTTTATTAAACTAATTGACTATGACAAGAAAAAACATACACTCACGAGAGGAAATGACCTCCGTTTTTCATTATTTATTAACTATACAGTTAGTAATGAACAGTAAAGATTTTTTTTTAAATATTCAATTCAATACATCTTCATGAAAAACAGAAGTTCATTTACATCAAGATCCCTACACTTAATTATATATCTCCACCAGTGAAACTCCCCTCCCCATATATGACTAATACTACAGGCTATTGTCCAATTTCTCAGGTAATTCTCCTGCAGATCCTCCGTGGTAGTAAATCTGAAACAGAAAAATTGGTCTGCATTCCCTTGTATTGACTTGTGGGTTATGGATTCCTGCTCCAAGCAGTCACTGTGATATATGTTAAGCTTCAGTGTGTTGTTCTTTCCAGGTTGGTAGAATAGTTTAGTTGGCTCTGAGGTTTTCCATTTGTCAGGCAAATTATGCTACAGAAAATTTACCTCTCCTCTAAGGAAAATGAAATTTTTGCAGGTACATTTGTTTTTGCCCCACTCTCTCACAGAGCTTCATTTAGCAAAGTTACTTCTATCACAAAAGTCAGGTGCTTCTAGATAGGTCTAGCCAATACCTTCATTTTTTTTTTTTTTTTTGAATGGCTCCAACACCACATGTCAGCACCAAGATGTCAGGTCCCAGATTTGGTTGGGTTTCCAAATACACTGGCTGCTGGCTTGTTGGTTTTTCTTTTCTCTCTCGACTTGATTTTCTATCTTGCGTTCGTAGAGATTTTCGAGGCTACCATTTCCAGCAGTCACAGTCGGCCTTCTTCTAGTGACGACGAGTTTGTAGTACGCACAATGAGGTCGTGAACAGGTCATTGCTATTTTTATGTTAGCTTTTCCGGTCTGAGATTTTGGCTATCACGTCGAAAATGAGTTTGTTATTGTAAAATTAGGATTTTAGAAGTGAGGAACAAACCAGCACTGTTGCGGTGGTAATCTTGAATGGTACTGCGGGGAATATTCACAGCGACGTTGATGGCCTGCAAAATAATATACCACATTTAGTTAGTTGATAGGGCGGTTGGTTGGGAGGCTGATTGGGTGGTTATTTTTTAGGGTGGTTTGTTGTTTGTTTGAATGGCTGGCTGGCAGACTGAGTGGTTGTTTGGTAGGTTGGTTGGATGACTGAACGGCTAGGCTGTTGGTTGGTTAGTTATTAGTTAATTGGGTAGTTGATTGGCAGCTGATTGAGTGCTTGTTTCGTAGGTAGGTTGGTTGGTTGATTGGTTGGTTTGTTGGCTGGTTGAGTGGTTGTTTGGTAGGTTGGTTGGTTGGTTGGTTGGTTGGTTGGCTAGTTTAGTGGTTGTTTGGTAGTTTGGTTGGTTGGTTTGTTGGCTGGTTGGTTGAGTGATTTTTTGGTAGGTTGGTTGGCTGATTGGTTGGCTGGCTGAGTGGTTGTTTGGTAGGTTGGTAGTTGGCTGGTTGGTTGTTGACTGGTTGGTTGGGTGGTCTTTTGGTTGGTTGGTTGGTTGGTTGGCTGGCTGGCTGGCTGGTTGAGTGGTTGTTTGGTAGGTTGGTTGGTTGACTGGGCCGTTGATTGGTGGTAAATCTTCTTGAAGGCTGTGAGTTTCGTGGATTGACGAACAAGCATTTGAACCAATGCCAAGAGACAGTATCTGTTGGTATGAGGTTGGTGAAGATACTAAAGAACTTTATCCACAGGGTCTGTTGTAGTGCTCCCCCTTCCAATCACCAAATCCAGAAGCCAGCCAGGTGTGTAAGACAGCAGAGACAGGCAGCATTAGGACGCAAGTAGGCCATGATTCATCACACGGATATACCGTCTGACTGAGATTAGGCCTCGGATGGTAATGTTTCCTTCTCAGGTTTCAGTTATTTGATTTTCATAAAACTTGAACTCATTAGTTAGTTAGTTAGTCGCAGTTCCAACTTCACAGCAACGGGTCGTCCCCATTATGCTCCATTCCTGTGCCAGTGAATATCACACAAAACACTCCTCACTGCCCAATGTGAAAAGTGGAAAAGACAGGAGCCTCAACAAACAACAGCCCGCACAGATACACTGTGCATAATGCCGCTGCCAGAATGTCAACACAATAGCCCCCCCCCCCCCCCCCCCACAAAACACCCAGTTCATTTCTGATGGAATCGGCTGTCATTTTCCCATCTGGATGTTTCCTAGATGTTCACCCACAGAGTCACGAAATACAGTTCATCGTCGATGGCAGTGGCAGTCAACCAGAAGCCCAGCAGCCACGCATTTCTGCATAAGGCAAAAACCGGTCAACTCTGGGACATAGCCATCTGCAATCGCTCCGAACATGCAGTCACGTTCCAAAAAACCTCGGGCAGATTCAAAAGCATTTCACATGAACTCATTGCTCAGAGGGACGAAACAAGATGATAGTAAATTTAAAACTTTCTTAAAGAGGGTTTAAATATGTACGGTCGACTTCATTATACCGGGTTTTAACTCACATGGATCGGTGTCTTTCCTCAGAGCGCCTTGCCGAAAAGCGTCGCGCAAAGTACGAACTCTGTAACTCCAGTGACCACTACTCCATGTGTCTCCGAGAAAATTACACTCGTGAACCGAATGACAAAGCCCGGAATCGAACTTTTAACCTCTGGAGCACCAGACAGGCGACCTAACCACTTCGCCGAGGAGACTCCCTGGAAAATCTTTGAGAGAAGAGGCGGAGGCATACCGAGGGGAATGATCCTGCGCGGACTGAGACGGTGACATGGAGGGATATCACCAGCAGAGTTGATCCAGAACAGGAAGAACAGACGGATTCCTCGCAGCTGTAAATCGCACATGGCAGGCCTTTAGGGTGCAACACTGGCAAAATTGTTAGGAAATAAAACTGCCCACGGGTAGATAGGGCCCGTTATCTTGGATGGAATCTGGATAGAAAAAGCGTTCTACTGCAATACAGATGTTTTATCGTCCATTTAGATGGTAAACAGTTCAGTAGTTTGCCATTGCTTCCTGTACGAGCGACTTTCATACCTTTGTATAAAAACCATTAAAAGGCGTTCCGCTTCCAAATCGTCTGCAGCTATATTTAGATGCTGGTGATATTCCTCCATGCCATCGTCTCAGTCTATCCACAACCGTGTCTATCGATGTGTCCCTGCTTCTTCTCCCATTGATATTTCTAGGCTGTTTGTCTATATCTTATATTTGTATATAATCTTCTACTTTCCTTAGCTTCTTACAGACAATCGTTTTTAGTTACTCTGGCAGTCCAGGGTATTCACAACATTCATCTTGGGAATCTCATTTCCGTTGCTTCAGAGCTCTTTGCAATTTGCTCATTCATTTCCCACAATTCACTGCCATACAGCAAAACAGGTTCGATAAAAACATCCCAGTTCACTTTCTGGCATTCCATGATGCGACCTTATTGCATAAAATACTTTTCATTTTCTGAATTACAACTTTGTCTTGGCCTATTCTGCTCTTAATCTCTGTGATGACGTGGTTTGATCGTTTTTACCGCATACCAGCCAGGACTACAACCAAACATGTTCGATGTATGAGTAGTGTAAGTGGGGCTCCATCACGTCCTTTTGAGGAGGGAATTGATATTCCTCCTCCTCCTCAAAGGGCGATAACTCTTTTCCCCCCCAAAAAGGTAGGCGTGGCGTAGTGACTCATCAGAGGTGACGTGGTCTAGTGACTCATCATAGGTGACGTGCGTGGTCAAGTAATTATAGGGTACGACATAAAAATACGACATAAAACATCAATAAAGAAAACAAACGACTCAAGTAAGGTATATAATAATTTTATTAAATCATATATAGACAAACAATACATATTAAATAAGTAATGGCATAGTCGAGATATTATCACTGTCAACCTTTCTTTTTATATAGAGATATGACAGTGAATTACGATGTTGTGTGTATGTATATACAGAAGAGTCTTGTGTTTTGAAGCCTATATTGGTTCCCCCACTCGGTGTTTGGGTGTTTAATACTTCCAAAAATGTGTCTTTGTTTAGATGCGTGTTGTGGTTTTTGGTCAGACCTTTGGTACTGATTTTATCATAATCACCAACACAAATATACGTCTTACTACACAATGAGACCATCCCCTCCCCTTCGTACTCTAGTTTGAAAAGCCCGGGGGTTCTCTTTTCATAGGCTTTGATAGTCTGGCAATCCTGACAGGTATCAGTACTAGGGGTAATTCTATGAACAGGGCAGGTTTCAGATGGGAACCAGTGATTATAGACTCTGTCATACTCTGCTCTAAGGTGTGGTCTAACCACCTCAGAGAGTGAGGCGGCGCTAAGGGCCAAATAGAGAGAGTCAGTGTCCATTTCAGTGAGTTGGTAGTCTTCTTTAGCGATAAATTTGTCGAGAAAGTCGTAATAGAAAGCTAGCATGCGCAACTTGGCATACTGGTAGACAAAGAACCCAATCTGTAGAGGTAGATCCCAGACAGTTTTCTTTTTTAGGGTTTCTACTTCGAAAAGATCGTCTGTAACAGCAGTCATGCTTTTGAACCTGGGGTTATTGATTAGTTTGGTAGTGTCTTTTCCCTGGCAGTAGGAGACATCAGTATGTTTGGCCTTATTGGTAAGTGTTTTCCCGTAAGCGGCGTTACCTAACAACTTCATTGTGTCGGCTGTAATAGACTCGGCCGGATTTTTGTCCCCTTGGCGACGGGCAGTTAGAGACTGCTTCCCCGAATTGTTTAAAACAACTAACCGGTCGATATTCTATTGTCTGGTAGATGTGGGTAACGACCAACCCATGCGCTAGATACCACTTTAAAAGAGGGGTGGCTAATAAAATTTTCTTCCCGAAATAACTACCAATCAATGTCCGTCGTGGGGTACTCAGTAGTTTATTTTTTATGGCATATTCTTGCATAAACTCCCCAATATCATCTCTCGACACCTCCGTGTTCTTGAAAATAGGGGGCATTTCGGCAAAGGATCTCTTTTAAATCAGTCGGGGTCTCTATATCGCACTTCAACCAACCCGAAAAATGTGTCACTTTTTACAGCGTCGATGATCTGGTTTTCACTCAACGATCCCCAAGGAAGTTCTGATGGTGGAAACGTTTCCCGCAAGAAACACTTGATGGTTGTGTTTGACCTCTTTAATCTCTGCCACTCACATTCCCAAATAACCTTAACTGTCACCCCAACAGTTTTTTCTAGATACTCGTGGATGTCACACGTGTTCTGGTATAGTTCGACTAACGGTTTTTTATTGACGGGATTAATCGTTTTCCCAGCAGTTAGACGGCAAGATGGGTGCCCGTGGAACAAACACCCATGGAACTGGTAAGCTGTCGTATTCTTTTTATCCCACCCATCTACGCGAATATGTCGGTCGCCGAGCTGCATCTCGTGACTATTGAATTGGGTTTTTAAATCTATGTTGTTGTTGTGTGACACCCAGGTTAACCACTCTCGACTCTGACGTGTGTACTTGTGTAATCTGTGTGCTCTAAACCCATCCTCGCGGCTTCGATATATGGGGAAGTCTGATGGCATCTCTTTCATAAGAGACCAAAGGTATAACGCATTCGCATCAAATCCTTTAATGCTTTTTACCAGCTTATTACCCCTGATACGGGTCTCATTGACTTGATGGTAGCGATGGAAAATGATACTCGGTCCACCCACGACGTTATCTCGTAACAACTTGTGCACCTTCTCCTCCTTCTTCGAAAACAAAACAAAAGAAACATCTTTATTCATAGTGTTGAATAGGTACTGTAAAGTAATACCGGGGACGGAGATGGCCTGCTTGCACATGTCTATATTTAAACCGGCATAAAAGGCTACTTGTTTTTCCAGGGCTTGTAGAAAAGGAGACACGTCTTTGATGTTGTACCAAATTAGAAAGTCCCGCAAGGTAGTCATTTTATTATCGGTCCACGCTTTCTGACAAACGGCGTATTCTGCTTCGGAAATGTTACGGTTTTTAAGCTTTGAGAAAAAAGCACCGTGTGGTGGTAGGGCTGTCTCATTTAGCTTACTGAGGTCGGTCAGATACTCATAGCACAGAAATCCTTTTGTCTCTTTTATCCCAAACGAGGCTAAATATTGAGAGTAACTTACGCCCGGGACCAGAAAGTTGGAGACGTCGAGGAATTTCAGTCTTTCTGTCGCTATACACATAAAATTATTATTTCTCTTGACTATAAACTTGAACGGGTTAGCCTCCCGATCAAGGAAATACCGTACCAAATAAGGTTTCAGAAGGTTAATGTCATACTTACCGCTATTCATTCCAATCAGAGGGAGCTGGAACAAATACAAGTCGAGCCTCTCACTTAATTTTGGTTGGTCACCTAATTTAGCAAAGACTGACTCGAACTTTTTGAGTAAAAGCTCATACGATTTAGCAGCTATGTCATGGAGATAGTCCAACATTTCATTTACGAGGACCTGTGGATCACCAGTGGTGATGAAACATTTAGGGGTGTCGAACCCAGGGACATTAGAGGCGACCGCGCACGAGAGAGGGGACGTGTTTGGCCATGAAGGTCGTCGACTTTGAATCAGCTGGTAAATTTTCATTAGAGAAAAAACTTCCATATCGTAGCACGCTCTAAAGGGGAAAATAAAATTTTCTTCTACGTCAAACCCGTGGTCACGGAGCAAATCCAAGATCGATTCGGTCGGGCGATAAACCCCGCCTTTATACGTTTCGATAGTGGCTACGCCTTTGCACCTAAGTTCGTGGGGTGTCAATCGCTTGTACATCTTAAATAGCTTACCGCATTTCCCACAAGAAAAACATCGGGCGGCCTTGGCCACATCAACAATATACATGAAATGGTTTTCATGTAGAAGAAGACTCACTATATCTGGATGTGTACTAGTACTTCTAATTTTCGGAACCAGATATTCCTCCTCTGTAAAGGCAAACACATTGATTTGTGTTTTAAAACATTCTTCCAGGGCGGGTATATCAACTAAACTAACACCAGAAAAAGGGGTGTGGGCGTCCAACTCTTTATAACGCAGCCATTTGGTGAACAGTCTTCGTGTGTTTTTTCTAACATCCCTGACATCTTTTCCTTGTGATTTAAACACAGATATACAGCGAAATATACATAAGTTGTCTGTGTACGGCCTACCGTTTTTGTCGCTTTGAAGCGTATTAATAAATTTGTTTTGTGTAATATGGTTTGGAATATTAGTAATACAACAACCAACAGGGAATTCTACTAGTTTGTAAACGTAAAAAGTTATACTGGGAATTGTTTCTACATAATACTTTGTATCTGGTCGGGTTAGTGTCGCTGAATTGACCAAATCTACAGCATTCACCTTGGTCACAAAGGCCTCGAAATCAGACCTATTGGATACTAAAAAGGGTGTAGGGAACAAGGAAGAGTTATTGGAACTGGCATGGTATAATCGTAGGGCTTGTGTCTCTCGATGTCTTAGTATTGTGTGCAGACTGGCGATTATTTTGAAGCGGGAGTTTTGAACATTAAAAAGTCGGAATAAACGAGAACTCCAATCTGTCGGCATGTCAGTGTCTGGTCGGTTAAAAAATGTCCATTCACACAGATACCGACCGTGTCGTATGTGTGATCTAATCGTATTCCAGTGCTCATTATACACACCTCGAACATCCGGGGGTAATTTTTGTAATGACAAATATTCAGTAGTTGTGTTAACACCAGAGGTTCCCGCCGATTCGTTGCCAGCCGTGACACGTGATGATAGTTGAGTATTATTAGTAGGCGATACATTATCGCCCGAGCCACCCGACAGGGCACATGTTGATCCGTCACTCGCCGTGGTACTAGGTGATAGTTGCTCTTCTGCTGGCAACACGCTTGTTGTTGATGATGCCGCGTCACTCGGTAAGGCACTAGATACTTGTTGCATATTGTTAGTAGACGATACGTTATCGGCCGACACGGCACCTGGTGTTAGTAACTGTTCATCTGTGGTCGGCGAAACATGATCGCCTGTGCCACCCGACAAAGTATCTGTTGAAGCGTCACTCACCGTGTTAATAGATATTGATGCTGCTTCAATCGCCGTGGTACATGATGATGCGTTAAAAATAGAAGTTGTTCGTTCTGCGTCACTCACTGTGGTAGTAGATGTTGATAACTGAGTATTATTAGTCGACGACACGTGATCGGTGGTCGGCGAAACACGATCGCCCGACAAGCCACCGGATGTTGATAACTCCTGCCCGCTACGGCTGGCGGCAGAACGGGCGGATGCTGCTTGTGTTGCTGTGCTAGTTGATGGTATTTGAGTGTCTGTAATCGCCGACACTCTGTCATTTGATGTTTGTTGTTTGGTTGACTTCTGACGTTTACCAGTAGATTGTTCGTCTGTATTCGGTTCTCGTCGCCGCTTGCGACTTGTGGATTGGTAATTATTACCAGCACTAGATGATGGTTGAGTGGTCGACACGGCACTGAATACGTAGTTCATGTTCGGTCTTTACGTGTCTCCGTAAATTATCATATCTATTGTAACTGTAATCACAAAAATCGCAAGTAAACTGTTGTGTCGAATGAGTAGTTGTACGATGTCGTAATAAATTGTCAAGACGTGTGAAGGTTTTATTACACAGAGTACATCCGTGCCTCTGCGTAGCTGACATTCTCTGATAAAATGGCCGACCTCTTTGTGAATGTTATCCAGCCGGATGAACTTTGTAAGATGACGCAATTACTCGATGGGTTGATTCGTCAACATGCAACGTTATTTGAGTCTGTTGTAGGCAATATACCAAGTGATCAAGCATATCATACCTTTGAGAATATAGCAGAGGAATTATTTTCTGATGCCCGCATAAACGCCGGGCGGATAATAGTTTTAATGTCTTTGAGCAGATATATGAAGCAAAATCTCGTTGATTCGTTGTACAATTCTGACACTGATGTCGAGAAAATTGTCACCAGTTTCAGCCTTTCAGCCGCTAAATATATATTTCAGAAGGCGCAATTGTTAACGTCCAACGAATTAGAAAATATGTTGAAATTATTATCCGTTGAATAAAAAACATCCTTCCTCGTTGACTGCGGACACTCAAATGACTTCACATGCGTTTCATGAATTACTTGTCGTGAGTGTTTGTCGTATATTTGAAACGAACAAGTTGGGAGAGAAGTGTCATTTGAATCAACCAATCAGACGTCGGGAAAATAAGTAGCCACATCGCTTGACCGCCGCTGCCACTGTCACACGGGGGCGGGCGAACTGTCAAAAGGCGGGTTTGTGGCTGGCACATTTCACTCGAGTATAGATTCATAATCACGCAGAAAGAACCACGACTTTTCATCGACTATATATTAGCTACTACACTCTTTGTCATTGTCTGCCACCATAATTACGTACCTAGGTACTTTGTGTCAAATCGTAATTGCATCTCTTTCGTACGTTTTTTCTCTATCTCCGGGAGGAAAGATAATTGGGTTTGATGGCAGTGCACCTAACCAGAGACAGTTCTGTAAGTATTCTGTCCTTACTTCAAACAGAGTTGCTGCCAGCGTAATTCCCCGGTAAGATGTTAATTTCTCTGACACTGAAATTATAAAAATGTCTCTCTCGAAACATATTTCCTAGCATACATAATTGTCAGAGTCCCGAGGCACGATAATTTAACGTCTTCAGCTTAGTGTCAGTTTTGGGTGAGTCATATATCTTTGTTTAACAGATTTCTTGTACTAACAGAAAAAACCTCACCCGCCTGTTTGCGTCAGACAAAAAAAAAACATTAATACAAACCCGCAATACATTATACGGAAAGACATTCTTTAATATAAAAAACATTGCTACAAACCCGCGTCTTTTTTGTAGTAATGTCTTTGTAAATGTGTGTTGTTTTATTAAATAATGTCTTTCCGTATAATGTATTGCGGGTTTGTAGCAATGTTTTTTATATTAAAGAATGTCTTTCCGTATAATGTATTGCGGGTTTGTATTAATGTTTTTTTTTTTTTGTCTGACGCAAACAGGCAGGTGAGTTTTTTCTGTTAGTACAAGAAATCTGTTAAACAAAGATATATGACTCACCCAAAACTGACACTAAGCTGAAGACGTTAAATTATCGTGCCTCGGGACTCTGACAATTATGTTTCTAGGAAATAATGTTTCGAGAGAGAGACATTTTTATAATTTCAGTGTCAGAGAAATTAACATCTTACCGGGGAATTACGCTGGCAGCAACTCTGTTTGAAGTAAGGACAGAATACTTACAGAACTGTCTCTGGTTAGGTGCACTGCCATCAAACCCAATTATCTTTCCTCCCGGAGATAGAAAAAAAACGTACGAAAGAGATGCAATTACGATTTGACACAAAGTACCTAGGTACGTAATTATGGTGGCAGACAATGACAAAGAGTGTAGTAGCTAATATATAGTCGATGAAAAGTCGTGGTTCTTTCTGCGTGATTATGAATCTATACTCGAGTGAGATGTCGCAGCCACAAACCCGCCTTTTGACAGTTCGCCCGCCCCCGTGTGACAGTGGCAGCGGCGGTCAAGCGATGTGGCTACTTATTTTCCCGACGTTTGATTGGTTGATTCAAATGACACTTCTCTCCCAACTTGTTCGTTTCAAATATACGACAAACACTCACGACAAGTAATTCATGAAACGCATGTGAAGTCATTTGAGTGTCCGCAGTCAACGAGGAAGGATGTTTTTTATTCAACGGATAATAATTTCAACATATTTTCTAATTCGTTGGACGTTAACAATTGCGCCTTCTGAAATATATATTTAGCGGCTGAAAGGCTGAAACTGGTGACAATTTTCTCGACATCAGTGTCAGAATTGGACAACGAATCAACGAGATTTTGCTTCATATATCTGCTCAAAGACATTAAAACTATTATCCGCCCGGCGTTTATGCGGGCATCAGAAAATAATTCCTCTGCTATATTCTCAAAGGTATGATATGCTTGATCACTTGGTATATTGCCTACAACAGACTCAAATAACGTTGCATGTTGACGAATCAACCCATCGAGTAATTGCGTCATCTTACAAAGTTCATCCGGCTGGATAACATTCACAAAGAGGTCGGCCATTTTATCAGAGAATGTCAGCTACGCAGAGGCACGGATGTACTCTGTGTAATAAAACCTTCACACGTCTTGACAATTTATTACGACATCGTACAACTACTCATTCGACACAACAGTTTACTTGCGATTTTTGTGATTACAGTTACAATAGATATGATAATTTACGGAGACACGTAAAGACCGAACATGAACTACTATTCAGTGCCGTGTCGACCACTCAACCATCATCTAGTGCTGGTAATAATTACCAATCCACAAGTCGCAAGCGGCGACGAGAACCGAATACAGACGAACAATCTACTGGTAAACGTCAGAAGTCAACCAAACAACAAACATCAAATGACAGAGTGTCGGCGATTACAGACACTCAAATACCATCAACTAGCACAGCAACACAAGCAGCATCCGCCCGTTCTGCCGCCAGCCGTAGCGGGCAGGAGTTATCAACATCCGGTGGCTTGTCGGGCGATCGTGTTTCGCCGACCACCGATCACGTGTCGTCGACTAATAATACTCAGTTATCAACATCTACTACCACAGTGAGTGACGCAGAACGAACAACTTCTATTTTTAACGCATCATCATGTACCACGGCGATTGAAGCAGCATCAATATCTATTAACACGGTGAGTGACGCTTCAACAGATACTTTGTCGGGTGGCACAGGCGATCATGTTTCGCCGACCACAGATGAACAGTTACTAACACCAGGTGCCGTGTCGGCCGATAACGTATCGTCTACTAACAATATGCAACAAGTATCTAGTGCCTTACCGAGTGACGCGGCATCATCAACAACAAGCGTGTTGCCAGCAGAAGAGCAACTATCACCTAGTACCACGGCGAGTGACGGATCAACATGTGCCCTGTCGGGTGGCTCGGGCGATAATGTATCGCCTACTAATAATACTCAACTATCATCACGTGTCACGGCTGGCAACGAATCGGCGGGAACCTCTGGTGTTAACACAACTACTGAATATTTGTCATTACAAAAATTACCCCCGGATGTTCGAGGTGTGTATAATGAGCACTGGAATACGATTAGATCACACATACGACACGGTCGGTATCTGTGTGAATGGACATTTTTTAACCGACCAGACACTGACATGCCGACAGATTGGAGTTCTCGTTTATTCCGACTTTTTAATGTTCAAAACTCCCGCTTCAAAATAATCGCCAGTCTGCACACAATACTAAGACATCGAGAGACACAAGCCCTACGATTATACCATGCCAGTTCCAATAACTCTTCCTTGTTCCCTACACCCTTTTTAGTCTCCAATAGGTCTGATTTCGAGGCCTTTGTGACCAAGGTGAATGCTGTAGATTTGGTCAATTCAGCGACACTAACCCGACCAGATACAAAGTATTATGTAGAAACAATTCCCAGTATAACTTTTTACGTTTACAAACTAGTAGAATTCCCTGTTGGTTGTTGTATTACTAATATTCCAAACCATATTACACAAAACAAATTTATTAACACGCTTCAGAACGACAAAAACGGTAGGCCGTACACAGACAACTTATGTATATTTCGCTGTATATCTGTGTTTAAATCACAAGGAAAAGATGTCAGGGATGTTAGAAAAACACACGAAGACTGTTCACCAAATGGCTGCGTTATAAAGAGTTGGACGCCCACACCCCTTTTTCTGGTGTTAGTTTAGTTGATATACCCGCCCTGGAAGAATGTTTTAAAACACAAATCAATGTGTTTGCCTTTACAGAGGAGGAATATCTGGTTCCGAAAATTAGAAGTACTAGTACACATCCAGATATAGTGAGTCTTCTTCTACATGAAAACCATTTCATGTATATTGTTGATGTGGCCAAGGCCGCCCGATGTTTTTCTTGTGGGAAATGCGGTAAGCTGTTTAAGATGTACAAGCGTTTGACACCCCACGAACTTAGGTGCAAAGGCGTAGCCACTATCGAAACGTATAAAGGCGGGGTTTATCGCCCCACCGAATCGATCTTGGATTTGCTCCGTGACCACGGGTTTGACGTAGAAGAAAATTTTATTTTCCCCTTTAGAGCGTGCTACGATATGGAAAGTTTTTTCTCTAATGAAAATTTACCAGCTGATTCAAAGTCGACGACCTTCATGGCCAAACACGTCCCTCTCTCGTGCGCGGTCGCCTCTAATGTCCCTGGGTTCGACACCCCTAAATGTTTCATCACCACTGGTGATCCACAGGTCCTCGTAAATGAAATGTTGGACTATCTCCATGACATAGCTGCTAAATCGTATGAGCTTTTACTCAAAAAGTTCGAGTCAGTCTTTGCTAAATTAGGTGACCACCCAAAATTAAGTGAGAGGCTCGACTCGTATTTGTTCCAGCTCCCTCTGATTGGAATGAATAGCGGTAAGTATGACACTAACCTTCTGAAACCTTATTTGGTACGGTATTTCCTTGATCGGGAGGCTAACCCGTTCAAGTTTATAGTCAAGAGAAATAATAATTTTATGTGTATAGCGACAGAAAGACTGAAATTCCTCGACGTCTCCAACTTTCTGGTCCCGGGCGTAAGTTACTCTCAATATTTAGCCTCGTTTGGGATAAAAGAGACAAAAGGATTTCTGTGCTATGAGTATCTGACCGACCTCAGTAAGCTAAATGAGACAGCCCTACCACCACACGGTGCTTTTTTCTCAAAGCTTAAAAACCGTAACATTTCCGAAGCAGAATACGCCGTTTGTCAGAAAGCGTGGACCGATAATAAAATGACTACCTTGCGGGACTTTCTAATTTGGTACAACATCAAAGACGTGTCTCCTTTTCTACAAGCCCTGGAAAAACAAGTAGCCTTTTATGCCGGTTTAAATATAGACATGTGCAAGCAGGCCATCTCCGTCCCCGGTATTACTTTACAGTACTATTCAACACTATGAATAAAGATGTTTCTTTTGTTTTGTTTTCGAAGAAGGAGGAGAAGGTGCACAAGTTGTTACGAGATAACGTCGTGGGTGGACCGAGTATCATTTTCCATCGCTACCATCAAGTCAATGAGACCCGTATCAGGGGTAATAAGCTGGTAAAAAGCATTAAAGGATTTGATGCGAATGCGTTATACCTTTGGTCTCTTATGAAAGAGATGCCATCAGACTTCCCCATATATCGAAGCCGCGAGGATGGGTTTAGAGCACACAGATTACACAAGTACACACGTCAGAGTCGAGAGTGGTTAACCTGGGTGTCACACAACAACAACATAGATTTAAAAACCCAATTCAATAGTCACGAGATGCAGCTCGGCGACCGACATATTCGCGTAGATGGGTGGGATAAAAAGAATACGACAGCTTACCAGTTCCATGGGTGTTTGTTCCACGGGCACCCATCTTGCCGTCTAACTGCTGGGAAAACGATTAATCCCGTCAATAAAAAACCGTTAGTCGAACTATACCAGAACACGTGTGACATCCACGAGTATCTAGAAAAAACTGTTGGGGTGACAGTTAAGGTTATTTGGGAATGTGAGTGGCAGAGATTAAAGAGGTCAAACACAACCATCAAGTGTTTCTTGCGGGAAACGTTTCCACCATCAGAACTTCCTTGGGGATCGTTGAGTGAAAACCAGATCATCGACGCTGTAAAAAGTGACACATTTTTCGGGTTGGTTGAATGCGATATAGAGACCCCGAATGATTTAAAAGAGACCTTTGTCGAAATGCCCCCTATTTTCAAGAACACGGAGGTGTCGAGAGATGATATTGGGGAGTTTATGCAAGAATATGCCATAAAAAATAAACTACTGAGTACCCCACGACGGACATTGATTGGTAGTTATTTCGGGAAGAAAATTTTATTAGCCACCCCTCTTTTAAAGTGGTATCTAGCGCATGGGTTGGTCGTTACCCACATCTACCAGACAATAGAATATCGACCGGTTAGTTGTTTTAAACAATTCGGGGAAGCAGTCTCTAACGCCCGTCGCCAAGGGGACAAAAATCCGGCCGAGTCTATTACAGCCGACACAATGAAGTTGTTAGGTAACGCCGCTTACGGGAAAAACACTTACCAATAAGGCCAAACATACTGATGTCTCCTACTGCCAGGGAAAAGACACTACCAAACTAATCAATAACCCCAGGTTCAAAAGCATGACTGCTGTTACAGACGATCTTTTCGAAGTAGAAACCCTAAAAAAGAAAACTGTCTGGGATCTACCTCTACAGATTGGGTTCTTTGTCTACCAGTATGCCAAGTTGCGCATGCTAGCTTTCTATTACGACTTTCTCGACAAATTTATCGCTAAAGAAGACTACCAACTCACTGAAATGGACACTGACTCTCTCTATTTGGCCCTTAGCGCCGCCTCACTCTCTGAGGTGGTTAGACCACACCTTAGAGCAGAGTATGACAGAGTCTATAATCACTGGTTCCCATCTGAAACCTGCCCTGTTCATAGAATTACCCCTAGTACTGATACCTGTCAGGATTGCCAGACTATCAAAGCCTATGAAAAGAGAACCCCCGGGCTTTTCAAACTAGAGTACGAAGGGGAGGGGATGGTCTCATTGTGTAGTAAGACGTATATTTGTGTTGGTGATTATGATAAAATCAGTACCAAAGGTCTGACCAAAAACCACAACACGCATCTAAACAAAGACACATTTTTGGAAGTATTAAACACCCAAACACCGAGTGGGGGACCCAATATAGGCTTCAAAACACAAGACTCTTCTGTATATACATACACACAACATCGTAATTCACTGTCATATCTCTATATAAAAAGAAAGGTTGACAGTGATAATATCTCGACTATGCCATTACTTATTTAATATGTATTGTTTGTCTATATATGATTTAATAAAATTATTATATACCTTACTTGAGTCGTTTGTTTTCTTTATTGATGTTTTATGTCGTATTTTTATGTCGTACCCTATAATTACTTGACCACGCACGTCACCTATGATGAGTCACTAGACCACGTCACCTCTGATGAGTCACTACGCCACGCCTACCTTTTTGGGGGGGAAAAGAGTTATCGCCCTTTGAGGAGGAGGAGGAATATCAATTCCCTCCTCAAAAGGACGTGATGGAGCCCCACTTACACTACTTGTATGTTCAGTCCAACTGATCCTGTTTGTGAATCTGATCCTGACTGTGAATCTGATCCTGACTGCGAATCTGATCCTGACTGCGAATCTGATCCTGACTGTGAATCTGATCCTGACTGTGAATATGATCATGTCTGTAAATCTGCCCTGTCTGTGACTCTGGTCCTGTCTGTGAATCTGATCCTGTCAGTGAAGAGACAGTGAAAGTCAATATATGTTTCTGAACTTACGCACAACAAAGATAATGTCCACAAATAAACCCACACACCAACCAAAGATTACAATCAAGAATGAAGAAATTAGACATGTCAGAAACCTTGAATATCTTGTCTCCACAATCAACAACAACAATCGGTACCGTTGGAAAACAAATTAGCCTCAGACTGGCCATAGCACCGAGAGATTTAAACAGCATTAAGAACCTATTACACTAAACCAGCAAACACGTTAAACTGTTGGTGTACGTGTATTTTCCTTGTGGCAACACGTGGACGTGAGTAATGAACAATTTTGTAATCACCAAAGAAACAAATTGGGGATTGTCACAATCCACTGTAACAACTAGAAACAGCTGTGGTTGTGTCTAGGGTATGTCAGTGTTTTTATTATGCCGGAATACTTATCAACAACTATGAGTCACTAGAGAACACCGGTTTTCACACACAAAATAGATTTAATTCTAAACAAAACACTATTCAGAAACCAATATACATAATTCTTTCGCGCTACTTCGGAATACACCACTGCCTTATACAGGCCTTCTTAATATCGGTGAACATATCTATATATTTATATTTCCCTTAGTCCGACTGTAACCAACTCCTCTGAGTATCCTCCTGGCCAAGTTTCCCTCACTTGCTCGAGTCTCAATGTCCCTACCAGTCTGTCCCCTCCTGTATATATTGGGACAGTTAGTTAACCCCGTGGGAATTCAATTAATTCTTGACCAGTTCAAGTTCCCACGAACCTTAGATACAGTTTTTTATTTAAAAATTCGCATATCCTTTACAGGACATCGCTGTCAACAGCAGCATCTTTCAGCTGTCTGTTGATTTCTTGGCAAGATTACGCTCAGTAGTTTGCCATTGCTTTCTGAGAGGCCGGCTCAGTTATCCCGCAAGTCACCAGCGGTGGTCGAACCACCTCCAGCTCTCGCCCGCTAAACGGGATTACGGAGAAAGTGTTGTAACCCCTCGGCCAGAGAGACCGGCATTAGATACACTACATTTTGGATTTCCCTTTGTTAACTGTCTCCGTGGCACCTTCTACCTGCTTGTCGCTGGTTTACATTAACATGATTTACATTGACATAATTTACATTGACATGATTTACATTGACATGATTTACATTGACATGCGCTTGCAATACGAGCAGACTGCCCTGGGATTTAACCCGTTTGTTGGACATTTTTGGACATTTGCCGCACATGATTGCCTGCCAAACAAAAAAGTGGTCCTGACCAAACAGAAATTCAAGGCAGAAAATTTGAAGTAGGGGTGTGTCACAATAATGCTTTTAAAATGGTTAAAATGGTAGCAGATGTATTGTATTACATATCAAATTAAAGAGGATTGCACAGGGAACATGACAGTGTTAATAATTAATTGATAGGTTACAAATATTATGACAATAATGAGAGGTTTAGTAATAACAATTGAAATTAAAGTGTTAAAAATTATGAAAAAAAGTCACTTACCAAGGTGTTGTTTTTTATCCGTCGCAGCTAATCCAGTTAAATTTCGTGAATAATGGTACACATACCACTTGTCTTCAAGAATATCACAAGAACTGCTCCATAACACGAATAAAACACAATGAAATCATAAAATTATGAAGCACATAATTTTCACACAATATGGAAAATGTCAGGAACACAACAAGCAGACCGTCTGACCGATTATGATCGTCTTCTAAATAATTATCTGACTGCTGCACATGGTTCGTTTTAGAATCTTTCACAAGGTCCTTTACATCACAATAACTATAATATAAAACTGTTTAAAACGGTAATTTTATTAAAATATATGAGGTCCAGAATCAGTAAGGTATTTTCACTTCGAATATCGAATCACAACAATCAATTTCGAATCTCACGCCATGCATGTTTTCATCTGTTATCTTGTTGTCCATGCCTGATTTTACACACGAACGGAAGGAATTCTTTTCGTTGTAAAGTTTAATTCAATGGGACACTAAAATTGTGGACTGAAAGGAGAAACTGGATCAATTAAAGCACTATACATAAAAGATCCTATAGGTAGGCTCTTGGGTGTCAAATTTGGGTTCCGGTGCCGATCAGTAGGTCTCTGGCAGAGAATCAGTTAAACTTCTCAACCACACACCTGCCGTACTTTGGACGTTATCACGCTCGTCACGAGGATTTTGAGCTCAGATACTACAGAACAGTTCTTAGAATATCACGGACTAAGAAGAAGAAAAATGCTGAAATTCTACAATGTCTGAACAGTGAATAAATCCCGTTCATAGGCAGTATCATGTCTCGGAAACTGAAATACATTTGCTACATGAAGCGTCACAGTGACTTGGGGAGAACGGGGACGGAAGACATAGATTCTGGGAGAAGAGGCTGTGGTCGACTATCACGAAGATTGTCACATGACATTGCAGACACCTTGGGCATGAGGGTGCATGAGGCGGGAGAGCTGGCCAGAGATCGAGAGGCTTTTCGACGCGCTGTGATGAGAGCGAGGTTCTGTGAAGGACCTGCCACAGGATGCTGGTGATGCTTATCCCAAGGGACATTTTCTGTTTTCCAGTACTATTCTTTCGGCGCCCCCCCCCCCACCTCCGTGACGTTAAATATGTTCTATTTTCCATGACTATCCCGTCAGCGCCCCTATGGCGTTAAATATGTTCTGTTTTCCATGACCATTCCCTCAGCGCCCCTGTGATGTTAATATGTTCTGTTTTTCATGACTATTCTTTCAGCGCCCCTGTGTAAATATGGAAAGTATTTCCGTTTCCGAGATATGACGTGTTTGATGAGCTAGTTTTCTTCGTGAAAACAAACCATGTAATTTAAATCACACATTCTAAACATTGCACATGAACTAATATTAATTGAAGATAAAGTTGAAACAACATATTTAAGAATGTGTGGATCTGTCAAGGAAGGGAGTATGAGAGAAGGAATACAACCCGTTTACAATGAGATTCTACAGCACAGATAAGTATCTACATCTTACCACATTTGATGAGGAAACGGTATAATCTATGGGTTTTGTCATGTGTCCTGTAATGTTGATTATTAAATCAATCGTGCAATAAATCGGTCAAACAATAAATCAATCATGCAATAAATCAATCAAGCAATAAATCAATCATGCAATAAAATAATTAAGCAATAAATCAATCAAGTGTAACAGTGCTGGTACATTAAATAGCAGAGACAATTCATTTGCTGGAGTTTTCAATCGTTTATTTCATCAAATATATCGTAGATTATCAAGTAAGCATTGATCATACAAAACAGGTGTGGTTCGCTTCAAACTCCGATGGTAACTGTCTATATCTAACCCCGCGTCACGGCTTGAGCGTCCCTAGTTACGTTTTTACGGGATGCTCAACCGTGCCTAGTCTTTGCACACCACCTATTAACCCACTAACAGAGATGGTGCTCTGTTACATTCCTCCCTATCTTTAAGAAGACTTTTCCCTAAAAGTCTTAATCCCTAATCTACTTATTCTACTTATTCTTTCCCTCACTAAAATCTTAGCCCCAATATTATTTCTCCAACCCATCTTAAACCAGCTCCCTCTTAACCAGTGCACTTTATTTCTTACCCTTTCTACTCCTTCGAGTCCACTTCTCCGCTTATCTCTTATAGCTAACCGCTATGTTCTGTTATAGATCTTCGTGAAGTGATACTTCTTCTTCGTTTCTGTATATGTGCTTACAAGGTTTCATTTAAAAAAAAAAAACAGTTCATAAAGAATTACCTAGATATTTCATTTCATATACACATATGTTCATCAAAATCGTTGGTATATAATTTGAAACTTATCATGCGTTATGTAACTTCTCATTTTCTCTCAACATCAACAAAACTACACATGATAGACAGAAAAGATGGGGTGCGCACGCAGTTATAAAGATATGAAGAAGTAGTCAGAAAGCAATCACATTTACCTCCCTTGCAAACACAAACACTTTATAAATAAAGTGTTAAAAACGCATCTGATAATCCATGAACATATGCTTCTGTTTGTTATAAATTAAGTCGATCTAAAATTTCTTCCTTATATACTCAATATTAATATTTGTGCTGCCATCCACACCCATTAATGACTATATTTCACATGGCTCATGTTCAATCATGAAACCATAAAAATAATATTGACAATGTTCATTTCTTATGAACATACTTTAAACCAATTAACGCTGTTTATCCTATATTTACCCCCTCACATCCCATTATAAGCATCCTTGTTCATGGGCGTATCTAACTTTGTACTAAACCATATGTACTGCTATCTACAGCCTCATTAATGTCCACTCTCAATTAACTAGCTCCTTATATTCCCATTGATGTTGACTAACACAGCCTCTTTTTATACCACCTATAGACGTTAGTCATGTTAACTTCTTCTTCCTTAATATAACATGGCATCTAATCCATATATTTTCAATAAATGCTGACTTAATGCAGCTCCTATTTCAACTCCCCAGAACCATATATTTCTACTAACTTTTATTTGTGTAGGATCCATTATAAAACCCCGTCATCCAAGCATGGCATGTGTTTCCATACTTCATAGCCACCATGTAATTAACCCCCCCCCCCCCCTATTCCAAAAACATTAACGCTGACTGGCGCAGCAGCCTTCTTACTAACACAAGACCACAGTTTTTGGTACTCATGTTTACTACAACTTATTACTCACAAGGAGAATGTGTCTCTCTTGATAGTCTAGAGTCGTTTGCATTTTCTGAACGAACGATCCTAATTAGTATTATTGATCCCAGTTAACTCTTTACTCTAAACAAAATAATAACTGCTTGTGAACAAAATTTTAACAATTATCAACTTATTTGTAAACAAGGGTAAATACTATTCAATATACAAGACAATTCAACTAAGATCACAATTCATAAGCAAACCGAAACGAAGTCAAAACAGGATATCATTCCCCTCCCAACATTTTGACGATAAGTTTTATCCCCCGCATTTTAAATAAAATCATTTTTAAATACAACCTATCCATTATTAGTCGCATTTTTGGACTAATAATAAATTATCTATCTACTAAGGAAACTCAAGAAGTCAAATCTCAAAATCATATATTAATAAAGCATACATTTCCACAACTAAACGAGAATTTACACCCATATTACAAAAATATACAATATCATGTCTACCCGTCAAGACAACTCATAACATCTCATAACCAGGCTACTCTATAGCGACAACTGCAATTCACAGCCACAATCTCCATAATCAATCATAAAACTTGCCATCTGAAGAATATTCTATTAATCTATTCACCATATCTCAACTTCTTCAGTAATTCTAGATTTTTCTGTATAAGTGCCATCTCCACATCAATGTCTTCATTTTCCCGTAGAGAAACGTTTTCCTTCATGCTACTATTTCCATTAGATTCTGAATTTTCATCCATTCCTTCTTCTTCATCTGTATGTCTGTTGCTAGCAGCCGCTAATTATTTTTCTTTCTATATCTAATCTAATCTGTCTATCATAGTTTCTTAACGATCTTTCAAGTAGTGGCATATCTTCGTCGCTTGATGAATTTTCTCTAATTCTCCTCTGTCTTTTAACTTCTCTATTTCTCTGTCTCTCTATTCTCCTTTTCACTGCTTGTCTGGTATTTTTAAATGGAGCGGTTACCTCCTCCTCCATAGATTCAACACTATTATAACCATCATACATATTCTTTTCTTCCTTCATCAAAGTTTTCGGTGTTGTTTCCACTTGTTCATAAGTATCATCGTAAACTGGTGTTGTTATTAATTGACTTTGTACCGGATCTTTTCCAAAATCTGGGGATATTGTATATTTAACTCTTCTGACGAGTTGTCCATCTGGGTATAGCCCATCTGAATAATAATAATTATTATTGTTATTGTCTCTCTTATCTTCATTATCTCTTCTTAAATGTTCCACGTGTGCCCGTGCCACATGTCCTGTGATTTGGTTCTTTATACTGTATGATACAGTACCTAACTTTTCTAAAATATAATAACCTGGAATCCAGTGAGCATCAAATTTGGAGCTTCTTCTATGCTTCTTATAGTAAACTCTATCACCTACTTTAAATTCCTGTAGTTGTGTATTTTTGTTTGCGTACTTTTTCTGTCTTTCTCTGGCTTTAATTATATTGTTTCTTAACCTTACATGTGCTTTGTGCATTTCTTGTATAATAACTTCCTGAAAATCCTCCCCCATATAATTACGTCTTGGTTTTAACAGATTGTCAATTGGGAGTATAGGTTCTCTTCCGTGTAATAAGTAAAATGGTGAAAAACCTGTTCCCTCATTTTGATTTGTGCGTATCGCGCTTAATGCAGATCCTAAGTAAAGGTCCCAATCTTTTTCATGGTCCTCCACAATTTTTGCTATTATGTTATACAATGTCCGATGTTGTCTCTCATTCTTCGCATTTGAAGAAGGTCTATAATATGAAGTTTTTATATGGCCTATATTCAAATCCTGTAATAACTTCTCGAACTTCTTGTTCACAAACTCCTTACCATTATCTGTGAGTATGATCTGTGGGCAACTAAATCTTGGTATGTACTCCTGTAGAAAAATATTAATGATGATATCTGCGCTCTTATCCGGAATCGCATAGACTTCCGGCCAAAGACTATAGCAATCCACGATATGAAGTAGATATACATTCCCCGATAGTGTTCTAGGGTGAGGACCTGATATATCTAAGCTCACTTTCTGCATTGAAAATTGAAGAATGTCAGTATCTTGTAAGGGACATTTGATCGTTTTCATATTTCTTAACCTACACTTCTCACACGCATCGACATATTTACAAGCAGTTTTAAATAAATTCGGCCAATAATATTTATTCGTGAGGGCTTTTACTAACTTTCCACGACCAAGATGACCATTCTCATCATGATATGCCTTTAGAATCTCAATTTCCAAATGTTTTGGAATGTATTTTCTCGACTGTTCGCTTCTTTCATTCACGTAATATAACTGATTGTCATCCTGCAAGACTAGAAAATTTTTCTTACAACTGTTTTCCCCCGTTTCGTTCAATTTCTGTTTTATTTCTACGACTTTCGGATCTAATTCTTGTTCTTCCTTCATATTAAATTGCATTAAATGCGGGTCTTCCGCTATAGGTTCAGATTCTTGATCCGACGGTGAACTCCTAACATCTTCTCTACTTAATATGGCAGAATCTAATATATTTACTTGCCAGTTTCGGTCGTCTATTTCGGGTTCTCCCTCATTCTCATTATCTTCAGATATCTCAGGGTATGGAATTCTGGACAATAAATCTGCACAGGTGTTTTCTTTACTGGAAACATATTCGACTTTTGCATTGTATTCTTGCAAGTTCAGCGCCCATGTCTGTATTTTTCTGTTCTGTACTGGGGCTTCTAGTAAAGATTTTAATGGCATGTGATCAGTTTTAATGATGAAATTTGCGTTATGTAAATAATAATCAAGTTTTTGAAGGGCATAGTGGATAGCATATGCCTCCTTCTCAACTGTCGACCACTTCCTCTGAGATTTGCTAAGTTTGTGTGACAAAAAGTAGATTGGTCTCTCATTTCTAACCCCTGGTATTCCCGAATTTTCACCTTCGTATGGTTGCGTTAAACATGCCCCTATAGCTTTGTCCGAAGCATCTGTATATAACACCAATTGTTTATTTAAGTCTGGATGTGCCAAAAGTGGAACCGTTGTTAAGCTGTTTTTAAAAAAATCAAACGCTTTCTGACAATTTTCAGTCCATTTAAATCTTGCGTATTTACAAGTCAGGTTTGTAATGGGTTCTGTTATCTCAGCGAAGTTTGGAACAAAACGACGATAATACCCGGCCATACCGATAAAAGCCCGAACTGCTCTTATATTGGTTGGAGCAGGTAATTCTCTAATGACTTTAACCTTATTCTGATCTGGTTTAATTCCGTCCCTATCAATGATGTACCCCAAATACTTTGTTTCTGTTTTTAGAAATTCACATTTACTGGGTTTCAGTTTAACATCGTGTAGTCTTAACCTGTCAAATACCAATTTTACATGTTTCAGGTGGTCCTGTACGTCTCCTGCTGTGTAGATTAAAATGTCTTCTATATATGCTAATGCGAACTTTTGCATGCCTTCTAATACTTGATTTATTAATAGCATATAGTGAGAAGGCGCAGTTTTGACCCCAAAAGGCATTCGTAAAAATTCGTAAGAACCTGCGTGTGTACAGAAAGAACTTTTCTTTTGAGCATCTGGCGACATAGGGATACACCAAAATCCTGACCTTACATCCAATGTAGTGAAGAAGGTAGATCCATTAAGTAACCCTAAAATATCGTCGATCACCGGCAATGGGTAAGCTACATTCTTAGTGATTTTGTTCAACGCCCTGTAGTCACAGCAGAATCGGTGTGAACCATCGGCCTTGGTCACTATGACAATCGGAGATGACCATTCTGACTTCGATCTTGTTATTATTCCTGCTTTTAGCATATCTTCTATTGCCTTTTCGACAATTTCTCTATTTCTTAAGGGAATTCTGTACGGTTTCAAACTAATTGGTGGGTGATTTCCAGTATCTATTTCCATAGTGACTGTTTTGGTCTTTCCCAATTATAAGTCGTTAATTGCAAAAACATCTTGATTCTCTTTTACAAGTTTTTCTAATATTTCCTTATTTTCCGGTGGAGCTTTTAACTGTGCTAATAATTCTTGTTCTCTTGTTGTTTTGTCTACTGAATATATTTGAGATGTATGTTTTCTGAATGGATGGATCAATTCATCATTCTGCACGTTCCATCTTCTTCCACGTCTATTTATGGTATTGATTCTTTCTATAGGGGTTTCTGGATAATTAATTCTCGGCATTTTTACTCTGTCTGTTGTTAATATGCTGTTAGGATCATGTTCTACTTTGGCTATTACACATCCTCTGTACAATTTAATTTCCTTGCTTGTGTTGTTAATAATCATTACTGGAAAAGTTAAGTGTTTATCTAATGTCATTATTCCATCTGGAACTTCTAGACCAGGTTCATCTATTACCTCCCTTTCTAACTCTGTTATTCTAACTGTATGTCCTATTAAATAATACGGATTTCTTTTCACTTTCGCCTGTATCAGATTAACCGTCTGTGGTTTTAAAGTCGTGGACGTTTTAACACTAGCCAGTGCTGATATGTGCATGTCCTCTTCTAAATCTACATGCACGCCCTGGAATCTTAACTTGTGCAGATCAAAAAAAAAGTCTTACACCATTTTTCAGTAAGAAGTCCCTACCTATAAGCATGTTCCTATTTAACTCTTTGACTACGTGAAAAAGGTGTCTGACGTTGATTCCTCATAATTTGAGATTTATCATTGTTTGGCCAACTAGGTCTAAATTTTGTCCTGTAACAGAGTGAAGAGTGTCATGACTCCTGAATATTTTGCAATTTTTTATTATTTTGTATAAAAAATTTTCCTTGATTACACTAACTGGAGCTCCTGAATCTATTAATGTTCGAATTCTATATTTCCCTATTTCTATTATGCATGAACTGGGGTCCGTTTTATTTATTGAAAACTGTTTGATTTCACCTAGTTGAGACCACTTTCTACTCGTCCTCCTATACTTGTCATTAACATATTCCTTAATTCTTGGGACCTTGTTATCTTCCCTCCTACCACAGGTCCTATTCAGTAAGTGGGATTCCGGTTTTCCTGCGGTCTTGGCCTTGTAAAATTCCTCTGTCTATCTTCAAAATTCCTATTTGATCTGTTATTAACACTTCTATTTTGTGTATTCGACTGAACACGCTGTTACCACAGAATTTAAAAATGTGCCCGTGTTGTCCGCAACCCCAACAGACTATATTTGTGTTACCTACCGTTTCTCTTATAGGATTTCTCATTTGTCTTCTTCTATCGTAAGCATTTTCATTACCTCCCTGCGACGTCTGTATTCCTCCTCTTCTATTCCATCCGAACCTTGGTTGTCCGATCTCCATGGGCTCTTCAATCCTATCCTCCCGACTAGTTCCTATTTCTCGTCCTACTCTCAGTCTAAATCTTCGTCTCAGACCTTCCTCCTGTACAGCTATATCCACAGCTTGTGATAATCTCTCAGGGTTTTCTCTCAATAATTTAAAGTTCAGTCCATCAGACTTTATACCGTCTACAAAAATTCCGACCAACATTCTTTCCACTTCCTCCCCTCGTATGTTCTGTCCGATAAGTGCTTCTTCAGCTAGGTTAATCAACCTGTCACTAAATAATTGCACAGTTTCTCCAGTGTTCTGCTTGGATTGTCTTAACACTGAAAACGCATGCTGAGGATCTGTGATTTCAGCATACTTGTGGGCTAAGTCATCCTTAAACTGCTCCCATGTCTCATCTACTCTAGCTTCTAATTTTCTTCTAATGTGATCCGAAACCGGTGCTACAGTGGCCTGGTAAGCAATTTTCATCTTCTCCTCATCCGTCGCCGCTACCAAGAATGCATGTTTCTCCACCGAAGTCATCCATTTCTTGAAATCTTTCGCCTGCCCACTAAATTTTTCAATCTCTGTCCCTACTCCTTGTTGCTTTATTGCTGTGTTGAGTCTGCCTATTGCCGTGCCTACTCCAGTTAAAACCTGTGTTAACGAAACTTGTTCCTCTGCCATGCTGAAATAGTTTTGCTATACAACTTATATAAACAAATTCACAATTATAATATAGTTAATAGTTATCAATAAGTATACAACTGCAGGCGTATTTGAACTAGACAAGGGACGTAAACATCTGTTTTTCCGTCCTAAAAAAATCAAGTGTTCTAATTAATTAATTAATTTTACTTAACACACAATGTTATGTTATATTAGTTAAATCAATTTCACTTATTATAACGCTATATTAGCTTAATCAATTATCTTAAATCAATTTCTTAAATACCGTTCCTTGGATATATCGTCCACGAGTCCATAAGGAAAGTCCAAATGTGCGAATTTGTGATTATTCTTGACAGTCAGCCTTCATACATGCTTCATAGAAAAACGAGCGTGTTGTCTTCTTCGGTTCCATCACAGGGAAATGAAAACTTCTGGACTCTTCATTTCACCCATGGGTCGGGCACCTCGGACTTGTGGCTTCTTTTCACCCCTTGGTGGGCTCGTCTGGACTTCACCCGAAAAAGGGCACGTCTGGATTTGAAACGGCTCAAGCTCAAAAACGAAGCGATTACAATAGGTTCTCTTCTTCAGCAGGACGGCAACCCATTATGCCCACCCGCGTCCGAGGAGACCACAACAACGGAATCGCCCTCTATGACAGACATATTGATGAGCTATAGTTTCTCCCAAAGTTCAGGTTAGTTGCGGCTGTTTTGTTTTCGAAAGCAGCAAAATTTCTTCAGTCTGGGACAGCTCCAGTAAGTGACCTCACTTCAGGCAGCCAAGGTCAATCCAACGACACGATGACCTCAAGGTAACGGCTAAGTCAACAGCCCCGATAACAGCAGCTCAAGACTTACAGCATAGTGACGCCCAAGGACAACGGCTAGGTCACTCCAGGACACGATGATGGCAATTCTGACAAACAGCCTAATTACACGATGGTAGCTCCATCCAGCAATTCATGATAAGATGTATGGCGGCTCCAACAACTAGCCTCAGTAAAACGATTTGCGGTGGTTCCAATATGGGTTGCAACCTTTGACAAGGCCTGGATCACTTGACTGCGGCTTCTGACAAAGATTCACTCAGTCAGTAAAACTCGATAAGACTGTATTGGCACGATATGGCCAGCAAAACATCTGTTGTGGTAACGTGTTTGTTGTAGCAACGCAAAGCAACTTGAGAAAAGGCGTTCAACAAAAGTCCTCCGCTGTGCCGTATATTTTTGTAGTACTTCACGATGTGTTTCTCAGCCCAAGTTCAAAACCCTGGTCACGGCACCAATTCTGCCGTGTAACAGTGCTGGTACATTAAATAGCAGAGACAATTCATTTGCTGGAGTTTTCAGTTGTTTATTTCATCAAATATATCGTAGATTATCAAGTAAGCATTGATCATACAAAACAGGTGTGGTTCGCTTCAAACTCCGATGGTAACTGTCTATGTCTAACCCCGCGTCACGTCTTGAGCGTCCCTAGTTACGTTTTTACGGGATGCTCAACCGTGCCTAGTCTTTGCACACCACCTATTAACCCACTAACAGAGATGGTGCTCTGTTACACAAGCTATAAATCAATCACGCTGTAAATCAATCGCGCAATAAATAAAACATGCAATAAATCAATCATGCAATAAATCAGTCAGTTTTCTTAGATTTTCAGCTCTTGCAATACGTCAGAAAGTTTCTCCTTCTTGGACCTCGGTCATGTTAATAATCGTCTTAAAGTCAACAAGGAAGCCCACAAGCCTCTATTTTCTTAACTTGGCCGCTATTGTGGAAACAACATGGCATAACATTTCCACAATTCTTTTGCATTATAGCTACATTTCTGAACATATTCTGGGCATCAGCCTCCCTCTTTTTCTTTTCCCTGTTTAACGTATGACCGTGTATATTTGTCTATGTGTTTGCAATAACAGTTCAATAAATAAAAACACACACGCGTACACTAGCGCGCGCAGACACACAGATTATAATACATGAAAATATCGATTGGCCATCTTTCTACGCCTGTTGTTCTGTCCCCAAAGATTCCCTTGATGACGTCTCTGGCCTTTAAACTGTTTAATGGCCAAATAATTGTTGATTTAAGACTGGGATGTTGAATTCTTGTCCTTGACTTGGGGACGTGAATTACAAGTACCTCAGAAGTTGAAGTGGATTCGCCTGATGGCGAGGGACAGTGATAATAGAGAAAGTTACTCTACACTCAAAAATCAGGCCAGTACACTAGAAGTACAGGGTGTGTTATTAATGACTGTGCGTTACATGCAATGACTGTCTCATTACTGACTATATACTCCACACGTCTCATTATTGACTATATACCCCACACGCTTCATTACTGACTATATACTCCACACGTCTAATTATTGACTATATACTCCACACGTCTCTTTTTTTTTTTTAGTCGTTGGATCAACATCATGGCACACGGTTTAACCCATAAGTGCTCCGTTTTCCTCCTAAGTCAAACCTGAGTTTGGAGAAACTCAGCTCAATGCACGAACTCCGATGCATCGGCGAGGATCCTGCCATACTGACTATATACCCCCACGCCTCATTACTGATTATATACCCTACACGCCTCATTACTGACTATATACCCCACACGCCTCATTATTGACTATATACGCCACACGTCTCATTATTGATTATATACTCCACACGTCTCATTACTGACTATATATATTCCACACGCCTCATTACTGACTATATACCCCACACGCGTCATTACTGACTATATACCCCACACGCCTCATTACCATCTATATACCCCACACGCCTCATTACTGACTATATACCCCACACGCCTCATTACTGACTATATACCCCACACGCCTCATTACTGACTATATACCCCACACGCCTCATTACTGACTATATACCCCACACGCCTCATTACTGACTATATACCCCACACGCCTCATTACTGACTATATACCCCACACGCCTCATTACTGACTATATACCCCACACGCCTCATTACTGACTATATACCCCACACGCCTCATTACTGACTATATACCCCACACGCCTCATTACTGACTATATACCCCACACGCCTCATTACTGACTATATATCCCACACGCCTCATTACTGACTATATACCCCACACGCCTCATTACTGACTATATACCCCACACGCCTCATTACTGACTATATACCCCACACGCCTCATTACTGACTATATACCCCACACGCCTCATTACTGACTATATACCCCACACGCCTCATTACTGACTATATACCCCACACGCGTCATTACTGACTATATACCCCACACGCCTCATTACTGACTATATACCCCACACGCCTCATTACTGACTATATACCCCACACGCCTCATTACTGACTATATACCCCACACGCCTCATTACTGACTATATACCCCACACGCCTCATTACTGACTATATACCCCACACGCCTCATTACTGACTATATACCCCACACGTCTCATTACTGACTATATACCCCACACGCCTCAATGCTTGGAACATGGACCTTTACTGTTTGTTTGTTTACACCGTTAACATGTAATTATTTATTTGAGATGAGTTAAGTTGAGTTGAGTTGAGCTGAGTTGATTTGCGGTGAGTTGAGTTGAGTTAAATTGAGCTGAGTTGATTTGCGTTGAGTTGAGTTGAGTTAAGTTGAGCTGAGTTGAGTTGAGTTGAGTTGAGATGCGCTGAGTTGAACTGAGTTGAGTTGGGTTGAGATGAGTTGAGTTGAGCTGAGTTGAGTTGAGATGCGCTGAGTTAAGTTGAGATGCGCTGAGTTGAGTTGAGCTGAGCTGAGTCGAGATGAGTTGAGTTGAATTGAGATAAGCTGAGTTGAGTTGAGTTGATCTTATCTGAGTTGAGTTGAGTTGAGCTGAGTTGAGTTGAGTTGGACTGAAATAAGCTGAGTTGAAGCTGAGTTGAACTGAGTAGGGGTGATTTGAGCTGAGTTTACTTGAGCTGAGTTGAGTTGAGTTGAGTTGAGTTGGGTTGAGTTGATCTGAGTTGAATTGAGGGTGAGTTGAGTCAAGAACCGACAGCACCACACTCCAGGGCATTCCCATGCATGCTTCGTCCTAATCTTCAACAGCCAGCGAAGAGACCCAGTACGTATGGTACTTGTAGCTGTCTGATTTGTTATCCGTCTGGCCTTTCCTCGAAGTCTCAGCCAAATCCTCAGGTAGCTCCCTGTAACACCATTCTCTCCAGGCCGTGATGGTCTATCCCTTCCCCTGCACTATACACACGATCCCAAAGAACTTCGATCACATCTGCCTCATCATGCACCAACGGCCCTACCGAGATATGCAGACCCAGCCAATCTGTCCGCCTGCTCGTTTCCCGCCACACCAGCATGTCCAACAGACGTTCTCTATTTTTGATTGTTGATTGGAAGCCTGCCCCTCTGCCTGAAGCCTGCCTGTCTTCACCTTTCTCATCATACTTTGTAAGCCCGTTACAATCACGACATGCGTGTGCTGTTTGCCCTCCAGCCAGCAGAATACTTCCCCCACCTCCATTCTCAGACTAGACGCTGTGGTATCATATGCCTTGCTCTCCTACACCAAACACCGTCCACCAATCTTCGTCACAATCCCGCAGTCATTTCATTCATTTCTTAGCACAATAAACGGCAGAAATGTAATTACGTAATCAATTATTATCGTTCCGCTGGCCTGGGATCAGCTTGTTATCGATCTGATATTCAAGCCCAGGTAGCGGCCAGGCGGGATAGACAGGTGTATGTGTATTTCCACAATCAGTTGATGGCATGGAGTCAAAATGTGTATCATTACCTGTTGTCATTTTCCTGCTATTATTTTACCCACGAATCATGGCTGTGTGTCTAGATTAAATATACTGGACGAGTATAGTAGGCTCTGTCCAAACGGGAAGAAAAGAGGTAGAAAGAAAGAAAATAAGAAAGACGGGAAAATAAATGAAAGACAGAAATAAACAATAAAACAAAAAATGTGCAGACAGTCAGACAGGCATGCAAACAGACAGACAGTTACAGAAGTGGGTGGATGGGTGAATGGCTGGTTGGTTGGATGGATGGATAGATGGATGGCTTGATGAGTGGGTGGTTGGGTGGATAGATGGCTGGATGGATGGCTGGGTGGATGAATATATGGATGGATAGGTGGGTGGATGAATATATGGATGGATGGGTGGGTGGATGAATATATGGATGGATGGGTGGGTGGATGAATATATGGATGGATAGGTGGGTGGGTGAATGGCTGGATGGCTAGTTGGATGGCTGGATGGATGAACGTATGGGTGGATGGCTGGATGGATGAATGGCTGGTTGGGTGGGTGGGTGAGTGGGTGGATGGGTGGATGGCTGGAAGCATGGGTGGGTGGATGAATGGATGGCTGAATAGATGGGTGGGTTAGTGGATGAATGGCTGAATAGCTGGATAGGTGGGTGGATGGATGGATGGCTGATTGGTTAGTTGGATTGATAGATGTCTGGATGGCTGAATGGATGGATGGATGGATGGATGGATGGATGGATGGGTGGGTGGATGGAGGATTGTTTGGATGGATAGATGGGTGGCTGACTGGATGGGTGGATGGATGGATGAATGGCTGGATAGATGGGTGGGTGTGTGGATGGATGTATAGATGGATGGATAGATAGATAGATGGATGGCTTGATGGCTGGATGGCTGAATGGATGGATGGATGAATGGATTGATGGATCGGTTGCTGGCTGAATGGTTGGATGGACGGGTGGATGGGTTGCTGACTGGATGGGTGGATGGATGGATAAATGATTGGATAGATGAGTGGGTGCGTGGATGGATGGGTGGATGGCTGAATGACTGGATGGGTGGGTTGATGGATGGATGGATGAATGGCTGAATGGATGGATGGCTGAATGGATGGATGGCTGAATGGAAGGGTGGGTAGGTGGATGGATGGCTGAATGGCTGGATGGATCGGTGGGTGGGTGGATGGCTGAATGGCTAGTTGGATGGATGGATGGATGGCTGAATGGATGGATGGCTGAATGGCTGGTTGGATGGGTGGGCTGAATGGCTAGATAGATGGGTGGCTGACTGGATGGGTGGGTGGATGGATGAATGGCTGGATACATTGGTGATTGTGGATGGATGGATGGATGGATCGATCGATCGATCGATCGATGTATCGATGGATCGATTGCTGGCTGAATGGTTGGATGGATGGATAGATGGGTGGCTGACTTGATGGGTGGATGGATGGATAAATGATTGGATAGATGAGTGGTTGTGTGGATGAATGGGTGGATGGCTGGATGGGTGGGTGGATGGATGCATGGATGAATGGCTGAATGGATGGATGGAAGGGTGGGTAGGTGGATGGATGGCTGGATGGATGAGTGGTTGGGTGGATGGCTGAATGGCTAGTTGGATGGATGGCTGAATGGGTTGATGGATGGATGGAGGATGGATGGATGGGTGGATGAATGAATGAATGAATAAATGAATGAATAAAAGAAAGAAAGAAAGAAAGTAAGAAAGAAAGAAAGAAAGAAAGAAAGAAAGAAAGAAAGAAAGAAAGAATGAATGAATGATACAGAAGGACTAATCAAACAGAAAAACAACACCGATCAGAGATTATAGTCAGTATAAAAGGCTTTAACACCGCCCACGCTTTCCGGCATGGCACATGATTGATTGATTGAAAAGGCTTTTAAGTCTTAGGGGGCACTGAGCACATGGTGCCAGACCCATATCTGTATAGACCAACCGGCACTTAGTGGCTGATGAGCTCAGCATCACGACGGCCGCCTTTAATCCCCAAAACATTCTTGGTCCCCAGTGTAAGCTGGGTCCACCATGGAGCCCAGGTCAGTTGTCAACATCCGAGTCCGAAACGATGCGAATCAAACCCATGCCCACGGGGCTGACAGGCGAGTGTCTAGCCATTACGCCACGCTGCTCTCCGTCGTCAGGCTGCGAAGATATTTAATTTTTACACACACACACACACACACACACACACACACACACACACACACACACACACACACACACACACACGCTACCCATAATTGCACAGCGCTGAATGGAGACTGGACGGTTTGGTTGACAGACGGCGCTATAGACGAAGGTGAAAGATGGGCATCAGACAACTTGTACGTATGTTATTGACAAATGCAGGACATCCTACAATGCCCACGTATAACGCGAGGCATCAAAAAATATCTGCGTATATCGTCTACATTTAAATTTGAATAACGAAGACACAAACAATAGATTGCACGATTTATTGCCTGGCATATTTCGCTGCATCTCGTCAGGTATATACTGCAGAAATCACACAACTTACGTGAAATTAACTAGATAAATCCTTCAAGATGAAATATACACAATTTCGCAGAGTAATGTCGATTGTCTACCACGGTAATTTTAAGCTGACTAACATGTCTTTCTGTTTACACAATTCTGGCTTGCGTTGATAGATCATAATTGCTTCTGCAAATTTTAACAAGCGAGTATTTTGTGTTCTAAACAACACGCGAAATGCAGTGTCTCTGGACACAACGTGGCCACTGGCGACAATGTGCCTGCCGATTGAAGACGCCGGGAGCTTCCGGTGTGTCGGCTCCTCGCGGCTAGCATCTCCTGTGTGTTGTATCTTGTTGACCCATTGAGGTATGTGTTCTGACACCCGTTTGTTAAGCTGTCTCTCCGTTCGACCAATGTAAACGGCCTGGCATCTACATGTGAATTGGTAAATACAATTGTTTGTGGCGTACAGAGGAACAGGCTCTTTGACTGTTGGTGTAGGAATGGGTACGGTTTTACATCTAATGACTGGAGTTGCCGCACAGAATGTTCGACCTACTGATGTAGTAAGCCGGTCTTGTAGACGTTGCATTACGTCATCCCCTCGAAAGGTTAGCTGGATGAATACCTTGAGTTTAGGGACTGTAGTTACGTCTGCTTTGGGTTTGGGCTGTTGGCAATGGCGCTTTATAAATCCTGTGGAGTACCCATTCAGGTTTAAGACATTCTTCAGAGTTTCAAATTCCTCTGTCAGTGTGTCCGGGGTGCATATCTTTCTAGCACGGTCAAACAAGGTCCGTACTAAGCCCCGTTTGTACTGGACAGGTGTGAAGCTCTGAAAATTTAGGTATTGGCCAGTCCATGTTTCTTTGCGATACACCGATCTTTGAATTGTGCCGTCTGCTCTACGTCTCATTAGAATAAATTGTCAGGAGACAGATTGTCGACAGAGCTATCGTATTACTACTATTGGTGGTGAGGTTGTATTGCTAGGAGAGCTATTTAAACAATATAAAATAACACAAAGTAATGCAGCAATACAGATAAGGAAAACACAGGACGTCGCGTAGATTAGCCTTCATCAGCAAACAACTACATACTGCAAAACATAACACATAATCACGGGGAAGATACCACAATGACAACATTATGATAACTATCGGATTATTAGTGTTGATGCTGTATTGCCAGGAGAACTATTGGACTATTACGGTTGGTGATGTATGGCCAGGAGAACTATTAGACTATTACGGTTAATGCTGTATGGCCAGGAAGACTATTGTACTATTACGGTTGATGCCTTATGGCCAGGAAGACTATTGGACTATTACGGTTGATGCTGTATGGCCAAGAGAACCATTGGACAATTACGGTTGATGCCTTATGGCCAGGAAGACTATTAGACTATTACGGTTCACGCTGCGTGGCCAGGAGAACTATCGGACTGTTACGGTTGATGACTTTATAATTTCCTTCTACCCAAGCAACAATCTAATCGGTTGCATAAAACAAATACGCATGTGTGATACTGTTTCAGTCACTTTCACAATACAATATGTATTTGCCAAAGACTTCAGCTCTGTTGCCTTGTCATTGTGATTTGGGAACTCTCCTTTCTTTCGGCAGGAGAAAGATATCCGGAGTCATGACCCGGGTGGGCTCGCCCCCAGAGAGTGTCAAGAAGGTAAAGACCCGAAACATTCCGGAATGGGGGAAACCCATCTGACGATCAGAAACTTCATTTCGTATTTGCACTGCGGTGGAGTTTTTAATCACCCTAGTGTCTTGTACTTTTGGTTTGAGAACCGCTGCTCTAGGGGGAATCCCCGTAATTATTGATCTCCTTCACCAAAGAGCGAACTTCCTGTTAGAAACAAAATGGCTTCGTCGAGATATCGTAACTTTCTCCGCTTGTTGGAACAGTGGCCGGTGGACAAGTCCAGAGACAAACGTGACTTAGGGGCTTTTGTTAGAAGACGCGTGGTTGAAGGATTCTCTCACGGCGAAGCGACAACTGTCAATGCTGCAGAGTGTGATAAAGTGTATGCGAGTTTGCATCGAATCAGCACGGATTTTCACTGTCGTGCTTGGAGAAGGTCGCAGGAGACAAGCGCGTCGGGGTTAACTGCTGCAGATCTACAAACTACACTTTCTGACGCTGGCCTCAAAGAGTTAACGGATGCAGAGGAAGGTGGTCTATTCAGAAGGCTCAAAGAGCAGATTTTAAAAAAAGAAACATAGTTGTACAGTATCATCTCACATCAAGAGTCTGAGTAATCGTAACAACTCAACAACATATGGAACTTGGATGTAATTTTACCAGTAGTTAACTAGTAGTAGTAGTACTATAACTACGACCAACAGTAATCTAACTGTAATATAGTCACGTCTCATAAACATTCGTTGATAACAGAGTCATTGTCATAAGTGATATGTGCAGTCTTGAGCTTGTGATGAAAAGTAACGGCTGCAACAGGATAATTAGTCATTAGTCGCGGTTCCAACCTCACAGCAAAAAAGGGTCATCTCCATTATGCTCCATTCCCATGCCAGTGAATATCACATAAAATGTTCCTCTCTGCCCCATGTGAAAAGTGGAAAAGACAGGAGTCTCGACAAACAACGACCCGATCAGGCACACTGCAAAATACCACCGCAAGAATGTCACCACAAAAGTCCTCTACGAAGAACACAGTTCATCCTTGATGGAATTGGCAGTCACTTTCCCAGCCAGATGTTCAACTACAAAGTCTCAATGTTTCTAGATATTGTTCCGTTTCTAGATTTTTTCTAGCCAGCCACGCCATTTTTTCTCCGAAATGTAGATAACACAACAAAACAACCTCGAAAAGATGTAAAGAAACATTTCACTGTACATAATGCCGTCGCCAGAATGCCAACACAAAGTCCTCCTCAAAAACACAGTTCATCATAGATGGAAACGGCAGTCACTAGCAAAACCAGCAGCCACATATTTCTGAAGGCAAGAAAACCGATCGCTTCTGCGACACCAGCCGTCATATATGCAGATATTTCTGGATGTTATCTTGCCAGCTACGCCATTTTGAGCATGCAGATCACACCACAACACCTCAGACAGATGTAAAAACCATTTCACTGTACATAATGCCAAAACAACAGTCCTCCACGAAAGCAGTTCATCATCAAAAGAAGCGGCAGTCAACCAGAAGACCAGCCGCAACACATTTCTGCATAAGGCACAAAAACTGGTCAGTTCTGGGACATAGCCCCCCAGCCATTGCTATGAACATGCACATCACGCTACACAACCTCGGGCAGATTAAAAAGCATTTCACATGAGACGCACTCAAACTCAACTCAGTAGCAGGGTGACTCAACCGTAAACTACCAGTCCAACATGAGGAAAATGCGAATGCATGGTAGCCACGAGCATAAATACCCAGAGGCCTTAACCGTTTCACTGCCTATCCGCCATTCTGGGGACTGGATATAACATTACAACATGAAAAGAGGTATATATGTGACCCCTGCAAAAAAGTGAGAGATAATATCAACACATACACAGTGTACTTACTTACCTTACAACGAACAAACATCCGACAAACAAAATTCTATGTCAAAATAACAGTGATAATAATAACGTCAAAATAAGTTGCAACAGAACAAATGGATGTGACTCATCAAACATCCACAATGTGAGGTCTCAGACTTAGACACGGTCATAATTTAATGTGCAAGTTTAAATGTGACTTTAGAAATTGTCGTAAATTCAATGTACGAAATATGATTTTAATAGTGACGTTATGAATAATGAAGTCAAGAATGGTATATTGCAGTATTATTGCTTGGCTTATTTGGCTGTATCTTATCAGGTGCATACTACATAAAAATGTTCAGTGTATGATGAAGTAGCATAAGGAATCCTTATCTGAAATGTTTATTATGTGCAGTCTTACTTACTACAGCGTCCTGAGCTTCAGGGAATATGAGAAGATACTTTCTTATGCAACGTAATCCAGCAATGGAAAATGTGCTGTAGTATAGTGGCTCAGTGCTCGTCCTACCTGCGTCCTACCATGAGATGGAATCACATCCACAAAGATCTGCCACTGATTTGTGGTGATTCAAGGAGAGAAGGATGACAAGGTGTGTGTCCACAAAGAGCTGTCACTTACTCGTGGTGATTCAAGGAGATTAAGGTGCCAAGCTGCCATGTGTGACTTCAGAAATAATGTGGTTTTCTGTTTGTTAGCTTTGTCAGAAACTGTTATGAACTATCAACTTGATGGTGGAAATAGTCTTGTTTCATGAACTGTCAACTGTGTCAGAAATGCAGAGGCTTCTGTGGTGAGGTGGTCAGACTGTCTGCCCTGTACTATGAAGGCCATGGGTTCATTGTCAGATGCCATCATTAGGTTCATTGTCAGACGCCATCATTGGGTTCATTGTCAGACGCCATCATTGGTTCACATGTGAAGTTTTTTCACCGACTCTTTTATGTTGATTGTGTAGCTGCTGAATGTGTGCAATGTTTTGGTCACTGTGGAGAGAAGGCTGCACCATATTGAATAGAGCCGAGTGCAGTGAATTTGAGCATCTTGCTTGTAACCCTATTTTGTCAGAAGTAGTAATACATGTTATTTGCTGTCTACACCATGAGAAATTGTCATAGTTTTGTGTGTCTGTATGCTGTTGAATAACACAGCTTTCAGGTAGACTTGAGTGGGGATGTGTGCGGTTTCACTTTGATAAGCTTATCTGAGAGCCTTCTCTCAGTCCTGGTAGATGACAGGCATTGGCAACTTCAAGAGCACATGCTTGTACTATCACGTGTCTTAGTTGAACTGGCAGTTCCTTATCACTGCTGGACCAGTAACAACCAACATCTTAAGACAGCTGTTGAAGATCTGCTCATAATTGCTATTAGTTTAACAGTGGGACTTGTAATAAAAAAAATATAGGTCCCTTTTGCACGACATAAGGTGTAGTGGGCATGTTTTTGAGACCAATTGGCACTCATGGCTGATGTGGTGCATGTCACGGCTGCCACCTTTTCTTCCCAAGACATGGCCTGGCACCCATTTTATGGTTGGTTGATCTGTAAGCAAGTCAGATTTACAAATGTCAAATGCAGCCCAATGTAGATCGAACCCCTATCCACTGGGACAGCAGGCTAGTGTCTTAATTATCTGCTTTGACTCCCTAAATGTAACTTGCTCTATACTGATGAGCTCATCATGAGTTGAACAGTGGCTACAACCAAACACAAAATTTTATTAACTCATTGTGTGGTCATTAACTCATTACATGATCTGTATTAACTCATTACATGATCTTTATTAACGCATTATATGCAAGTAATCAAGGAAAGACTTATGTGAATGGTACAGCCAACAGTGCTCAGATTCATCATTATGTGCCATGTAAAAGCGTGGGCAGTCGTGTTTCACCATTTCCACGATCACTAGAGTCGTGGATCAGTTCTGCTTCTTGTCTCAAGTATGTCATATGTCCCACCCATCCAGATATTGACTTCTCTGTCTTACCAGTAGTTACCAAGTTCTCTTGTTCATTTCTTTTCATGTGCCACAATAATCTTAACTGTCTATGTCTAATTTCTCTAATCAGTTTACGGTTTTCATCTGCTTCTTGTAGGACTTGCTCATTGATTTTTCTGTCTGCCCATGGTATTCTTTGCATTTCCCTCAGAAACTACATTTCCACTGATGTTTTCCAGCTTGTCTGCACATTGTCCACGTTTCACATCCATACAGAAGTACAGGTTCTATGTAACACTTCAACGTTGTTCATCTCATTGTAATTAACGTCTTTTTATTTGTCAGTATGTTTTCCATCTTGCGAAAGTCTATTTTTGCTACAGCGATTCTTTTTCTAATCTCTTATCCCATCATATGTTATGCTCAGACTACATGAATATAAACCAAAAACTAGAACCAGTGCTGTATGTCAATTGTGTGGGAGTGTGATCGGGGCAGTTACCATGCACCCACTCCCCTATCTGCTGAGAGAGACGAGTACATGTGGGCATGTTCTTAGAGCCGTGACATCACTTCTGGCAACAGATACTAGGACGGTGGCCATGCACTAATTGGTTCGTGTAAACCACAAAACTGTGCATATGTTACAGTGTCCTGGTCATTATATGCTTGTTGTATGAATAGTTAATGCAACTGATGTTACATGTTTGTGGTGGAATCAGTTCAGATGAAATCTTGTGCATGTATCTTGTTTTATATTGGTTGTGTATCTTTTTACAGGATGTTAAAATCAACCCCAGCATTTATTAGCTGTTTGTAATTTTCTAGGCACAATTTGCAATCAGTAGTTTGCCATTGCTTTCTAAACAGCAGGACTCTCATACCAGTTGAAATCAACTTGAAAAAATCTGCTCTCAAATGCATGCAGTTGTTTTTAAAATCCTCGATCCGGTATGTCACTGAATTGTGAGACTGCATTCATTAACCCCAAGGTCATATACACCAACTTATGTTGAATCACATAAAGTGGGGCTCTTCCACTGCCAGGCAATGTACAAAGTGTGACTGGCTCATTCCCTTGAATCACAGCCAGTGCGTAATGTGTTCTCTTATGCTTGTCATTTGGTCACAATATGCTAAAGAAATCTGGTACCCCCAGGGGCCACTACCTCTATGGTATCTGTAGAAGTCAGGCAGTCATGTTATTTATAGCAACAGGGCAATGATTACTATAAGTTGATGTGAACAGCTAATGAATGTATACAAAAACAAATTTTCAACCAAAGTCCTCATCAGCAAACATAAAATGGAAAACAAGAAAACTTAGCTGAAATCAGAAATATCCATATTCATTTGAATCTCACAATTGTATTTTATTTCATTATGGCATTTGAATAATCACCAGTTTGACTGCCATGTTTTTTAATGTGGCTGACATATTTAACTTATCTCTTTGAACATTATTTTCAGCAACTTTCTTTTCATTAGAGCCTCTTCAGAACGTGTATTTGATTGTTTTTATTTCCATGAAACACGATCCATGTTTCTGTTTATCATTTCCTCCAGGGCCTCAGTTCCTTGTTTCCAGATTTTCCAATAACTTATTCCTCCGGTTTCTGCACCTTGAGCAATGGTGGAGAGGTTGCAAACATAATTCATAATCCCGCATACCAGAAACACAGTTGGGGGCAGTTTAGAAGCAGGCTGTCTTGGTGCTGGTTTTCATACAATGGTATGAGTGCCATATATTCAGAAAGCAATGGCAAACTACTGAACATAAACTTTCCAAGAAATCACAAACAGCTAAAAACCAAAAAAAAATGCCTTAGAGTAGTGTTGAAAACAAATATACATATATATTTTGGGGTAGAAAAATCCAGGTCTCCAAGGCATCTAGGAATATTTACCTGATACCTGAAGTTTCAATCGTTTGCTCAGCCTGTATTTGCAATTAAAAATATACCGGCTTTGCTCTGGAGAAAAGGGGGCTGGCTCCTGAATGATGCTTAATATTAGACAAGAGAAGTCACAGCTGCTACAGGTTATAACAATATAAAATGACAACAATCAGGGATGTGTGGTTACTGCCACAAAGTGAGAGATAATAGACCCAGCCACAGTGTAAATACATATACTTACAGGGATCTCAGATCTGGCAAATGGAAATTACAGTGTACAAATAAAACTGATAATTGGGATTTCTTTTACCAGATTTGCGTTTGTTATAAGATATATACGTGTCTGAGTTTATTATCTTTCACTTGTTCAGAAATGAAGAAATCAGGACTAAAGTGGGGGTTAAAGCAGCGCTAGATTTTATTAGAAAGCAGCAAGTCATATGGTTTGGCCATGCAAGTAGGTCACCAACTAACAGTATACCACAACAAGCAATGATATACAGATCAAATGGAAGCAGAGGAAGAGGTCGACCACATAAATGATGGACTCAGGGAATAACAGAGTCCATGAGAATATCGAATATCGATACATGAAGCCCATAAGCGGGTATTCTCTCGCTGTTTATACTTCACCTCGACACTGCAAGGTACAAGAGGAACATTATGACATGAGTTGAGACTTTTCACAGAAGTAACGCAAACCTAATTGTTGCCATTTTATCCCGAATTATTTTTAGTTTTTTTTGTCGACCCCTGGGTGTGTATGTATATATAGATATTCCTGGATGACAGTCAATAAAATAAACCGTGACTTGTATATTGACTAAACAAGTGACCAGATATTCCATCTTGAATTATAACCAAATCTGTTATTGCTCCAGCGTGGGTGAGCGTACAGTCCATTTATTATTTCTCTCTGAGATAGCTGCTTCATCTCCTTCTCACCCAGAGGTTTAGTCATTAGAGGAACGTTTAAAAAAAAACTGAACATAATTCAGGAGCCGGCACACTTTCTCAGATGCCAGGTAATTTCCTTGTTGCAAATTCAGACTCAGAAAATAATTGAAAATATAGGTACCTGTAAACCAGGCACCGTGGTGACCAGACACCTGGATTTTTGTACTCTTGTGTTAAAGCAATGGCATTCTGGGAAGGGAAATAATGTTGTATTTTGTTCTAGCGTTTTTGATTTATTAAATGGAATTCAAGCAGTTCTTTGATTTATTAAGTAGCATTACTGTTGTGTCCTGTGTCTTGCTAATTGTGTGAACATTTTGCTTGTTCTGTAAATTGTGTGATTGTCTCTTGTGCAAAATTGTGTGTTTTTGCCTGTAAAATTGTGTGAGTGATTTATAAATTAAAATGTTGGCGGACATTGCGATCAACCCTAGGCAATCTTACGTTCAGTAGTTTGCCATTGCTTTCTGAATGAGGTCACCATGGAAGTGCCACAGTGTGTGAAGTGAACACACTACCCCGCCATGACATGTTCTGTCTGTAGTTCACACTACCCTGCCATTACATGTTCTGTCCAACAGTGTGTGGAGTGAACACACTACCCCGCTGTGACATGTTCTGTCCAACAGTGTGTGGAGTGAACACACTACCCCGCCATGACATGTTCTGTCCAACAGTGTGTGGAGTGAACACACTACCCTGCCGTGACATGTTCTGTCCATTTGAAAGCGATTGTTGTCTCCAAGCAATGATAGTGATTGTTGTCTCCAAGTAAATGAAAGTGATTGTCTCCAAGCAAATAAAAGTGATTGTTGTCTCCAAGCAAATGAAAGTGATTGTTCTCTCCAATAAAATGAAAGCCATAATCTGATTAGAGAAATTCGATGGAGACGGTCAAGATTTTTTGGGCACATTAGAGAAAGAAACAGACTGGAGAGTTTGATGACAACTGGCAAGATTGAGGGGGAAAAGTACATGGGGAAGGCAGAGAGAGAAATATCTGGATGGCTTGGCCACGTGGTGTAACAGAGACAAGAACACTGAGCTGATCCACGACTCTGGTGATGATGTGAGATATCAATATATGATTGCCCACGTTTATCGCATGGCTCATGATGATGTGAGATATCAATATATGATTGCCCACGTTTATCGCATGGCTCATGATGATGTGAGATATCAATATATGATTGCCCACGTTTATCGCATGGCTCATGATGATGTGAGATATCAATATATGATTGCCCACGTTTATCGCATGGCTCATGATGATGTGAGATATCAATATATGATTGCCCACGTTTATCGCATGGCTCATGATGATGTGAGATATCAATATATGATTGCCCACGTTTATCGCATGGCTCATGATGATGTGAGATATCAATATATGATTGCCCACGTTTATTGCATGGCTCATGATGATGTGAGATATCAATATATGATTGCCCACGTTTATCGCATGGCTCATGATGATGTGAGATATCAATATATGATTGCCCACGTTTATTGCATGGCTCATGATGATGTGAGATATCAATATATGATTGCCCACGTTTATCGCATGGCTCATGATGATGTGAGATATCAATATATGATTGCCCACGTTTATCGCATGGCTCATGATGATGTGAGATATCAATATATGATTGCCCACGTTTATCGCATGGCTCATGATGATGAGCTGTTCTGCTATCTCCAGCTCCTGCAGGCTGTTGCAGAGTTTGGCATCTATGGTTGCTTCATCTGGTTGTAAAATAGACCTTTTTGAGCTGTTTGATACATTGTTGTTGTGTAGGTTATGCAGGTTAGGGTTCTTGTCCCACTTGTACATGTTCTAGAATCCGTCATTGGCTTATGTCGTCATCAATGCCATGCTGATCAACGGGCAGTCATGGTTTGCCATCTCACACAGTCACCACATTCTTATATATACATATATGTATACTGACAGCAGAATAGTAAGATCCATTTGAGAACCCTTGAGGCCACTAAGACAGGTCATAAACAAATATATACATGTATTGATTTGTGCTCATAGAAGTAGTAGAAGGCAGTAGATATTATAGAACACGACAGGTAATATAAACATTGAAAGCTGTACTTACCCCGCCGGGGTTCAAACACATGACCTCCAAATTACTCCAACGCCTCTGGGCAACTCATGGTCATGCGCTGAAGTGGACTTGTTTCTGTGACAAGGCGCAGCTGGTTTCTCTTTCAAGTAGTCGCTTGTGACCTGTGCGTTTCTGGTGAAACACCAAGCTCACTGACTATAATAACTATAGTCTGTTTACATTTGTTTACTCCCATATAAAAAATCTCAATAACCAACTGAGGGAAAATGATGAGATTTAGCATGTAAACCTTATCATGTCCACCCAACAAAACAAAGTTTTGTTCTGGAGATTGTACAGCAGATTTCAATGTTTGTTTATATGCAGTATATAATTTACGGGTCAGAAATGAAGTGCATATTATGAAATGTATTACATCTTCACACGGAAACATCAGCGTTCAATAGTGAATTTTCTCATGCTGCACGAGAATGACCTGATGACAAAACTTCACGTAGTGAAACAAGAGTGTTCAGAGGTGTCAATATTTCTACCTATAGTGGGTGCCTGAAAGCGTGATTATTTTATAAATCTTACCACTTATCACTAACATCTGAATTTATGAATATTGTTGAATGGGATTGAATGTGAAATTTTGTACACTGCATGCACTGGAGTTGAGTAAACGGCCATTTCATCGATGGGTACAAGAATCTGGAATGAAACGACCATGCAACAAGCAAACGGTAGGTAGACAGCTTAGACAAGGATGTCATAGGGCGAGCTGTTATAAAGATGCTGGATGCCAAAGAAACAGTGACTGTAAGAAAACTTAGGGTTTGGTTGAGAAAGAACAATGACATAGAGCTATCCAAAACAACTTTGTTAAAAAATTATAAGGACATTAGGCTTCACATTTAGATAGTACAAAGGAGGTAGAAATATTATTTGTGAGCAACCACATTTAGGAGCCATGAGAAGCAAATGCCTACGTGAAATAAGGGAAATGTGCAAATAAAATTATGACATAGTGTATTTGGATGAAACCTGGATCAATGCGCACTACACAAGTGAAAAGGAATGGCTATCAGTTGATGGAAAGATAAAGCGATTTGTGCCCAATAGTAAAGGACAGCGTTTGGTCATACCCCATGCTGGTAGTATGCATAATGGCTTACTGCAGAATGTTCGTATCAAAGCATACAGACAATATGGATTATCATAATGAGATGAATGGTAATGTATTTAGTGATTGGCTCGAGAATATAGTGCTTCCATCCCTAGATATATCGTCTTGTCTAATTATGGACAATGCATCATATCACAATGTTGTTGCCCAAGAAGACAAAATACCCATGGCATAGAGCACAAAGGAAGCAATAAAGATATGGCTGTGAAGGGAAAACATACAGATTTCAGAAACGTATTTCAAGCTAGAATTGTTGTCCCTTGTAAAACAGACGCAAAAAGGCAAGAAATATCAAATCGACAAGTTGAAAGAAGAGCATGGCCATAGGTGCTTGAGACTTCCGCCGTACCATTCTAATTTAAACCCTATAGAACTTGTGTGGGCTAAAAGTAAAGGACGGGTGGCAGCTGAAAATACTACATTCAACTTGTCTGACGTCAAGATACTAACCCAGTCCGCGCTATTAAATATTGATAAAAGTTACTGGAAAAAACGTGAGGACCATGTATTGAAAGAGGAAGATCCGCAGAAGTCGGATGTGTCGGCCTAACGGCGCAAGAATGCAGCTCTGCTGCAAACAGGCACAACACAGTCACGTCCGGAAAAAAAAATCCGGATGAACGCAGAAGAAGAAGAAGAAAGAGGAAGATGACTATTGGGGACAGGATAGATTGAATTTTATGCAACCAAGAGCAGTCATCAACCTACTGGAATCGTCTGACACAGATTAAGGTCTGGGCAGATCGCAAACATTAATCCACATAATCACCTACTGCAATATTTTGCTCCAACTATTCAGAAGAATTACAGGCCTGAAACATGACAGCATCGGCACAAACAATACAACATGTCAGTGGCAACAGTTTGTATTCCACAGTGATGAATTGTCAGTTCCAAAAGCCCTCAACGGTGACAAACAACTGGCATTAAATTTTTAAAAAACACTAAACGCACTGAATACCAACAGAAGAATAATATTGTGGTGGAAACTGACATATTGTGTGGCATAACAAGAAACGTGAGAACAAACACATTGTCAAATGAGGGGACAACATACAAATCAATTTATGAACTTCAATGAAAACAGGACCAACATCTTGGCTGTTAAGAAGGAAGCCCTCTAGAGAGACATTCACAACTATATTCGTCTTGCAAAACAGGTAATCATGTTCCGTTACAGTAAACAGCACCACGAATACTCAAAACGGTTCTGTCACCCATGTGCAAGGTTGAACAAACTACACAAGACAGCTGAACAGATCCCTCAAAATTGACATATGATGACTAAATTGCGGTATCATACTGGTCACTCCATACACTCAATAACGCACAGCTGTTTGGAAGCTTTCACGAACTTCACATAAAAAACTAAAGGCATCCCTAGTAACACGACTCCGTGTGTACGCATTATTAATCATCAGCTGAAGAAACAAGAAGGAAATGAAAAATAAGGTTAGAAATATATTCCTTCTACTTTCCTGTCCATTTCCATTTCGATTCCACATTATTTACCCCATGCCTCTGTAAATTCTTTGTGTTTACTAATATTACACATTGCACTCACTTCCATGCAAATGTAGATAAGCCTAGTGTCGTCACCTGAATTGACGTGCATTACTGTAAAACAAGTTTATTACAGTGGAGTCTAGATAAGTAGAAGTCACAGGGGCTGAAGGAATTTGTTCTACTTATCAGAAATTCTACTTATTCAGACTGCACACATTTACACTAATTTACACTAATACCATGCATTAGCATTGAGTAAAATGATTGTACCACTTAGGAAACACAGGTAGTGAACAAATAAAAAGCAATACAATATCAGAAATGTTGAAATGTTTAATTATTGTAGAAAGCGGAACATTAAAGTCATATGAAAATTTCCAAATTATTTAAAGAAGAAGTCTGTGATTTTGCTTTGCTTCTTGGCTTGTGGAAAATGTCTTCCCATGGCCTGTTTAAAGGCACAAAATGGTGAGACTGCATCATCTGAACATCCAGTCTGCATCATGTAAATGTCAATTTTGTCAATCCATGCCAAAATATCTGACTGCGATATAGGTTGTGCTTGCAGCCCACAGTCATCCTCACCATCAGAGTCAGGGATACTCGTTATCGGAGTCAGTCGTTGCTTCGTCGACTGACTGTTTCTCTCCACACACATTCTTGTACGTGATGCCATGTCATTTTTTGAAACGATCCAACCAGGCAACACTACAATTCCAGTCTGTTTGACCTCCAAGACGTGCAAATTCGTCTGCTTTCGCAATACGTAAAGGCCCATTTACTGGAACATTTACCGATCTAATCACAGTGAACCATTTTAAAAGGGCAGCATCAACACAATCACACGCAGCAGTTCTAGATCGCTGTCTATCACTGTCTATCTTGCAGACAAGTCCAAACGTCAATACATTAGCTTGTTTGTAATCTAGTTCATAATTTTGTGGTGTCTACATTATCCTTTCATTTAAGCTTATTTGTGTTTCACAATGAGCAAGAAATATTGTCAACATTTCAGAGAACAGTGGCTCAGTGACACGAGATTTCAAAAATGGTTGTTAAAAGTAGAAGGGGATAATACTAAGTGTTTTTGCAAATATTGCAAATGTTCAATTGCAGCCAGGTTAAATGATATTGAGAGACACAAGAAAACAACGAAACATCAGAAAGCCGAACAACCATTCAGTACACAAAGGCAAACAACAATTGCATTTGACAAACTGAAAGATGGTGTCAAAGAAACAGAAGGATGCATGTCTTTGTTCTTAGCTGGCCATTGTTCGCGTTGTTGACCATTTAAGTGAACTCTGCAAGGTACACTTTAGTGACAGCAAAGGTTGCAAGAACTTTAAGCTTAGGAGAACTAAGTGCAGAGCAGTTATTTCAAATGTACTTGCACCATATTTCACAACAGACTTGACAGCTGATATTGGCAAAAGTAAATACAGCTTATTTATTGATTGATGAGCTAAACTAAGCTATTTGGAGTAGCTAACTATTAGGTACTATTCAGAGACAAGAAAGCAGTTTGTGGTTACTTACTTAGATTTAGTTGAACTGAGTGACTGCAACGCACAGGCAATATGCAATGCGTTAACAGATTGTTTAAACAAGAATGGATTTGAGTTGCAAAGACTAGTTGCACTCGGCACTGACAACGCGTCTGTCATGACAGGTGTAAACAATGGAGTATATACAAAATTAAAATCCGAAGTTCCTCATCTGGTACTAGTTAGGTGTGTATGTCATTCCCTTCAGCTGGCAGTGTCACAGGCTGCAGCTGCTTGTCTGCCCAGGAACATAGAGTTCATGATTGGAGAAACATATAACTAGTTTTCTCACTCAAGTCTTCGTCAAGCAAAGTACAGGGAGATTTTTGCTTCAATAAATGATGGAAAACATCCGCTGAAGATTGTTCAATTAAGCCAGACACGATGGATGTCCATTCAATCTGCCATTGTCAGAATATTGCAGCAGTGGGTCGAGCTCAGAACTCATTTTGATGTAGCAAGACTCAACGAGCGCTGTTATACAGCAGAACTTCTACATTCTATGTTTAGCGACATGAAAAACTATGTGTATCTCATATTTCTCAAGCATATTCTCGGAGAAGTTCAAAGTGTGAATAAGAAATTCGAAACAGATATACAGGATCCAACAGAACTACTCAGCGATCTTGTCCAGCTCATTGATTCTATCAGTTCAAAGATTGCTATTCCTGGGGAAAATATAACAGAAAATGATGCTATTCAAGATTATTTAGATCCTAATCCCAATCTAGGTTATGAGTTTGAGAAAAAAATAGCAGACTACAAGTTTGCCGATGAGATAGAAATTCGTGGAAGGTACATCCAGTTTTTAATAGAGCTATTGACACAGCTGCGTTTACGTACACCCGATAACGTTTGAGTGTTACAGTCCATGTCATGTCTTAGTGGAAGTGAATGTCTACAGCCAATGAAGCCCTGTATATTGGATCTTGCTAAAATGTTTGTAGAAGATGCAGCTACTCTCACCCGCATCGATTTCCAGTGGAGAAAATTTCATCATATGCAGTGGACACAGACCTCTGACACACTTGGACTGTGGGCAGATATAGGCTTAATATAGCCTCATACAGGGATGCCACCGGTGAAAATCCTTTCCAAGATCTTACAGATTTAGCTTTAACTCTGCTCATTTTACCTCATTCTAATGCGGACGTTGAGCGTATTTTCAGTCAGATGGGAGTTATAAAATCAAAATTGCGGAACAGACTGAGCATCAAGAGTTTGACACTGTTTTGACTATTAGATATGGAATGAAAAGATATGGCAAATGCTGTCATGATTATAAACTACCTAAGGATATTCTGCTAAAAATTAGATCACAGGAGGCATATACATGTTTCTTTCAATCATCTTCCTCATCCTCATCATCGCATGAGCAAACACAGCAGGAAATAGCTACAGAAACTGAAGAGGAGTTGTTTGACTGGGATTTGGCGGATCTGGAATAAACTTCATTCTAATATTCAGTGATAATAATAAATTATAATGTGCTACTTTATAACATTTTGAATGAATACCGCCAGGGCTTGTTTTAGTGATTTCCCAAAAAATAGTATTGCAATTTGGTGCTTTTTTGGCTCGAAAGTAGTTCTGATTGGGATTTGGCGGATCTGGAATAAACTTCATTGTAATATGAAGTGATAATAATAAATTATACTGTGCTACCATGTTACATTTGTAATAAAAACAGTTGGTGCTTTTTTTTTTTTTTTGGTGCTTTCCAAAAAATTTTGGTGCTTTTTAGTGCTTTTTTTTTGTAGAATTTGGTGCTTTTTCATCAAAGGGAGATGGCAACACTGGAAGCTGTTACATCAATAACATTAGACCAACACGAGCAATGGAGCTTTTACATTTAGTTTTTTTTTTTTTTCAACGTTTATTTCATACAAAGCAATGTATATTTACAAGGTGTAATGTGTGTTTCTTTGTTTGTGTATATTACAGAGCGTTGCCGTTTGTTAGTGTTATGTGTCACATGCGTTAATAAAACAAATACATACATATACAGTTATTTCGTTTCATTTCCATCTCCACAAGTGGAATGCATGTTACCCCTGTCCATCTCTCTCTTTCTCTCTCTTTCTCTGTCTGTCTGTCTCTCTCTCTTTCTCTCTCTCTCTCTTTTAAACACACACACACACACACACACACACACACACACACACACACTGTCTTGATCTATCTCTTGCTTTCTGTAGATAATAGTACATGGATTTCCGTGATCTTGGGCAATAACCTTTACATTTTCATTCTATTTAAATTGTGGCTTCCAATTTTTTTTTTTTGGGGGGGGGGGGGGGGGGAGAATTTTCATATGCATATATTCATATAAATACCTGTATATCAACACAAAGCCATAATTATGTTTACATAAGTACCTACACGAATTCACCCATACATGGCTACCCATATATAAATACCATACATGTTAGCCTTTTGTATTCTACAACAATGTTTATATTCCTGCTGGGGAATCATGTTGAATTTAGGCAGAGGGCAAACCGTTGAACACAAAATTGCCTAGTGACCACCAGCCACTAAACACACCAGGGCAAGTCTCCGGGTCTTACAGCGGACACGCAGCCAGTTTTCACAAAGCCTTTGTGTACCTAGGCCAGAGGAGCTATTTATCTCTCTTTAAAGTTGTTTGGGGGAAGGAGAGGGGTGGATCTGTGATTCAAAGCACCCTGGGGAAGAATGTGTGGCGTGTAGTATCTGCGCTCTCCAATGCTTGTTAGCACCTAGTGAGAAGTGTTCCCAAGTATTAACAAAATAAGCCACACACAGGGCTCGCGAGACGCACACACGTTCTAAAATTTTCCACAGCAGGGACTGGTCTGGGACACCACTGCTATAGGTTTTAGATTGTATGCCTTGCAGCAGAAACCAAATATCGTCTGTCAAGACGATCGGGTGTAAAACATCTTATTAACTTTTAAAAAAAATTAATAATAATAGCATTTTTTTTCTAATTGCAAGAGTAAATGAAATTAAACAAATTTACACATTTCAGTCAGGAAAAAATAGTAGCTAGTTTGTATTTGAACATTAGTAAAAATAAGTTTCTATTGTATGTAAGGGAGTTGAACCTTGCCTTGATTCTGCAAGTCCAAATTAATTTTCTGTATTCCGCTAGTGTTTGAAGTAGTTTTGTGTGTGTGTCTTCTGATTGCCTTGTAGATGTATGTTTGTTTGCCTGTGTGTGTTTGTATTATTTGTTGTAGAATTGTGTGATATATTGTATTTTCACAAACGTAACATCGCGTTAAATATTTCCAGGATGAAAAACATCAGAGTTCACCGCAACCGAATTGTTTGTTCCACAATTGTACGATCGAAGATTTAATATACCCATTGGCAATGAAAAACGTGAACCGGAAAAGGCACTGTATAAATAGCAGCATGCAAAGCGACATGGCCTGTTCGTTCATTCGCCAACATTAGACTTAAGGCCTGAAACAGTGGAAGGAGTGAGAGAGTTTCAAAATCCCACGAGAAAAGAAAATCCTCAGCCTATGACATCGCTTGTGAGAAATTACATCTCATTCAGATCATGAAACGTGTCGGTATGTTGAAGTCATTCTGATAAATAAGGTAAACATCATATTTACTTTAATTTATTTTAAATCTTAGATTAAGTGAGACTTTTTCCTTGAAGAACAATTGGTAAGTCGACTTGTTGAACACGTGGTGAGTTCTTAAGAAGTTAATTATAATATAGTTAATTGTTATAGTTTATATATAAACTGTACATTAAGAATAACCATAGTGAGTGTTATTTTCTCCCAGCTAAACAACTTAGTTAATGTATAAAACATTAGTCACATGTTATATATTTTATTTCTTAAGCATGAAACTCAATCTACAATGAATTAGAGTGGTAACTTATGACTTAAGAAAGCTCAGAATTCTTAGTGCAGAGGTAAGAACATATGGTACATGTGCCCACTGGTAAGATTTAAAACTAGTTTGCCTGTGCCAGCACTGATAGAAAAATTAGTGTAATGTGTAATTATTCAGTAGATTAAATTTTGACATGAGCACATGGACAAACAAATGATTTTCTTGTAATTCATGAACCCATGAGAACCAAATAGATTCTATAGGAATCATAATTTTGTGTGTTGAGTAAAGCACCCAGGCGGTGAGTCAATTGTATTTTCAATGTTGTAAACATATGGAATTAATGTTTGTGCCACACAATAATAATACTTAGTCAACCGGCATGGTAGAATGGTTAAGATTCATAATGCCTGAATGTAGACTGAGGAGATCACATAAATTCATGAGACCATGTAGGGACCCCTGTGTATTTTCATTATTGCTACACACGAGGAAGTATCCTTTGAGAATCTCATAATTATGTCTAATGATCACATAAATTTATGTCATGTGTGATTCATTATTGTAAACAGATGTGAATGTATCATTTGTAAACCACCTCAGTATGAATGATTAATTATCAATCAGGAAATATTATAATTTCTGATGAGGGAGGAGATTTAATTGTAATATCATTGTTATTGAATCTGTGAATTTATCAGGGATAAAGCACCTACATATGTAAGATTGTCATCCATACAGATATGATTGTGTCTGATGAATGGGTGAGATTTCATTGTGATGTCAATGGTGTTAACATTTAAGGTTATCATTGGGAAATCACATAAGTACCCACCTTACATGCCAGTATGAAGGATGTGTGCTGAATGATTCATATATGGTCACCCATACCAATATGAATGTGTCTATAGACTGAGTGAAATTATCATCCCTATGTATGAATGATGTCTGAGATGAGTGAATTGACATCACATGCAAAGATTGATATGGTGACTGATGCATGAGCAGTTTGAGTGAGTGAAGTTACAGGCTGACAGAGAGGGAGTATAGGCCAACAGTCAATCTCAGGATAGCCGGCAACTTGATGGGAAATGCCATGACTATCACCAGAGAACTGCTTTGGCGTAACCCATAAATTAAATAATAATTTAGTACACTCCGGCTCATATCGACACTGTGTATAAAATATTCATGTTACTATCATCTAGTTTTGCGCGCTAAGCACGACACAACCAATATCATACATTAGGCTACGCATATTACAGCATCTGTGTGTGTAATTTAAGCAAAATCCCACTTTGTAGTTCATGTCACTCCTGTTAACACATATTTTTTTTTTGCATATTCTTTACAGGACATCGCTGTCAACAACAGCATCTTTCAGCTGTCTGTTGATTTCTTGGCAAGATTACGCTCAGTAGTTTGCCATTGCTTTCTGAGCGGCCGGCTCAGTATCCCGCAAGTCACCAGCGGGGGTCGAACCAGCGGGGGTCGCTCCCAGTTCTCTCCCGCTACAAGACTCTGCGTGATAAACGGGAGTACGGAGAAAGTGTTGTAACCCCTCAGCCAGAGAGACCGGCTGTTAACACATATGGTCTAGAGTAATGATAATAATGTACTACTAAGATGATGATGATGACTGTAATGTAATTAAAATGATGTAATAATGATTATGATGATAATGTTAGAATGATGTAATGATTTCTAAGATCATAAGCATGATAATAGTGATAATGATTGTAATTACAATGATTAAGGAAACCATGATGATTTTGATGATGATAATAAATATTACATCCATGAGAATGGAAGAAATCTTCTCACTTGAAGCACTAAAGAAGAAGAATACACCTGAATGCTATGCAAGAATGATACCATAATGTGCTTATATTGTTTATAAGCAAATACTCATTAAAATGGGAACTGATTTTTAAAAGCCCTTAATGTATGAGACCCTTTTTCTTGAATAGGAAAAGATGAAGTAGAGAACAAAACTAGGTACAGAAAAGAAGGGTCAACATAATTGTCAAATTCCAAATCACTCAAGGTATTACTTAAACTATAGAACTGAGGACAGGCATAGGTGAAGATGAAACTGCACATCTGCTAGTTAAACCTTGAACACCTGATAGTGGAAGATTGGAGAGAGCAAACAACTATGTTGGTGATAACTAATTGAGAACACCAAGACTATCTTTCTTCTATGTTTATTTTCTCTAAGAACAAGATTCATTTTATTGTTTTCACTTGTTGTGTTCTTATGCTTTTACATTTCATTTCTAATGTCATATTTATGATATCATTAGAATTATGTGATGCTAAAATTGCAGGTAGTGGTCATTATCCAGACCTGACTTTGTGAATGCAGCACTTAGTGAAAGTAGTTGTAGCAGCTTGACTGAATGCAGTAGCCACTTAACTGAGTGAGGCAGCTGAGATAGTGAGGCCAAATACTATTCCACAGCAACTTCCTGCCAATTTTCACCACCTTTCCAGGACAGGTATCACATATCCTTTTATCCAGGTATAGGTGAAGAACACCAGTGAGCCAATACTAATATAATAAATCACCGGGGAAAACAATAAAGAACACTCACGAATATTCTACACTGACTGTTACCGAGATCCAATAACTGGATGGTAAACCAACCAGGGTGTACCCAGTTCTTTCCACAGATTAGGTCAGCAGAAGAGGCCCAATCTTTATAATTAAGAACGGATATAACACCGAGGACAATGTATGATACAGTGGCACAGCCAGGAGATAGATACTTAGTTAAGAGACTAATATGTCCATAATATTGTAATTGTACTGTATTGCTGTTGTATGCTATTATATGTATAAGCTACAAATCCATGTATATGTGTATTAAATGATGAAAATTACGGGTTATTTTCTCTTTTGAGAGTTCTCTTGTCATAGTAAAATTGTTGTAAGCAATTACCCTAGATTAATTATTTAGTTGGTAGAGGAGAGGCAAGGAACCATTCCTCAGGACATTTGGGATATCTCAGTAAAAATTTCATTTTTTCCTTGAGGTATTCCTTGGTTCTCCAAAACTCTACTTAATGGTCTCAAATCATTGAGCCAGTAACAGCTAAATTAATTTTAACGGGCAGGATCACATTGAGAAAGAGGAACTATGGATCCTTTATCTCTTTGGCTTTGAGCCATCAACTATTTATCTGACAAGTTTCCACTGCATCTGTGACTGTTTGACATGTGAAAAATATGTGTTCTTCTGTGTGTTGTTCCTGCATAATTGGCATTTTCCTATTTGTCTGGATCTGAATGCTAATTTGGGTATTATGGGAGTTATATTAAAAATCAGTCTGTAGGTTACTTCTTTCGCCTTAGATGTGATGTGTTTGTTGTGTAAGTTGGAAAAGGTGGATGTGTAGTCTGACATGATATTTTTGTCCTCTCTTTTGATTCTCAGTTTAAGTGATGGTGCTTGTTTACTAACTAATTGTTTGTATATTTCTCATGTTGTTTGTCCTTGTATTGCCTGTATACATGTGTGATATAAAGATGGTAGTATGCCCTGATAATGTGCTGCTGCATTGTTTAGTTTTGTGAGATGTTTTATTTTGGGTGCTATATAATATAATGCTAATCTGTGTTGTTCTGGATGTCTGATAATATTACCTATGTGGCTGATTCTAAGTGCTTGTATTTTTGTTTGTATGTCCTGAAGTGCTAATCCTCCTTGTTTCTTATCCTGAATGAGAGGCTTATGCTGTATGCTGTGTATTGTCTTACTAAATATGAAATGTCTTATCTGTTTATTTATGTCTGTGATTGTATGTTTTGGAGGGTTTAACACTGTCACTAAGTGTATTATTTTTGGTATGATGTATGTGTTAACTATTATGCTTCCACCAAATATTGTTGATGCTTTGTATTTATACCTGTGTAGCATTTCTGTGATTTGGTGTCATAGTTGTAGCCATGTTTCTCTGTGTGTTGTTCTGGGGTCACATGGAAATGTGATCCCATACAGTTTCATATTGAGTGTATGTGTTAGGTCTGGAGGGAAATCAGACTTTTGTTTCCACTTTCCCAGGCCCATAATTTGTGATTTTTGTATATTAATTTTGACTCCACTGCCTTTCCCAAAATAGGAGACGGTGTGAAGAATGATTCTGATGGATGTGTTGATTGTAGGGAAGAATGCAGTATCGTCTGCATAATCAATGACCTTTTGCTCTGCTATTCCCTGTATGAAAGTGCCTTTAATGCTGATATCTTGTCTGATCTTTTCTAATAATGGCTCTAGTGTCAGTATATACAGAAGTGGTGATAGTGGGCACCGTTGTCTTACAGATCTTGTCAGCAGTCAGTGAATGGTTCACTAAGACTTTGCTTTCAGGGTTGTTATACAAAATGTGTATCCACTTTCTGTAGTACAGTCCTATATTGCAGTGTTCTGGGGTTTTGTGCAAATAGGAGTGTGCAATTCTGTCAAAGGCCTTCTCTTGGTCCAAAGATAAGAGAGAGGATTGACAGTCTTTCTGGTGTGTGTGCGTTATATGTCTCGAATGAGGTGTGTGTGGTTTTGTATATTCCTGTGCTGTACACTACATTGCTGGTTTGGGCGTACTAGTTTTGGTAGGAATTGTGTGATTTTGTGTGCTAGTGATTTGGCCAGAATTGTATAATCTGTGTTAAGAAGTGAAATTGGTCTATAATTTTTCAGTTGTGCCTTGTCTGTCATTGCTTTGTGTATAAGTGTTATATAAGATATGTTGCAACTATCAGGGAGTTCTTGTTTGTCAAAGGCTTCTTGATAGACTTTTAGAAAAAGGTTACCTATGACAGGAAAGAATTGTTGATAGAATTCTACTGTTAATCCGTCTGGTCCTGGTGTCTTGTCTTTGTTCATTTTACTAAGTGCATGTGTTATGTTTTCTAATGTCAATAGTGTGTCCAATATCTCTTTGTCTGTGTCTGATATCTTTTTTGTATATTGTAAGAAGCTATGTTGTATTTGTGTGTTTACTGTCTCTGCTGTAAATAAGTGTGTATAGTATTGCTGGAATGCTTCTGTTATACGCGTTGTTTCTCTTTGTGTGATTCCTTGCATGTCTATTATTGTGTTTATCTGTTAGCTTCGCTGTATGATTTGTTCTATTGCCATGTATTGTTTGCTGGGTGTCTTGTGTGATGGTGTTGAGTTTTGTTCTAATTAGTGCACCCAGGTGCTGTTGGAGTTGTTCCAGTTGCATTTCTAATGCATGCAAGTATAGTTGTCAAAGACTCAGTTATATAGGAGTGAAGACCACCCTGAATGAGTGGTCTACCTCAAGCAGATTAGAGGTAACCCAGTGCCCCTACATGAGGGCAGGGTAGGTGTAGGGAAGAGATAGGAAGGGGAACTATCAAACAGTTCTCTCATGAGACACGGAGGTGTCAACCAGAGAGTAAGCACTCTGGTCACGGCATATTCACGCCAACGTGATAGACACGGAGAAGTGGAATGCCACTCAAGAGTAGACGGCTACTCTAAGCGTGCTGAATGATGCAGCACGCAAAAGCCGAAGTACGCACAAGATCCCGCCGCGTGCTGTGTAGTCACGCGGAGAAGAGAGTCAGACAGGGGACAGACTTCATAGCGAGCGCATCGCTTAGCGTCGTTGCGTGTTTCTTTAGCCGAGTAGATAGATTTAGCAGTAGGGTTAGGAACGACTAGTGATAGGCAATTCTGTGTATTCATGTGTGATGTAATAGCGACCGTTTTGTGCATTGATGTAATGTAAAGAGCCAGTGGCAATAAAATGTGTAATCAATCCCTCTCGTACGACTTACAATCTTTTTGTGTGGTGCGAGAGAAGTTTATCCCGTAATGCCTGAAGCATCGCTTGATGACAATAGTGAGTTTCTGTCGGTTTGCTTTGTTAAATGTATTGCTGTTTGTATGATCTGTTCTTGTTGTAGTCTACGCTTGTGTATGATGGATGCTAGTTGTTGTGTCCTGCTCCGTATTGTGTTTTTTAGTAAGTCCCAGTATTGTCTAATGTTGTCAGTCGGTATACTATCGGTGTATGAATGTATCAGGTCTGTCATATATTGTATATATTCTGTGTTTTTGAGTAATGTGTTGTTAAATTTCCAGTGTGGTGATCGTTTGAAAGGCTGCGTGGGTGTGTTATTTATAGTGATGTGTGCTAGTATTGCTTTGTGGTCTGTATACTGGGGAGTTTCTTGTAGGTGTTTAGTTTGTGTTATGTTTGTGTGTTGTTGGTACGTATATTCTATCTAACCTAGATGATCTGTTATGTGCATAGTTTCTGTGCGTTGCATCGTGACTGTTGGGGTGTTTGTGCTTGAATGCGTCGACTAGGTTATGTGTGTCAATTATGTATTGCAATGTATCGAGTTGATTCATGTCTCGGCCAGCTCTTCTTAACTGCGTTTTCACTTCCCCGCCTATTATGTCAGCCGAAGCTAAACAACAATTAAAATCACCTGCTAAAACAACATGCCTCCATCTGAATGTCTGTGCTAATAGGTTTTCTAAGTGTTCGAAGAATTGTGGTTGGTAGCTGTAATTTGTTGGGGCATGTATGTTGACTAAAGCGTTTGTGTGTGTGTTGTTTCTAACGTGTATGATGGTAATGTCTCTTTGGTCGTCCTTGTATGTGCCAGTAATTTCCCATTTGTCTGAAGTATGCAGTATTGCAGTTCCAGAACCCGTACGATGTGTCGACAGGCTGAAGCATGAGTGTTTGAGCCCTAATTGTGTAGTGATTTGCTTTGCGTCTGTGTATTCGCATATGTTTGTTTCTTGTAGGAGAATGAAGTCGGGTTTGTATTTGTGTATGAGAGTGACGATGTGTTTTTGTTTTGTGCGTAAACCTGACATGTTCAGACTAATAATAATATCATTAGTCATCATAAATTAATCAAAACAAGCAAATTATATTGTTGACTAACAGTAATAAGAAATCAGAGACGAACGAGGTTGTCTTGTTGAGATAGTTATTTTTTTCTTGTTATCTTTATGCAGACGTGATCTGATTGTAGATGTTAAAACAGTAAGCCATCTTCTTCGGTGTCAGTGTCAGTGATAGTAGTGTTCTTAGATGTCAATTCCGATTTAGTTTTATCATCAAAGGTGCCGTTGCTGATGGTTTCGTCAGTATTGTCGGTTTGTCTTTCCTTCTTTTTTGGCGTTGATTTGGTTGGTGAGTTTTCTTCTTCTTCTTCCTTAGTACTGCTTGTTGAGTTTGGACTTAATCCTCGTAGTTGTATTTTTCTGGTTTTGGAGTGGAAAACAGTTGTAAAGGGTTCTTCTGTTTGCGTTTCCAGAATGAAGTTTTCTTGATTGTCTGTTGGCATATCCGTTTCTGGTTTTTCTTGTTGTGTGGGCTGTTGTTCAAATTGTTTTCCGCATTATTCGTTTTGTTGATGTTGTGCTGGGCCTTGCCTTCTCAGAGGTGGAAAATTTATTACATCTTCTTGTGCCACAACAGGCTTGTTTGTATGTTTGGCTGGACATTTGTTGGACCAGTGGTCGTCCATACCACACACATGACAAGCAGTTCTCCTGCTGGGCAATATTATCAGAATGTTGTGAGTGTTTTTGGTAACCCCTGTTATGTTTAGACTTATGTAATGTGGGATGTCCTAGACGGGGTTACACAAGGCTCCCCATTTACCTCCAGTATTTTAGTGGAAATACCTCCACATTCGGGTCCCCAGTGGCATGTACGGCGATTTTCTTAACACCCTCTATCTTCATTGCCGCTGGGATCCAATGCAAAGTAAGTGCTTGCTTTCTTTATCTACATGCTCCAGACAAATATTGATGTCTGAATTCGGTACTTGTAACTGTACCCGGTGTAGCCTATCGTACAGTTTGAAAAGCATGTCTTCTGTTAAAGTCACGAACCACCGTGTCGGTGACTCATACCTGTGTAGACTGGCTATCGCACCTGGCGGCACAGCCAGCCAGTCCAGCGAGTGCGCTTGCTATGAACGCTGGCGTCGACTTGGCGGCGGCTCCAGGGCCGGAGAGAGACACAACAATTGTACCTAAGCGGTGAAGCAGGTTTCTGTTGAGCACATCTGACGTCAGTGTTAGAGATGAACTTGTCGTTTTCTATCAATACCCTTTAGAATAACACTTGAAAGGTGATTTTAAAATACTTGAATAATCCGTCACAGAGAAAATCCAACGTGGGTGTAACTGTTTATACGTTGTGATGTCTTCTGTTAAGGTCACGAACCACTGAAACTACTGAACGTAAACTTACCAAGATAGTAAAAAAAAATATTCAACGATCGTTAAAAAACGCTGACAGGTCTGAAACTACTGAACGTAAACTTATACCCAACGTGAGTGTAACGCACCATACATTGTGTAAACACAGTATTAACTTCCGTTTCATTTCCCATTGTTTTTCTAAATTAACATTATAGCAGACTATACAAAGAAATAGTTAAGTATGAATGAATGCATTTTCTGACTTTGTAATTTACATATGAGAAATTGAGAGAAAGGATTTATACTTCTGTGATCTAAGGATCATCGATTGATTCTTGGTTTTTCAATAGTGCCAGGCATGTCACTATTGTAAATAAAGATCAAACGTTTGACACTTAGAAGAAAGAAAACAAATGTTTTTTTTTTTTTAAAGCATCTGAAAATTACCTAAGGGGAAACAATCTGACATTGGTAAAATTGCTACATGCATATGTTTTTTGGTTCATAAGTGGTCAAAACGACTACAAAACATCAGGTAGCGTCAACTAGAGGTGGACGATGTTTACTAAATTTGACGGACCAGGATTAGAATATCTGCCATAGGGGTTAGTGTTCTAGTTCTGAAATCGTCATACAGGTTGATGATTTAAAGCCTAACTTGTTTTTTGTTGTGAGGAGGTGCGTAGCTTGAAAGATAGCGTCAATCGCTGTTAACTTCCGGTCTGTGCTGAGTCCATTGTCAAACAAAGTACTAATCCAACCAGGGGACAATACTTGATGCAAGTAGCTTAATGGCAGCACTGAATGAAGTATATATATATATATAATATATATATATATATATATATATATATATCATGCATCACTGCCAAGCAGATAGCACCCTACAAATATACCATATTACAATCCATCAGGATAAGTAGCTATTCGATCCTGACTAATAATTGCATTATAAACTTAGACTATGAATAACCACCCATATGATGAAAGGTTACCCTTTCATACAGGAGGGCGGGGGAGAGTGTCAGGATCTCCATAGCCTGTAGGTGAAGGACAACTTACGACAGTAAACACAACAGGCAGCAAGGTGTCACTGAGTACAGGCTAGCCACGACGCAATTGAAGCCCAGTGGTCATCGTGATACACGGGACGCACAAGTTGTGAGAAGGAAAGGTCTGACCAAGGAATACCTGTGTCGGGCAGGGGGGTTGAGGACAGCGAGACAGGACGGACAGAGAGGGTTATGCTTGTATTCTCTGACTGTTGTGAGATAGCGTGGCTGACTAGTAGAGTGGAATGGGTTTGAGCTGAGACAATGAGAGAGTCATGTTGTATTAAAATAAGATGTGTAATGTATATACTTCGTGTTGTGATAATGTACGCGTTGAGTAGAGTTAGGCGCAACTGTTCACAAATGTACTTAATGTAAATAGTTTACGTGAATAAAAGGTTTACTTCACGTGGCCGTGTGTGAGTGTCCAATCATTGAAAGTGTATGATTGTTTCGCTCGTGTTCTGAGAGAGCGAGCCAAATGTTCATATAATTTAAGATCATGACACTAACTATGAGAAGACATGAATTGGAGAACTTGGTGACAACTGGCAAGATCGAAGGGAAGAGACCAAGGGGAAGACCGAGAAGTAAATACCTGGATGGTTTGGCCACGTGGCATGGTCGAGACAGGAACACGGAGCTGATCCACGACTCTGGAGATGGCACAACACGACCGCACACGCTTATCGGCATAGCATTATTTGTTGCGAGGTAAAGATTCTGAGATTGTCGTCTGATGTCACTTCCAACTGCGGGTAAATTTTTTTTTTTAATTTTTAAATATAATTTTTTTTTTAACGTTTATTTCATACAAAGCAATGTATATGTACAAGGTGTAATGTGTGTTTCTTTTGTTTGTGTATATTACAGAGCGTTGCCGTTTGTTAGTGTTAGGTGTCACATGTGTGAATAAAACAAATACATACATATATACAGTTATGATAATATACCATTTATGGCATTGTGCATGTAAACACACATGCCTTGTATATGATTCATTACCACTTACACCCGCGGAATGTATGTAACACTTGCCCATCTCTCTCTCTCTCTCTCTCTCTCTCTCTCTCTCTCTCTCTCTCTCTCTCTCTCTCTCTCTCTCTCTCTCTCTCATCACATTTTATCTTGATCTATCTCATGCTTACTGGAGATAGCAGTACATTGAATGCTGTGAGCTTGGGCAACAAAACTTTAAACTATCATTCTCATCAAAATATGGCTTATTTGTAATTTCTGGGTCACTTAGCTACCGAGGTGAAGGTCTGCATTGTTGGTGTTGTTGGCCCGATGTCAAATTACAGGATGAAGCTCTAGTGTCCTGTAAATAAATGTCCATGGCCCCTTTTGTTTGGGGGACAAGAATCAGGGATTTATAAATACAAATAGAGTCCATGGCCTGTCCCCAGGGAGGTAATTGGTTCAAAGCTGTGATAGTGACTGGGTTTCAGATACAATGGGAAGGACCTAAAATGTGACCACTACAAGCCACTTTATCTTAGGGCTTATTTAATTTGTTTTTACATGGTGGTCCATATTTTTTTTTCTTTTCAAAAATATCATTACCATGTAACATCATTTTAATACTTGAGATATCGCCTTGGTTTAAAGGCTGCTACACGTGCGCGCGCGCGCACACACACACACACACGTACACATGCGCATGCAAATACATGCACCACGCACACAAACACACACACACCTGCATCCACACCCAGACGCATACATATATTACTGCAAACGACACAGACACACAACCACAATATATTTCATGTTGCACATTCAAATATAATAATAATGGGAAAATTAATAATAATGGTAGCAGTAGTAATAAACGTATTAATAATAATAATAATAATAATAATTGTAAGATTATTAATACCGCCAATAAACACATTTATAGTTGTGGTATCCTTTGTTTAAAACAAGTTATTTGCTTCTTCTGTAATATGTGCTGTCTTCAGGCAAAAACTCTTACGGGATTTGCGCTTGTGGGGCTAAGGTTAGAATGTTTGCGACTTTTTGTTGATAAAGTTGTTGGACAATTTCTTTGTTGATTGATCTGTAATTGTATAGTGCTTTGTTTCTTAATGTCCATATAAGATTTCTGTACTCTGCCAGTAGAACAAGTATCTTTGTGTGGATGTCTTGTGTGGAGTAAGGAATGGAATTTATCATGATTGCTTTGTAAACATCTGTTCTTTGTTTGGTATGAATGTTTAGGATGTCTTGTAGGAGATTTCTTGTTGGCATGTTTGTTTTGCATTCGTAGTAGATGTGCTCTTCTGATTCTTGGACGTTCCGTCTACAAAGCTGACACTGTAGTATTTGTTTAGTTATTTTTGCTGTTCTCTCTGTTGTTGGGGTCATGCTGTAAACAAGCCTATATGTAATTTCCTTTGCTTTTGGGGTAATCTGCTTGTTGTGAATATTAGAGAAAATTTCGGTATAATCTTTTATGAAATATCTATGTCTTCTTTTAATTCTGAGATGTACCGGAGTTGCTTGTAATTTAACTAAATGCCTGTAGATTGTATGTGTTTTCTTGTGTAGTAATTTTTCATGTCATTTAATGGCTGAAATACATGTTTTGTAGAACGTTGGGAGAGTGCCAAAGTAATGTGAGGATGTATTCCTAATAGGTTTTAAATAAGATAGCCTAATTCCAATGTAATAGTGTGCTAAAGGGTGTTTTTCTGGGTGTTGTAGGATTTCACCTTCGTGTTTGAGTGTACGGAACAGTCTTCCCATGTCAACCAAATCAGACACACAAAGACACTTGGCAAAATCTAGAGAAGAAAATAACAGATATGTTACAGAGGTACAAATACAAAACAACTACCATATTTGGTAGAAGTACCATTGTTAATACATATATAATTCCAAAAAATACTATATCTGTGCACAGTCCTAGATCCTCCACGTCAGACTGTCACAAACATAAACAAAGAGATTAGACGCTTTGTGTTTGGCAGCACCATCTACAGTATCAAACATACAACTTTTTTTTTGTGTGGGTTCGGCGGTCACCCCAGACTAGCTGGTAACCCCGCCTCCCTTTTTTTTTTGGCGTGGACCCTTAGTCCCACTGTGAGCTATTGCCCACAGTGGTCCACCGGGCCCACATTTAAAGTGATGCTTATGTGAGGTGGTTTGGGTCCCCGGCCCCCGACCAGACCAGGCGCACTACTGTGGGGGGATGCAGCAAATACGTCTGATCCTAGCCAAGGGACCGAGAAGGATCATCCCGGCCTCCGACCAGACCAAGCGCACTACTGGAAGGGGGGGGGGGCAGCAAATACACTTGATCTTAGCCAAAAGGCCGAGAAGCGATACACTCGTGCAAGACAAAAAAGATCGCCCTCCAAGATATGACATAACCAATTACTGAGGCTCAATCTTTTTTTTTTTTTTTTAATTGTTAAATTTTGGCAGAATCTGCCTTTTTTTTTCAACGTTTATTTCATACAAAGCAATGTATATTTACAAGGTGTAATGCGTGTTTCTTTGTTTGTGTATATTACAGAGCGTTGCCGTTTGTTAGTGTTATGTGTCACATGCGTTAAAAACAATTACATGCATATACAGTTATGATAATATGACATTTATGGCATAGTGCATGTAAACACACATTCCTCGTTTCATTTCCATATTCACACGTGGAATGCATGTTACCCCTGTCCATCTCTCTCTCTCTCTCTTTCTCTTTCTCTATCACACACACACACCCACACACACATTCTCTTGCTTTTTATAGATGATAGTGCATGGATTTCAGTGATCTAGGGCAATAGACTTAACAGTCTCATTCTATTTAAATTGTGTGTATGGGGGGGGGGGGGGGGGGGATGGGGTTCCATGTGCATATATTAATATAATTACCTGTGTATCAACCAAAGCAATAGTTATATTTACCTAGATACCTACACGAATTACCCATACTTGGCTACCCATATACAAATACCATACATGTTGGCCTTGGTATTCTACAACTATGTATTCGTGCTGGGAAATCCTGTTGAAAATAATAGGCAAAGAGCAAACCGCTGAACGCAAAATTGCCTAGTGACCAGCCGCCACTAGACACACAAAGCCGGTGGCCGGGTCTTACAAAGGACACGCAGCCAGTTTTCTACAAAGCCGTTGTTTCCCTAGGCCAGAGGCGTGTAATATCTGTGCTCTCCGATGCTTGTTTCCACCTAGTAAGAAGTGTTCCAAAGTATTTACAAAATAAACCGCACACAGGGCTCGCGTCGCGAGGCGCACACACGTTCTAAAATTTCCGCAACAGTGACTGGTCTGGGACGCTCCCGTTCAAACTGCACTGTTGTTAGTCAAAACGACCGGGTGTCGGTATTATATGATAGCCCTCTGAGATAAAACATGTATATCCATATTCTATGTTCCACATTCTACCATACAAGCATGCACCTATATGTGTGCATGTACACATATATGCGTGCATGTCCACATTCATACATATTATGGATATTCAATTGAGTAAACAAATAAACTGGTTTTATTTCGTTATGTCTGTGTGTTTGTGAATATTTGTGTTATTTTGTTTTGGAACATATGCAGTATTAAACGTGAATTGTACGTTTTGTATTTGTAAAATGCGGCGTTTCTACAGGACCATACTAGGTACCTGTATTCTGCTAGAGAAATCAGCAATTTCGTGTGGTTGTCTTTGGAAGATTTGGGTAAAGTGTTTAAAAAAACTGCTTTATACATATCTGTTTTCTTTTTAGTAAATGTTTCAATGAGTTGTCTCAGTGTGTCTAGTGCGGTTTGGACTGTTGGACAAGTGTAATAAATGTGATCTTCGGTTTCCTGTATGTTCCGTCTGCAGAGCTGACATTGTGTTATTTGTTTTGCCCTGCGTGCTTGTTTTTCCGTAGTAGGTGACATGTTAAAGATTAAACGGTACGTAATTTCTCTGGCTTTGGGTTTGATGTGCGGATTGTGGAGATTAGTGAAAGTACATGTGTAGTCTTGTATGTAGTATTTTTGTCCCCTTTTTATTCTGAGTCGTAGTGGGGGTGCTTGTTGATTGACTAGATATTTGTAAATCTGGTTTGTTGTCTGGTGTAGTAAATGCTCGCGTCCTTGAAGTGCGTGTATGCATGTCTTGTAGAAAGCGGGTAGTGTTCCAAAATGGTGTGGTGAATTAAGTTGTATTCTTCTAAGGTGTTGCAGTCTGAGTTCTATGTAATAGAGTGCTAGTGGGTGTTTTTCAGGTTGATTGAGGATATGTCCTATGTGTTGGATTCTAAGCGCTTGTATTTTTGTATCTATGTCTTGTAGTGCTATTCCTCCTTTTCGTTTGTCCTGTATGAGTGTCTTATGTTTGATGGAATAGATTGTGCTGCCAAAGATGAAACGTCTGATGTGTTTGTTGATGTCTGTGACTGTCTGTTTAGGAGGGTCTAGCACTGTGACTAAATATATTATTTTGGGAATGACGAAAGTGTTAACTATGATGCTCCTACCAAATATTGTGGATGTCTTATACCTGTATCTGTGCAGCATGTCTATAATTTTTTGTGTGAGGTTTTGCCATGTCTGTGCGTGCATCTGTCGGGAGTTATTAGGAAATGTTATCCCATATAGTTTGATGTTGTCTGTGGCTGTTAAGTCGGGAGGGAAGTCTGTTTTGTTTCGCCACTTACCGAGACCCATTATGTGTGATTTTTGTATGTTTAATTTTGCCCCACTCCCCTTACCAAACTGTGTAAAGGTGTAAAGTATATTTGTAACGGATGTTTTGTTGGTGGGGAAGAAAGCGGTGTCGTCTGCGTATGCAAGCAACTTCCGCTCTCCTCCGCCTGGTATGAATGTGCCTGTGATGTTGGTGTCTTGTCTGATTGCTTCCAGTAGTGGTTCTAAAACCAGCACATATAGGAGCGGCGACAGAGGACATCCTTGTCTCACCGATCTTGTGAGCCGGAAGCCTGCAGTGAGTGTGTGGTTAACCAACACCTTACTCTCATGATTCCGGTACAAGATCGCTATCCACCTCCCAAAGTACTGGCCTAAATTGCACTGTGTTAATGTCTTGTGTAGATAGGAGTGGGAAATTCTGTCAAAGGCTTTCTCCTGGTCTAGGGACAAAAGAGAGGCCTGACAGTCTTTCTCCTGTGTGTATGTGATGATGTCTCTAATAAAATGTGTATGCTGGTGAATGTTTCTATGTGGTACGCCGCATTGTTGGTCTGGGTGTATGAGTGTTGACATAAAGGGTCTCAGTTTGTGGGTCAGTGCTTTTGTTAGTATTTTATAGTCTGTGTTGAGTAGAGATATGGGTCTGTAATTTTTCATCTGTGTCTTGTCTGTGTTGTGTTTAGGTATGAGTGTTATGTACGACATGTTGCAACTGTCTGGTAGTTGTTCTTTGTCAAAGGCGTCTTGATATACTTTAAGAAGAAGGCCACCTAAGATAGGAAAGAAATGTTGGTAGAATTCTACAGTCAAGCCGTCCGGTCCTGGTGTCTTGTCTTTGTTCATTTTGCTGAGTGCGTGTGTTATGTCTGCTAGTGTTAGTTCTGTGTCTAGTATGTCTTTGTCTGCGTCTGACAGCTGTTTACTGTATTTTAGAAATTTGTCTTGTGTCTGTGTGTCTACTGTCTCTGCTGTAAATAGGTGTGTGTAGTATTGATTGAATGCTTCTGTTATTTGCGCGGGTTCTGTTTGTGTGGTGCCTTGCATGTCTATTATTTTGCTTATTTGTCTGCTGTGTTGTACGTTCCGTTCAATCGCTAAATATTGTTTACTGGGAGACTCTTGCGTGATTGTGGTTAGTTTTGTTCTAAGGAGGGCGCCTAGATATCTGTGTTGTTGGTGCTGCTCTAATTGTTCTTCTAGTGTGTTTAAATGTGGTGCTTTGTTGTCCATCTGTTTTGTTAGTTGTATGGCTGTTTGTATAATTTGTTCTTGTCTTAATCTGTCTTTGTGTATGATGGATGCTAGGTGTTGTGTTCTGCTTCGTATTGTATTTTTCAGTAGGTCCCAGTATTGTCCGATGTTATCAGCCGGTATGTGGTCGGTATATGTGTGTAAAAGTTGTACCATGTATTCCTCATATTCTGTATTCTTTAGAAGTGTATTATTAAACTTCCAATGTTGTGAACGTTTGTTTATCTGTGTGTTTATGTTGCTTGTACTGATGTGTGCTAATATGGCTTTGTGGTCTGTGTACTGTAATGTCTCTTGTAGGTGCCTAGTGTTTACTATGTGGTGTGTTGCAGGTATATATATCCTATCTAATCTTCTTGCTGTGTGGTGTGTTTTATTTGTGTGGGTTGTTTCTCGCTTATTTGGATGTTTGTGTCTGAATGTGTCTATTAAATTGTGTGTGTCTAAAATGTTTTGCAGTGTTTCTAACTGTGTTGTGCTTTCTCCTTCCATTCTCCTAACCTGTGTCTTCATTTCTCCGCCTATTATATCCAATGCCTGTAAGACGCAGTTGAAATCTCCACAGAGTATGATGTTCTGTCCTCTGTATGTGTGTGTGAGTAGTGTGTCTAGTTCTTCATAAAATTGTGGCTGATAGTTGTAATTTGGTGGTGCATGTATGTTGACAATGGTATATGTATGTGAGGTGTTACTTATCTGTGTTATGCTGATTCTACCCTGGCTATCCCGATTTGTTTTTAAAATGTTCCACCTATCTGATGTTTGTAGTATGGCTGTCCCAGAACCTATGTTTTGGACTGCCAAACTGAAGTGTGCATGTCTTAGTCCTAATTGTGTTGTAATTTGTGCGCCATGTATATCTGAATGAATATTTGTCTCTTGTAGCAGGATGAAATCTGGTTTGTATTTGTGTATGAGTGTGCAAATGTGTTGTTGTTTTGTGCGTATACCAGATATATTTAAACATATTATTTTTATGTCGTCACCCATCACAAGTATATAAACAAAAGAAAATTATATTGCGTGCAAATGACAATTGACATTACTAAAGTAAGTAAGGAAATATGTTGCATACAGCTGTTCAGTGCGTTTTGGACGTTCCCGAGTTCTCTTCTTCTTCAGTGTCAGTGGCGATAAATAAACGTCTTAAGGATATGTTGTCCTCTTCCTCTGTGTTCTGTTGTTGATCATTTGTCCTTACTGTGGGGCTGTCCGGTTTGTTTACTTTTTTTGGTGTGGCAATTGGAGAATCGTCGTCTTCACTATCGCTGTTTTCTGCGTTTTTCTGCATTCTATTGCGCTTCTTGTTATGAATCACTTTAATGAAGCCGTCTTTGTCTACCTCTTTGTCATTTTTAATGGCCTCCCGTTCATCTGAATTGTTTTCCTTGGTCGGGGTTGGGGATGGGTGTGTATTTAGGGTTGTAGGTGATTTGGATTTGGGTTGGGTTTTGCTGTCTTGTTCCTTTTGTTGATTTGTTCTTTGTGTTGTGATGTCGTTTGTGGCCAAGGTATTGGTGATTTCAGTCTCGATTGGTGTTGTTACTGGCGTGGGCATTAGTGCTGCCTTCGGCACTGTGGTTTCCACTTGTTCTCGTGATTGTGTCGGTGGCTGCTGACTCTTTGCTTCTACCAGCGGTGGAAAGTTTTCCACCGTGTTTTCATCAACCTTTGGCCGCGGTCTTCGGCTCGGGCACCGATTGGCCCAGTGGTCGTCCAGACCACAGTTTGGGCACGTTGTTCTGCGCCCAGGCATCGTGAAGAGGATACGGTGGTTGTTACCGGTTATTCCAGGGATGTTTAACCTAGCATAATGCGGCACTTCTTGAGTTGAATTGCACAAAGCACCCCACTTCCCCGCACCATATTTCAGTCTGAATACTTCGGCGTCTTTGTCGCCTGTTGCCATTCCGACCAACTCTTTGACAGCCTCGCGGCTCATGGTATTTGGCAACCAGTGTATGGTCACCCGCTCTTTTTCCTTTTCCACGTGCTGGATCTCTATTTCAAGATCGCAGCTCGCGACCTTTAGTTTCAGTCCATGCAATTCTTGATATTTTTGGTTGTACGCTACCTGTGTTAAGTTCACAAACCAGCGCGTAGGTATTTCGAAGCGGTAAATGTCCGTTATGCCACCCGCGGGAACACCAGCTGGGCCCAACAAAGAGCTGGCGATTAGAGTCGGGGTGCATTTTACTGCCGCTCCCGGTCCTGTTACAGACAGCACGAGGGTACCTGTGCTGTGTAGCTTACCGTGTACTGCGCTGGTTGTGAAGTTATAAACTGGTTGGTCCATGTTCTCAGAAAACACAGGTCACGTCCAGTTGAAATAAACCACACACAATCTTTATCACAAACCGAATCCCTAAATAGGGTTTTATAATTTATACGTTGTGACAAATGTTGTAACCCGCTAATTTACAAAGTGAGCAATGTTTATACGTTGTGAAGAGAAAATTCGCCTTTCAAAAAAAGTACCTCTTTTTGAAGTAGAGGAGCGTTGGAAGATTTCAATTTAATAATTGATACGTTGTGAAGAGAAACCAGAAATCAGGTCGTCCATTGGGGGGATTGTAGTTAACATCGTGCACAGAGCTTGCAGTGTTGAAACATTGTATATATTGCATTAACACGTACATTTTATTCATTTTTAGTAGTAAAAGTATTTGAAACTTTAGGATGTCAAATTATTGTGTTAACTGTGAATAAGTGGTGTCATTAACACATTTAACAATTAGTGCAACGAATTGCTTCTGTAGAAAAAACGTTGGCGAGTTATGTCCCTTGCAAACAATAAAATGAATATTATGTTCCCATGAAAAAGAGGTATTTGTTTCCCCTTAAATTTCGCTTACCAAGTGCACAGGCCGTCGAGAGCACGCACGATAGCTAATGGTTAGCCCGTAGATCATGTAATTGAGTCCCCACTATTGCTCCCGGGTTGAATCAGCCGAAACTATGCACCATGAAATGTTCTGGAAAGTAAAGGCGAAGTGTGCGCTATTGACCACATCACCCATTGAGTGCCAATTGTTTTACAAAAATGTGGCACTGCCAGCTGAAGGGAATGACATACACACCTAACTAGTACCAGATGAGGAGCTTCGGATTTTAATGTTGTATATACTCCTGTCGCGAAACGCAAGTGGGTCTCAGAGGGACAACACAGTACCTACTCTGTCCCACCCCGTCTCGGTGGCTAGTCCACATTTTAAGGCGGGTGAGGGGGGATTTCCGAGTAAAAAAAGAGTTAAGACCGTCTTCTGGGTCCTTGAGATGTTATGTATCGGGATTGTCATGAACTTCACGGGTCCCGAGAATCATCACTCAACTCTCTGAGTGTGCGTCGATCTTTTCTGTTGTAAATCGTACATTCAGATAAAACTCAGGGAATGCTGAGTTGCCTTCACTGTCGTGAGGTAATTCTTCGGCAGGTTCCGTGAGTGTGTCCTTCCGGGACCTGGCGCGAAGAGGCCATTCGGTAGCAAATCATCAAGAAGGGAGGCCGCTTATAGAGCCAGCTGTATAATTGGCATCACATGGAGCCGGAGAATGTTCTACAGCGGAAGTTGTTTCTGTTGAAGCCATCCTTTCACGGCCGTGTCCACCAGCTGTAATCTATGGAACTCTTATGGAATCAGGGATTGATCTACAGTGGTGGCATTGTTGTCCTTGAGACGAGAGGCCGTGTCTTTGACCAGCTGTATCATGTTGTACCTTTGGGGATCCCGAGAGTGGACCTACAGCTCAAAGCTTGATGAACCTACCGGGTCGCTGTCTGTTGTATAGTTGTTCCTAAGTTTTAATGGTAACACACTTTTATACCTGGCGTCGCTTAACTAAAGTTACAACGACACAAAGCAGTGCAGCTTTACATAACAGAGTTAAGACACATACAGAACGTTGCGGCGATTAGCCTTCATCAGTAAACAAACACATTCACAAACACAACATACAGTCAAGGAGATATCCTGTGACTACATCAGAAGGTGACGACAGGGCGAGAAGAACAAAAGCATGGAAAAGTGGAAACAATGATGAGAATTTGAGAAAAATGTTAATAGAAAAGAATGTTGGTTGAAGAAAATATTTAATTGATACAAATGTTAATGGAGAAAACGTTAGCACTCACCCCGCCTTATGGATCTGTAAATGACTAAGAAAATCTCCGATGGATTCTGATACCTGGTGACGGGTGTACGGTTCAGTGAGCACATAGAAGGAAGGGGGCGGGGCAGGAGGACGTTGACTGGTCTGGTAAGGCTGGGGGTGGTACTAACCAAGACTCCATTGTGTTGTTTATAGGGGCGAGTCTTAAAGTCTGGGTGGACTGATATGTGTGAACGCGCATATCTACATAGACACACTTCGACAGGCAAACTGCCAGTGTATGTGGGCATGTGCAAGGTACATGTAAGAGAGAGAGAGAGAGAGAGAGAGAGAGAGAGAGAGAGAGAGAGAGAGGGGGGGGGGAAGTGTCTGTGATATATCATATGAGGTATGTGAAGTACACGTACGACGTTCCACTCATACTGTACTCTATGAGACAGTCAGTATGGTTGGTTGTTATACAACATATTCAAGGATCTACTCACCCAGTGCTTGAGTTAATGGGGCTGTATATGATCCAACCACTCGTAATACACGTGAAGTAGGTAGGCACAGAGAAGCAAGATGTAAGAAGAGAGAGAGAGGGAGAGGGAGAGAGAAAGACATATGTAGGCACCGAGAAGCAAGTTAGAAGAGAGAGAGAGAGAGAGAGAGAGAGAGAGAGAGAGAGAGAGAGAGAGAGAGAGAGAGAGAGAGAGAGACTGGAAACGTGCCTAAGACACGCCCCTGATGTATGTGGGGTCGGTCGGTCTACAAATACGAGGCTTTACTCATACTGTTCCCTATGAAATAGAGCCAGTAAGATTGATTTTTATACAACATATTTGAGGATCCAGTCGCCCAGTGGTTGTGTTAGAATCAGACCACCAGCAATATATTTGGAATATGTAGGCACCGAGAAGCAAGATGGGAGGGAGAGAGAGAGAGAGAGAGAGAGAGAGAGAGAGAGAGAGAGAGAGAGAGAGAGAGAAAGAGAGAGAGAGAGAGAGATTGGAAAAGTGCCTAAAACACGCCCCTGATGTATGCGGGGTCGATCGGTCTGCAAATACGAGGCTTCACTCATACTCTCTCTCTCTCTCTCTCGCGCTCTCTCTCTCTCTCTCTCTCTCTCTCTCTCTCTCTCTCTCTCTCTCTCTCTCTCTCTCTCTTACATGTACTTTGCACATGCCCACATACACTGGCAGTTTGCCTGTCGAAGTGTGTCTATATAGATATGCTCGTTCACACATATCAGTCCACCCAGACTTTAAGACTCGCCCCTATAAACAACACAATGGAGTCTTGGTTAGTACCACCCCCAGCCTTAACAGACCAGTCAACGTCCTCCTGCCCCGCCCTCTTCCTTCTATGTGCTCACTGAACCGTACACCCGTCACCAGGTATCAGAATCCATCGGAGATTTTCTTAGTCATTTACAGATCCATAAGGCGGGGTGAGTGCTAACGTTTTCTCCATTAACATTTGTATCAATTAAACATTTTCTTCAACCACCATTCTTTTCTATTAACATTTTTCTCCAATTCTCATTTTCTCTTCATTGCTTCCACTTTTCCATGCTTTTGTTCTTCTCGCCCTGTCGTCACCTTCTGATGTAGTCACAGGATATCTCCTTGACTGTATGTTGTGTTTGTGAATGTGTTTGTTTGCTGATGAAGGCTAATCGCCGCAACGTTCTGTATGTGTCTTAACTCTGTTATGTAAAGCTGCACTACTTTGTGTCATTTTATATTGTTTACACTTTCACAGCTTTACCGCAATTCCACTTAATTTAATTCATATTAACTTTAAGTTAGTATTTCAGTTGTGGGTCTAATTCTTGACCAGGCCTGACGGTTGCGCCATAGCCTGTGTTCTGACCGAGATGTACAAGTTGACCTCGGTTCAGGGGACACCAGCTGTACGTTAAGTTTTGACCATGCAGGCTAGCCAGTGTATTGAGCCTGTGTTTTGACCTGTTTTGTTTTTTTTTGTTTTTTCAATAACATTAGATATGCAGATGATACAGTCTTGATTGCAGACAATGAACAGGACCTGCAAAATTTAGTAGATGCGATTGTTACACACAGTGAACAACTAGGGTTAGAATTAAATTGTAAAAAGACACAGATTATGGTCGTCACTAGGAAGGACGAAATACCACAATGTAATATACAAGTAAATGGGAATATTCTTCAACAAGTGAGCAGGTACAATTATCTCGGAACAGTAATAACATCTGATGGGAGATGCCTTGAAGAGATTAGAACAAGAATCGCCATGGCAAAAGTAGCCTTTAGCAAGATGAAAAACATATTGACCAATAAAAAGATGTCAATTGAAACGAGAAAAAGAGTGTTGAGATGCTACATTGAACCTGTAATTTTATATGGATGTGAAGCGTGGACAATGAGTCAGGCTGAAAAACATCTGATGGCTGTAGAGATGTGGTTTCTGAGGAAAATGCAAAGAATACCATGGACAGCCAGAAAGACCAATGAACAAGTCTTTCAAGAAACAAACGAAGATCGTAAACTGATTATAGACATTAGACGTAGACAGTCAAAATTTTTTGGGCATGTTATGAGAAGAAATGGATTGGAGAACTTGTTGACAACTGGCAAGATCGAGGGGAACAGACCAAGGGGAAGACCTAGAAGCAAGTACCTGGATGGCTTGGCCTTGTGGCATGGTCGAGACAGAAACACGGAGCTGATGCACGACTCTGGTGATCGAGTGAGATGGCAGAACATGACCGCCCACGCTTACCGGCATGACACATGATGGATGATGGATGGATCTTCATAGGAGGTATGGAACTTTACCATCCTTAGGAAAGGACCCTGTCCTATATCTACTATCTACTAGATATGAGATGGTAGGGAATGTGTCATCCTATCTACTATTTATCAGGGATGAGACGCGTGGCTGAAAAGCTGCTGGACTTAAGTTTCTTTCCCCCCCCCCCCCCCCCCCCCCCCGCGTTTCCATCCTGTTTCAGGATATTGCGGTCAACACCAGCATCTTTCAGCTGTATGTTGATTCCTAGGCTAGATTACGCTCATCAGCACGCCACGACTTTCTGAGCTGCTGGCTCCATACTCTTGTAAGTCACTGGCGCGACTCGAACCCCTTCAAGTTCTCGTGCGCTCACGTCAACCACGAGAGTATTCGGGGTTACGGAGAAAGCTGCTAACCCCTCAGCCAGGGAGACCGGACTTTAGTTAGGATTACTAAATGTTGTAACCTAACCTGTCTATGAGATATGTCTGGGAGTTCAGACATACGATAGTGGTCTCAGCTCGAGGGGCTGACCACTGAGGGGAGGGAAATCTGTGCTGAGAATTGATGGAGTATGTATTATGCCAGGGTATGATGGAGTTGTACACCTGTCCTGTTCTTGCTTGCAGGAATCCCTTTGCTGTTAACTGGGAGCAGTGGGCGACTGCCCTTTGCTGTGACTGATTCCTGTGTGCTGTGGCTGAGTGCGCTTTGCTGTCGGCTGGTTGCCTAGCTGCTACTGGCTGGTTGTGGTTGACGAGTACTGTGGTCAACCTGAAGTGATCTGAGAAGTCCTTTGCTATGGGCTGGGTGCCTATTTGCGGTTGACGAGTGCTGTGGGCTGTTGCTGTGTGGAAGAGCCCGAAGGCATCATACAGGATCAGGTGACTGTGTCATTGCCCTGTGTTTACAGACTCACATTCAGTCATGCACGGACAGAACTCCTGTGGGATGATGAGATCGTCTACCAGACTACTCTCACCCAGTTTTTAATAGAGCTATTGACACAGCTGCGTTTACGTACACCCGATAACGTTCGAGTGTTGCAGTCCATGTCATGTCTTAGTGGAAGTGAATGTCTACAGCCAATGAAGCCCTGTATATTGGATCTTGCTAAAATGTTTGTAGAAGATGCAGCTACTCTCACCCGCATCGAATCCAGTGGAGAAAACTTCATCATATGCAGTGGACACAGACCTCTGACACACTTGGACTGTGGGCAGAAATAGCCTCATACAGGAATGCCACCGGTGAAAATCCTTTCCAAGAACTTACAGATTTAGCTTTAACTGTGCTCATTTTACCTCATTCTAATGCGGACGTGGAGCGTATTTTCAGTCAGATGGGAGTTATAAAATCAAAATTGCGGAACAGACTAAGCATCAAGAGTTTGACAGCTGTTTTGACTATTAGATATGGAATGAAAATATATGGCAAATGCTGTCATAATTATAAACTACCTAAGGATATTCTGCCTGTTCGAAATGGAGGAGCGGGAGTGTACATAGAATACCCAAATAATACTAGGGGACACAGCTAGAGTACCGACAGGAAAGTACTGCCATAACTACGATGCTGAAATTGAGGCAATCAAGATAGCAACAGAGAAATTACTAAATACCAGCAATGGTACACAACCTGTGGAGCTATTGACAGATGCAAAATCAGTACTCGAGGCGCTCCTGTCTGGGAAATTGCCAGTACTAAGGACACTACTTTCTGAACTTAGCAGTCAGCATAAGGTCACCATACAGTGGATACCATCCCACTGTGGAGTACCCGGAAACGACAGAGCTGATCAATTGGCTAAGGAAGGAGTCAAAGAAGAACAGCCTGATGTACCCGTTACATACCACCAAAAGAAAAGAATGATCAAATCAGTCAGAAAGCCACCAAAACCTGCTCAAGATGACTATCACGTTATGGACAGACCAGAACAAGTCATTATTCTGCGCCTCAGAACAGGGCACAATGGATTACGCAATCACATGTATACAAAATTCGAGATTGGTGAAACAGCCATGTGCACATGTGGATTGGCGTCGCAGACAGCAGAGCACATACTCCAAGACTGCCCAAAATATAACATATCTAGGCAAACCTTCTGGCCTAGAGAGACAACAGTGGAAGATAAACTCTATGGACCGCTGTGTGAACTGAAAAAGACAGTTCAATTCATTCAAGAGACAGCATTGCTGTTATAGACATATTTCAAGCGAACGAAAGAAGAAGAAGGATATTCTGAGAAAAATTGGATCACAGGAGGCATATACATGTTTCTTTCAATCATCCTCCTCATCCTCATCATCGCAGGAGCAAACACAGCAGGAAATAGCTACAGAAACTGAAGAGGAGTTGTTTGACTGGGATTTGGCAGATCTGGAATAAACTTCATTCTAATATTCAGTGATAATAATAAATTATAATGTGCTACTTTATAACATGTTGAATGAATACCACCAGTGCTTGTTTTAGTGATTTCCCAAAAAATAGTATTGCAATTTGGTGCTTTTTTGGCTCGAAAGTAGTTCTTTATTGGGATTTGGCGGATCTGGAATAAACTTCATTGTAATATGAAGTGATATAACAAATTATACTGTGCTACCTTGTTACATTTGTAATAAAAAACAGTTGGTGCTTTATTTGGTGCTTCCTAAAAATGTTGGTGCTTTTTAGTGCTTTTTTTGGTCGATTTTGGTGCTTTTTCATCAAAGGAGATGGCAAAACTGATCACAAACCACATTTCTACTACATGGAAATATAAAAGTTACTTTATCCGTGTTGTGAGTTGGACACGTGTTTCATAGGATCCCAGCGTAGGATTCAAATAAGGTGAATGAACCGGTGCTTCTAAGGTAGCGATTGTTATAATTCTGCCAGTCTGTTCGTTTTATTGGGCTTCTCCCCGAGATGGGGTTTCTAGAACAGAAAAGAATTGTCTTAAATGTCTGCACCTTTCTGCATAAACAAACCATCGCTATAAATATTTAACTACGGCTTATGTCACATAGAAAGTAACGAGAAAACAAAACAGATTACACATGTTTCAGTGTGTTTGTCATGTAATGTTGCCACTGAATACTCCAGTAGGCCCCTTGTGGTTTTATTACATTTCTGACGAAGATGAACTGTCTGCCAGTTTCACATTGAGTTCAATAAACGTTAGCGAACTATGCATGGCTTCATTACCAGCTGGCCCCGTCATGTCGACGTGTGAGTTGGCGGTAACCAGGGAATACACGTTCGTCATCATCATGTGTCATGACAATCAGCGTGGGTGGTCATAATTGGCCATCTCATACGATCATCGATCTTGTTTTAAGTCCACACGATCGCCAAAACTTTTGAATCAAGTCTGTGACCTTGTCCCGATTATGCCATGGGGGTCAAGTCATCCATGTACTTGTCTATCTGCCTTCGCCTGGCTCTTTTTCCATCGATTTTGCCAGTTGTACCAAGATTTGATGTTTATTTCTCTACACACCGTTCCTCAAAACATCTGTAACTGTCTACGTCTAATCGCTCTAATCAGTCAACGGTTTTAAATTGTTTCTTGTAAAACTGCCCAATTGGTTGTTTTTTTTCTTTCGTGTTGTTGTTGTTGTTGTTGTTGTTGTTGTTGTTGTTGTTGTTGTTGTTGTTGTTGTTTTTGTTTTTGTCGTTGTCTGTTTATGCTATTCTTTGAATTTTCCTCAGAAACCATATGCCCACCGCCTGATGACGTTTCTCATTATCGCATCTCATCTCATATTGTGGCTTGCGGTGTCGAGGTGAAACATAAACATTGGAGAGTGCCCGTGTATGGGCTTCGTGTATCGAGACGTTTCTCAGCTCTGTGACATGGCGAATCATGACGTTCCAGGCATCAGCAAAGAAGGTTTTCGTCCATTAATTTCCTTCCTGGCAGTGACCAAACTGGTCGGTGACCGTTGTCATTGTCTCTGTAAAGAGATTCTCTGCATAATTTCATCTTGTCTATTACCTGTTCTGTCTGAAATAATGTATACGTAGTTTTAATATTCCAGGACCAATCCTGGTGGTTATCCTACGTGTAGGGAGTTAATCAGCGTTCCAAACTACTTGCCACTTTCTCCGCGTCGCATCATATCGCTTGTAGAAGAGCTGCCTTTCCTCTTTTTTGACGGAGTTGTTCTTTTCCCTTTGATTTGTTCGTGAATCTGTTGACTGTACGGCTTTCTCCACAGCGAGTTATATCACTTCTACAAGTGCTTCTTGGTTGGCTGTTGTTCTTTTCCCTTTCTGTGACTTATTCATGGTTGGCTGGATCTTGTGACTTGATTTTCTTTCGTACCTGCCCTAAGCATTAACCTTCCTAGTCGCCTCTTACGATAAATCCCGATAGGTCTCAGTTTCATAATTATTCACCCCTCTTATAATCCCTCGGTAACACACAGGCGATAGCTAACAATGAGGTATTTAGTTCCTTGTAGATCCTTTTCAGAATGTCACAGTCAACCCCACCTTCTTTTATTTCTTTTTCTTTTTTTTTATTTTTTTTTTTATTTGGCTGTTTCTGATCATTTGGCAAGTTTACATTCAGTAGTTTGTCATTTTTTTCTTCTGAACGACTGGCACCCATACAATTTTATATTTAAAAACAAGAAACACTAACGCAATGCGGTCTGCTGCCACATCGCCCGCAGCTGTGTTTCGAACCAGGTATGCGGGATTATGAACTGCGTCCGTAAACCCATCGCCACGGAGCCGACAACACTGAGGTAGATTTATGAGATATAAACCTCGAACAGCGAACCAACACCTAACGAGCTGCTCAGCCAATGGATGCCAGTCAATACTTATTACATGTATTTCTCAGGATATCTTTGTGGTCCCAGGGATTCCCCAAGAAATTATATTTTGTATATTTAGTACAAGATGATGGGAGTCGGAGACTGGCCATCATGTGCTTGTATGTGAGGGTTCAAGAAAGGTATCCACCATTCCAGCATCTACACGAGTTTCTCACATTGATGTGTGCATGGCTTAGGTACGGCTCATACACCATCTTCATGGGGAATGGCTATGACTCTTGGGACGCAGACGTGTTTCCAAGGCACCAGGGCTAGGTTTTATACTGGTCAAGACCTATTGAAGCGTCCTCGCTGAGCGTCCTGGGCAACAGGTCCCTTCAGGGTCCTGGCTAAAGTCAGTAGGATCGTTGATTCCTCCGAAGTCGGAGAGTGTCTGCCTGCACGGCGAGGAACTACCAGTCTGCACATCAATAAGCCAGACATGGGACAACGGATACTCACGCAAACCTCAGGTCCTGTATGACATCACATTGATGTTGGACAACAGGATGTCTTCATCCGACATACAGGACTTCGCGTTAGAGTTCACAGCCAGCGAACACAAGCAAGCAAGCTAGGAGTCTTTCTATCTGGCAGTTAGCGGCCGACAGGGCTACGTCATGGTCGATCGTTTCTTCCTTGGCCAGAGGGCGTGTCGTCATGTCGTTCCGCTTGTACGAGGTTTGGGGTAACTTAGCCATGGGGTCACATTTCATCTGCATTCTAAAGCACATAATATTCATATTAAGGATCGTGCATAAATATGCAGACACATAATTAACATACAATATGGACCGTGCATACAAACACACACACATCTAACTAACATACAATACATGTATACATGCATGCAAACACACAGATAACTAACATACAATATGAGCCATGCATATAAGCACACACATATAACTAACTTACAATACGGATCATACATACAAACACACATATAACTAACACGCAATACGGACCAAAGATTCAAACACTTACATGCACCAACCATCTATACATCGCCAGACAAACAACTGCTACAATTAAGCCTCTAGGAAAGCATCAATCACCGCCGGGGACTTATGAAGGCCAGTTATTAACAACTGCTTGCCCCAAAGCGACAACAATAACAAAACATAGGGTAAACAATATGAAAGATAACATTGCCGTCAGGCACATATTATTAAAGCTGCAGATGTGACAAAACCTGACCAGTTTTTACAGACACACCAGACAGACCCTATCAGTTTTGCTGTTTGTATCGCATTGGTGAGTTCATCTCTTGTATAGTATAATTAGTTGTTTATCCTTTGCAGGACGTAGCAGTCAACGCCAGCATTTTTTTTTTCTGTTTTGATTCCTGGGCAAGTTTACGTTCAGTAGTTTGCTAGCTTTCTAGACGACCGGCTTTCATACAATTTAATAAAAATCAACGCAATGCGATCTGCTTCCAAATCCCCTGCAGCTGTGATTCGAACGCGGTATGCGGGATTACGAATTGCGTACGTAACACCTTCGCCACGGAGCCGTGTATAGTATAGTGATAGTGGAATTCGTGGTAGCGAACTAGATAGCTCGCTTGCTGCCAGCCTGGGGATCTGGCGCTGGAATCCCTTTCTGGATGGGAAATTAAAACAAGAAAAAAAGACATTCAAAACAATGTTTTCCCTGTAGTGAATTTCAATAACGAAGACACAAACAATAGATTGCAGGATTTATTGTCAGGCATGGTTCGCTGCAACTCGTCAGGTACATACTGCAGAAATCACACAACATAAACTAAAGCAACTAAATAAATGCTTCAAGCAGAAATTCACAACACACATGTTCACACAGTCATTTGAATTGTCTGCCGCGGTACATTGAAACTGACTATCAAGTCTTTCTGTTTCCACAAAGCTGGCATCTGTAAATGGATGGCGATTACTTCTGCCAGCTTTAACATGCGACCATCGGGTATGTTAAACAAAGAAGAAGGAAAATTACGTAGACCGGGTGGTCTCCGGTGCAATAATGACGTCATCATTCATCGAGTGCCGGTTGGTCTATGACAATATGAAATAGCACAATATATGGAATATGTTGAAGGCGTCGATACGGGTTCGCTTTACTTTATAGAGGTAGTGATGTATGTGTGTGTGTGTGTGTGTGTGTGTGTGTGTGTGTGTGTGTGTGTGTGTGTGTGTGAGTGTGTGTGTGTGTGTGTGTGTGTGTGTTAGAACTAGAGCTAACTTTAACATAAAGTAAACATATGCGTCAGAACTATACATAACATCATAGTTAACTATACATAAAGCTGTCAAGACACAGATAACATCGGGATAACATATACAGGTTAGAAAAATAGTTAACAGTGTTGTTAGCCGTTTATGAGTTTATGTATTTTCCGCAACTGTGCTCTGTAAAGTTGCATTACTTTGTGTTATTTTATATTGTTTACCGTAGATTGATTTGATTGATTGATTATTTTTGCATATTCTTTATATGACATCGCTGTCAACATCAGCATCATTGAGCTGATTGTTGATTTCTTGGCAAGATTACGCTCAGTAGTTTGCCATTGATTTCTGAGCGGCCGGCTCACATACCCCGTAAGTTACCGACACGATTCGAACCACTGCTGATTCTCACCGTCGTCACGTTACTTACGAGAGTACGGAGAAAAGTTGCTAACCTCTAGGCCACGAAGCCGGCTTTACCCTAGATTAGGGGAAGCATAATATATTTGAGTTCCTTATTTTCTCAAATTTAACCGCAGTGGTCGGTACCGTGCGTGTTTGTATTGGAGGCGGAGGCTCTATTTTCAAACCACTACGATCCTTATACAGGCACTGCAAGGTCAAGGCAGTTCATTAAAAGATTTAACATATTCTAGATCACGGCATATGTGGTGGGGTGGTTACTTCCCTTCCTCCTCGCCATTCCTTCACAGAAAAATCCTCATAACACGGTCTAGTGGTCCAGTTGTATGAGGCTGGGTCGACCCCAAAACCATACTCTTGAATAAACATGATCTGCCTCTGCTGGGGTTTAAATTAGGATCACTGCTTTGGCATATAAGGAATAGTAATATACTAACATCCGAACAATATGTACAGCTGCTTTTTCTGGTACACGTTCGTGTTGTTTCAGCTTTTCTAGCAGGACGGAGGCAAACAATGCCTTTTGAATGTCTTACTGTCAGAGCTTGGGCCATCTTCGCATCTCTGGTCTGTTTGTGGCTGCTTCCAGTGCGTGCTCAATCAACCATCGACCCAACTGCGTTTGTGAATTCAACGTTTAACAGTGGCATGGATGATAGTCTGCGGAAGCTGCTGGTCGACATGCATAATGAGTTCAGGAGAGAAGAGAGACGGGCAGCTAACATGAACAAGTTGGTGAGGTTCTGGTGTATGAGATTGTTGGTTGGTTGGTTGATTGGTGGGTGGCTTGGTGGGTGGATTGCAAGGTCCTTGAAAGATAGAGAATTTGCCAAAGAAGGTTGGTTGGTTGGATGGTTGCACGGTCCCTGAAAGATAGAATAATTGTTATAGAGAGTTGGTTGGTTGGTTGGTTGATTGGTTGGTTGCAAGGTTCATGAAAAATAGAGAATTTGTTACATAGGGTTGGTTGGTGGGTTGGTTGCAAGGTCCCTAAGAGATAGATGATTTGCTACAGAGGATTGGCTGGTTGGTTGGTTGATTGGTTGCAACGTCCCGGAAAGATAAAGAATTTTCTATATAGGGTTGGTTGGTAAGATGGTTGGTTGCAAGGTTCCTGAAAGATTGAGAATTTGCTATGTAGGGTTGGTTGATTGCTAGGTGTCTGAAAGATAGAGAATATGCTATATAAAGTTGGTTGGTACGTTGGTTAGTTGCAAAATCCCCGAAAGAAATAAAATTTGCAATAAAGTGTTGGTTGGTAAGTTGGTTTGCATGGCCCCTGAAAGATAAAGAATTTGCTGTATAAGGTTGGTTGGTTGGTTGCAATGCCCCTGAAAGATAGAGAATTTGCTGCAGAGGGTTGGTTGATTTGTTTGCTTGAAAGCTAGATAATTTGCTGCAGGGGGTTGGTTGATTTGTTGCAAGACCCCTAAAAGATAGAGCATTTACGTGACATTATTATATTTATGTCAGCAATATCCTGCTCAACACTTCTGGATTATAATAAGGATATATGTTACTTCATATAATGGATGCATAAGTTGTTCTAACTTTTACTTTGACTGTTTTCGGTTGTGTAGATTATACAATCATGTCTCCCAGACAACTGTCTCATTCATGTTGCTCTATCCGCATGTAGATTATACAATCATGTCTCCCAGACAACTGTCTCATTCATGTTGCTCTATCCGCATGTAGATTATACAATCATGTCTCCCAGACAACTGTCTCATTCATGTTGCTCTATCCGCATGTAGATTATACAATCATGTCTCCCAGACAACTGTCTCATTCATGTTGCTCTATCCGCATGTAGATTATACAATCATGTCTCCCAGACAACTGTCTCATTCATGTTGCTCTATCCACATGTAGATTATACAATCATGTCTCCCAGACAACTGTCTCATTCATGTTGCTCTATCCGCAATGTAGATTATACAATCATGTCTCCCAGACAACTGTCTCATTCATGTTGCTCTATCCGCATGTAGATTATACAATCATGTCTCCCAGACAACTGTCTCATTCATGTTGCTCTATCCGCATGTAGATTATACAATCATGTCTCCCAGACAACTGTCTCATTCATGTTGCTCTATCCGCATGTAGATTATACAATCATGTCTCCCAGACAACTGTCTCATTCATGTTGCTCTATCCGCATGTAGATTATACAATCATGTCTCCAGACAACTGTCTCATTCATGTTGCCCTATCCGCATGTAGATTATACAATCATGTCTCCCAGACAACTGTCTCATTCATGTTGCTCTATCCGCATGTAGATTATACAATCATGTCTCCCAGACAACTGTCTCATTCATGTTGCTCTATCCGCATGTAGATTATACAATCATGTCTCCCAGACAACTGTCTCATTCATGTTGCTCTATCCGCATGTAGATTATACAATCATGTCTCCCAGACAACTGTCTCATTCATGTTGCTCTATCCGCATGTAGATTATACAATCATGTCTCCCAGACAACTGTCTCATTCATGTTGCTCTATCCGCATGTAGATTATACAATCATGTCTCCCAGACAACTGTCTCATTCATGTTGCTCTATCCGCATGTAGATGATACAATCATGTCTCCCAGACAACTGTCTCATTCATGTTGCTCTATCGGCATGTAGATGATACAATCATGTCTCCCAGACAACTGTCTCATTCATGTTGCTCTATCCGCATGTAGATTATACAATCATGTCTCCCAGACAACTGTCTCATTCATGTTGCTCTATCCGCATGTAGATGATACAATCATGTCTCCCAGACAACTGTCTCATTCATGCTGCTCTATCCGCATTCACCGTCAAGGCCACTGTCACCCACTGCCTACCTTGCTGTCTCCCGAAGAAGAACCCGGCATTAAACCACTTGGCAAACCACTCATCAGTCGCGTTCACTTGTGTCATTAAACTTACAGATGTTAAATAAGTGACTTCAATTATTAGGATTTTGCTGTTGGGTGTTTATCTCATGTATAGGAATGTGTGTTTTAGGGACAGTAAAGTGAATCTCCCCCTGACTCGACGTTAGACACATCATATATAGGAATGTGTGTTTTAGTGACAGTAAAGTGAATCTTCCCCGACTCTCATATATAGGAATGTGTGTTTTAGGGACAGTAAAGTGAATCTCCCCCTGACTCGACGTTAGACACATCATATATAGGAATGTGTGTTTTAGTGACAGTAAAGTGAATCTTCCCCGACTCTCATATATAGGAATGTGTGTTTTAGGGACAGTAAAGTGAATCTCCCCCTGACTCGACGTTAGACACATCATATATAGGAATGTGTGTTTTAGTGACAGTAAAGTGAATCTTCCCCGACTCTCATATATAGGAATGTGTGTTTTAGGGACAGTAAAGTGAATCTCCCCCTGACTCGACGTTAGACACACTGGACAGGTGGTGCAAGATCCATATTTGTATAGACCAATAATCACCCGGTGGTCAGCAGCACCATAGTCGTCTTTGCTTCTCTAGACATGTCCTGGTGTCCACTTTAGGCGGTGTCATCTTAGATTTGTGGGCACACGTCAATTAAAAAGAAAAGATAATGTCTAGTTGGAGATTTGACCCCGTGACGGTCAGATCAGCAGGCCAGCTTCTAGCCAATACGCTACAGCAGTTCCCTGGATATTTGTCTTCTTTAGTTCTTGACACCCCCACCCCCTCCCCTACTGGGGCAAAGGTTCTAACCAACTCACTCCAGCCTCCTCTCCTTAGTTGTCACAGGAAGCCCCTCCCATGTCCTTAGTTGTCCCAGGCAGCCCTGCCCATATCCTTAGTGTCCCAAGCAGCCCCGCCCATGTCATTAGCTGTCCCAGGCAGCCCCGCCCATGTCCTTAGTTGTCCCAGGCAGCCCGCCCATGTCCTTAGTTGTCCCAGGCAGCCCCGCCCATGTCCTTAGTTGTCCCAGGCAGCCCCGCCCATGTCCTTATTTGTCCCAGTCAGCCCCGCCCATGTCCTTAGTTGTCCCAGGCAGCACAACCCATGTCCTTAATTGTCCCAGTCAGCCCCGCCCATGTCCTTAGTTGTCCCAGGCAGCCAGGAAGCCCCGCCCATGTCCTCCACACATTATTCATGTTCGCCCTACAACTCATCTCCACGTGTGTTTTGGTCTTCCTCTATTTCTTTTGCCATGTTGACTTCAGGCAAAGGTCTGTCTTGTGATACTATTATCATGTTTTCTCGACGTATATCCTACTCAGTGCGAGCATCTTTGCTTCATATCTGGATTCACCCCTGTTTGTCTAGGGCTAAGTGAGGGACAGATTAGTCTTCGTGCACCCAGGCCTGCGGAATTTGATGGCTCCATCACATCGCAGATCTATACCAGGAGAGTGAGTTAGGACAGATTATGATAATGATGATTATTATTTGTGATATTTGTTAATCTTTCTTGGCAATGGAGAGAGAGAGAGAGAGAGAGAGAGAGAGAGAGAGAGAGAGAGAGAGAGAGAGAGAGAGAGAGAGAGAGAGAGAGAGAGAGAGAGAGAGAGAAAAGGACAATAACCTTTAACTTAATGTGACACGTTAACATCTAGGTTGTGTCCCTTAGCTTACTTTCACAGCTAAAATACCTTTTTAGTTTAAACATAAAACAACATACACACTCACCCACAAACACACACTCACACAGACAGATAGACAGACAGACAGAAGACAGACACACACACACACACACACACACACACACACACACACACACACACCAAGCACCAAACCCTAGCAGTCAGTCGACCGTGACTTCCCACAATGCTCCTGACTGTCACTCAACCGTGACCCTCCAGGACACCACGCAGCACAACGTGAAAACCGCTGATAATTTGATACTTTCACTGCAGGACTGGTCTGCATACCTGGAGCAGGAAGCCGCCAAGTGGGTGGCAGGCTGTGAGTTCAAACATCAGGACCAGCCTTCGTGGGGAGAGAACCTCTACCGCAGCACGTTCAAGACCAGCCCGGACAACACCATCAGCAACGCCCTGATGGCCTGGCAGCTAGAGCAGTACAACATCCAGTCGGCCACGGGTGGCATCGATTGCTGCGACGGCAGCAAGTTGACGTGCTGTCACTATACACAGGTCCGTTTCTTGTTCTCACTTTACCCAGGTCTGCTTATAGTTGTCACTACACACAGGTCTGCTTACGGTTGTCACTATACGCAGGTCTGCTTATGGTTGTCACTATAAACAGGTCTGTTTCTTGTCACTTTACCCAGGTCAGCTTATGGTTGTCCCTATGCCCAGATCTGTTTCTTGTTGCCACTTTACTCAGGTCTGTTTATGGTTGTCACTATACCCAGGTGTGCTTCTAGCTGTCACTATACCCAGATGTGCTTCTAATTGTCACCATACATAGGTGAACATATACCTACCCACCCACCCACCTACCTACCTGCCTGTCTACCTACCTAAATACCTACCTACCTATCTACCTACCTACCTACCTACCTGCCTGCCTACCTACTTACCTACCTTTTTGTTTTTTAAAGTTGCATATCCCTTACGGGCCGGCTTCCTGGCCTAGAGGTTAGCAACTTTTCTCCGTAATCTCGTATACTCTCGTAAGTAACGTGACGACGGTGAGGATCAGCAGTGGTTCGAATCGCGTCGGTAACTTACGAGGTATATGAGCCGGCCGCTCAAAAAACAATGGCAAACTACTGAGCGTAATCATGCCAAGAAATCAACAATCAGCTGAAAGATGCTGATGTTGACAGCGATGTCCTGTAAAGGATATGCAAACATTATTTTTTATTCATCCCTTACGGGGCTGTGCAGTCAACACCATCATTTTTCAACTGCTGTTGATGTACTAGGCAATATTACGCTCAGTAGTTGCCATTGCTTCCTGAATGACCGGCTCACATACCCCGTAAGTAACCAACGCAACACGATCCGTTGCAGAATCTCGCGTATCTTATTTCCTCACGTGGATATACAGGATTACGGAGAAATTAGTTAACCCCTTCGCCAGGAAGACCGGCACCTACCAAACTAGCTATCTATTTATTTATCTACCTACCTAGCTAGCTATCCAGATATTTACCAGTCTAACTACCCACCCACATAACTACCTACCTATCTACCTAACTGCCTAGCTAGCTAGTCCATTGTAGGCTAGGCTCAAGTACAAAGCGTCTGAAAGAAAAACAATGAATCAGAGAATAAATGAATGAATGAATGAATGAATGAATGAATGAATGAATGAATGAATGAATGTTTGTCTGTGCAGGGCTGCGTAAAAGTGGCATGATTTTGTCGTGCTAATGTGTCGAGATGATGTGTTGAGAAGATGTATTGAGATGATGTATTGAGATGATGTGTTAAGATGATGTGTTGAGATGACAAGATAACAAGAAACGCCCACTTAACAGATAATCTGGGCGGCAGCCGAGTACGTGGGCTGCGCCATCATACAGTGCCCGTTCCTGAAGGGGGAGGCAGACGTGTTCGACTACAGGGAAGCCTGGTACCTGGCCTGCTACTACTACCCGCCGTAAGTGTGAGATTAACGTTGTTGTCTAGTTGTTTGTCTAGTTGTTTGTCTAGTTGTTTATCTAGTTGTTTGTCTGGTTGTTTATCTAGTTGTTTATCTAGTTGTTTGTCTGGTTGTTTATCTAGTTGTTTGTGTAGTTGTTTATCTAGTTGTTTGTCTAGTTGTTTATCTAGTTGTTTGTCTGGTTGTTTATCTAGTTGTTTGTGTAGTTGTTTATCGAGTTGTTTATCTAGTTGTTTGTCTAGTTGTTTATCTAGTTGTTTATCTAGTTGTTTGTCTGGTTGTTTATCTAGTTGTTTGTGTAGTTGTTTATCTAGTTGTTTGTCTAGTTGTTTATCTAGTTGTTTATCTAGTTGTTTGTGTAGTTGTTTATCTAGTTGTTTGTCTGGTTGTTTATCTAGTTGTTTGTGTAGTTGTTTATCTAGTTGTTTGTCTAGTTGTTTATCTAGTTGTTTATCTAGTTGTTTATCTAGTTGTTTGTCTGGTTGTTTATCTAGTTGTTTGTGTAGTTGTTTATCTAGTTGTTTGTGTAGTTGTTTATCTAGTTGTTTATCTAGTTGTTTATCTAGTTGTTTGTCTGGTTGTTTATCTAGTTGTTTGTGTAGTTGTTTATCTAGTTGTTTGTCTAGTTGTTTATCTAGTTGTTTGTCTGGTTGTTTATCTAGTTGTTTGTGTAGTTGTTTATCTAGTTGTTTGTCTAGTTGTTTATCTAGTTGTTTGTCTGGTTGTTTATCTAGTTGTTTGTGTAGTTGTTTATCTAGTTGTTTATCTAGTTGTTTGTCTAGTTGTTTGTCTAGTTGTTTATCTAGTTGTTTGTCTGGTTGTTTATCTAGTTGTTTGTGTAGTTGTTTATCTAGTTGTTTGTCTAGTTGTTTATCTAGTTGTTTATCTAGTTGTTTATCTAGTTGTTTGTCTGGTTGTTTATCTAGTTGTTTGTGTAGTTGTTTATCTAGTTGTTTGTCTAGTTGTTTATCTAGTTGTTTGTCTGGTTGTTTATCTAGTTGTTTGTGTAGTTGTTTATCTAGTTGTTTGTCTAGTTGTTTATCTAGTTGTTTGTCTGGTTGTTTATCTAGTTGTTTGTGTAGTTGTTTATCTAGTTGTTTATCTAGTTGTTTGTCTAGTTGTTTGTCTAGTTGTTTATCTAGTTGTTTGTCTGGTTGTTTATCTAGTTGTTTGTGTAGTTGTTTATCTAGTTGTTTGTCTAGTTGTTTATCTAGTTGTTTGTCTGGTTGTTTATCTAGTTGTTTGTGTAGTTGTTTATCTAGTTGTTTGTATAGTTGTTTATCTAGTTGTTTATCTAGTTGTTTATCTAGTTGTTTGTCTAGTTGTTTGTATAGTTGTTTATCTAGTTTGTGTAGTTCTTTATCTAGTTGTTTGTATAGTTGTTTATCTAGTTGTTTATCTAGTTGTTTATCTAGTTGTTTATCTAGTTGTTTATCTAGTTGTTTTTATAGTTGTTTATCTAGTTGTTTGTATAGTTGTTTATCTAGTTGTTTGTGTAGTTGTTTGTCTAGTTAGTTATCTAGTTATTTATCTAACTGTTTGTATAGTTATTTATCTAGTTGTTTGTATAGTTGTTTGTGTATGTCAGAGTCCTACTTAGTAGCTCTGTCTCGCTCGCTGGACTTTGACAGGCAAATTACAACATCTACAACACATCTACTAATAACACATGATTGCAATCGGACACTGGCAGGAGCTATCTCCTAAACAATCATTTATTACAATATATATTACAGGCCGACAACATAGTCGCACTTCACGCTCAAACAATCGTTCACCACCAACAGCCACGCGCTAGCTCACAATGGCGATCTTTACACTGTCGCCCGCATGATCATTCACAATCACAACTTCACATCATCCCGCACATATCACAGTTAGTACATTCCTCGAATATCACTACACAACGTTCATCTCCATTTATCCGTCACAACCACTATCCTTCTATCGTTCTATCTCTCTCTCTATCTCCACACGTCCGTCTCTATCCGCTGCCTCACACACAATCCCCTTCTCCTGGTTGACCTTCCCACATCACGTGGCTCTGTTCACGGGATTCTTGCCTGACCGTCCGCTAGCCAAGCCGTGGCGTCTCTTACTGCCCTTTACCTGAGTCATGCTTACACTGACTCTCGCTTACATACCGGCGCTTACATTCTTCCTTACACATGTCATATAAGACCATGACAGTGTAGTTGTTTATCTAGTTGTTTGTGTAGTTGCTTATCTAGTTGTTTGTGTAGTTGTTTATCTAGATGTTTGTGTAGTTGTTTATCTAGTTGTTTGTGTAGTTGCTTATCTAGTTGTTTGTGTAGTTGTTTATCTAGATGTTTGTGTAGTTGTTTATCTAGATGTTTGTGTAGTTGTTTATCTAGATGTTTGTGTAGTTGTTTATCTAGATGTTTGTGTAGTTGTTTATCTAGATGTTTGTGTAGTTGTTTATCTAGTTGTTTGTGTAGTTGCTTATCTAGTTGTTTGTGTAGTTGTTTATCTAGATGTTTGTGTAGTTGTTTATCTAGTCGTTTGTGTAGTTGTTTATCTAGTTGTTTATCTAGTTGTTTGTGTAGTTGTTTGTATAGTTGTTTATCTAGTTGTTTGTATAGTTGTTTATCTAGTTGTTTATCTAGTTGTTTGTATAGTTGTTTATCTAGTTGTTTATCTAGTTGTTTGTATAGTTGTTTATCTAGTTGTTTGTATAGTTGTTTATCTACTTGTTTGTATAGTCGTTTATCTAGTTGTTTGTATAGTTGTTTATCTAGTTGTTTGTGTAGTTGCTTATCTAGTTGTTTGTGTAGTTGTTTATCTAGATGTTTGTGTAGTTGTTTATCTAGATGTTTGTGTAATTGTTTATCTAGTTGTTTGTGTAGTTGTTTATCTAGATGTTTGTGTAGTTGTTTATCTAGTTGTTTGTGTAGTTGCTTATCTAGTTGTTTGTGTAGTTGTTTATCTAGATGTTTGTGTAGTTGTTTATCTAGATGTTTGTGTAGTTGTTTATCTAGATGTTTGTGTAGTTGTTTATCTAGTTGTTTGTGTAGTTGCTTATCTAGTTGTTTGTGTAGTTGTTTATCTAGATGTTTGTGTAGTTGTTTATCTAGTCGTTTGTGTAGTTGTTTATCTAGTTGTTTATCTAGTTGTTTGTGTAGTTGTTTGTATAGTTGTTTATCTAGTTGTTTGTATAGTTGTTTATCTAGTTGTTTATCTAGTTGTTTGTATAGTTGTTTATCTAGTTGTTTATCTAGTTGTTTGTATAGTTGTTTATCTAGTTGTTTGTATAGTTGTTTATCTAGTTGTTTGTATAGTCGTTTATCTAGTTGTTTGTATAGTTGTTTATCTAGTTGTTTATCTAGTTGTTTGTATAGTTGTTTATCTAGTTGTTTGTATAGTTGTTTATCTAGTTGTTTATCTAGTTGTTTGTATAGTTGTTTATCTAATTGTTTATCTAGTTGTTTGTATAGTTGTTTATCTAGTTGTTTATCTAGTTGTATATCTAGTTGTTTATCTAGTTGTTTATCTAGTTGTTTGTATAGTTGTTTATCTAGTTGTTTGTCTAGTTGTTTATCTAGTTGTTTATCTAGTTGTTTATCTAGTTGTTTGTCAAGTTGTTTAACTAGTTATCTAGTTGTTTCTATAGTTGTTTATCTAGTTGTTTATCTAGTTGTTTCTATAGTTGTTTATCTAGTTGTTCATCTAGCTGTTTGTATAGTTGTTTATCTACTTGTTTGTATAGTTGTTTATCTAGTTGTTTGTATAATTGTTTGTATAGTTGTTTATCTAGTTGTTTATCTAGTTGTTTACCTAGTTGTTTATCTATTTGTTTGTCTAGTTGTTTATCTAGTTGTTTGTCTAGTTGTTTATCTAGTTATCTAGTTGTTTGTCTAGTTGTTTGTCTAGTTGTTTATCTAGTTGTTTATCTAGTTGTTTGTCTAGTTGTTTACTAGTTGTTTATCTAGCTGTTTGTCTGGTTGTTTATCTAGTTGTTTGTGTAGTTGTTTATCTAGTTGTTTGTATAGTTGTTTATCTAGTTGTTTATCTAGTTGTTTATCTAGTTGTTTGTATAGTTGTTTATCTAGTTGTTTATCTAGTTCTTTATCTAGTTGTTTGTATAGTTGTTTATCTAGTTGTTTTTATAGTTGTTTATCTAGTTGTTTTTATAGTTGTTTATCTAGTTGTTTTTATAGTTGTTTATCTAGTTGTTTGTATAGTTGTTTATCTAGTTGTTTGTGTAGTTGTTTGTCTAGTTAGTTATCTAGTTATTTATCTAACTGTTTGTATAGTTATTTATCTAGTTGTTTGTATAGTTGTTTGTGTAGTTGTTTATCTAGTTGTTTGTGTAGTTGCTTATCTAGTTGTTTGTGTAGTTGTTTATCTAGTTGTTTGTGTAGTTGTTTATCTAGTCGTTTGTGCAGTTGTTTATCTAGTTGTTTTTATAGTTGTTTATCTAGTTGTTTGTGTAGTTGTTTAAATAGTTGTTTATCTAGTTGTTTGTATAGTTGTTTATCTAGTTGTTAATCTAGTTGTTTGTATAGTTGTTTATCTAGTTGTTTATCTAGTTGTTTGTATAGTTGTTTATGTAGTTGTTTATCTAGTTGTTTGTATAGTTGTTTATGTAGTTGTTTATCTAGTTGTTTGTATAGTTGTTTATCTAGTTGTTTGTATAGTGTTTATCTAGTTGTTTATCTAGTTGTTTGTATAGTTGTTTATCTAGTTGTTTATCTAGTTGTTTGTATAGTTGTTTATCTAGTTGTTTGTATAGTTGTTATCTAGTTGTTTGTATAGTCGTTTATCTAGTGTTTGTATAGTTGTTTATCTAGTTGTTTATCTAGTTGTTTGTATAGTTGTTTATCTAGTTGTTTATCTAGTTGTTTGTCTAGTTTGTATAATTGTTTGTATAGTTGTTTATCTAGTTGTTTATCTAGTCGTTTGTGTAGTTGTTTATCTAATTGTTTATCTAGTGTTTGTATAGTTGTTATCTAGTTGTATATCTAGTTGTTTATCTAGTTGTTTATCTAGTTGTTTGTATAGTTGTTTATCTAGTTGTTTATCTAGTTGTTTGTCTAGTTGTTTATCTAGTTGTTATCTAGTTGTTTATCTAGTTGTTTATCTAGTTGTTTGTCAAGTTGTTTAACTAGTATCTAGTTGTTTCTATAGTTGTTTATCTAGTTGTTTATCTAGTTGTTTGTATAGTTGTTTATCTAGTTGTTCATCTAGCTGTTTGTATAGTTGTTTATCTACTTGTTTGTATAGTTGTTTATCTAGTTGTTTGTATAATTGTTTGTATAGTTGTTTATCTAGTTGTTTATCTAGTTGTTTACCTAGTTGTTTATCTATTTGTTTGTCTAGGTTGTTTATCTAGTTGTTTGTCTAGTTGTTTATCTAGTTGTCTAGTTGTTTATCTAGTTGTTTGTCTAGTTGTTTATCTAGTTGTTTATCTAGTTGTTTGTCTAGTTGTTTGTCTAGTTGTTTGTCTAGTTGTTTATCTAGTTGTTTATCTATTTGTTTATCTAGTTTTTTATCTAGTTGTTTATCTAGTTGTTTATCTAGTTGTTTATCTATTTGTTTATCTAGTTGTTTATCTAGTTATTTATCTAGTTGTTTATCTATTTGTTTATCTATTTGTTTATCTAGTTGTTTATCTAGTTGTTTGTCTAGTTGTTTATCTAGTTGTTTGTCTGGTTGTTTATCTAGTTGTTTGTGTAGTTGTTTATCTAGTTGTTTGTCTAGTTGTTTATCTAGTTGTTTGTCTGGTTGTTTATCTAGTTGTTTGTGTAGTTGTTTATCTAGTTGTTTATCTAGTTGTTTGTCTAGTTGTTTGTCTAGTTGTTTATCTAGTTGTTTGTCTGGTTGTTTATCTAGTTGTTTGTGTAGTTGTTTATCTAGTTGTTTGTCTAGTTGTTTATCTAGTTGTTTGTCTGGTTGTTTTATCTAGTTGTTTGTGTAGTTGTTTATCTAGTTGTTTGTATAGTTGTTTATCTAGTTGTTTATCTAGTTGTTTATCTAGTTGTTTGTCTAGTTGTTTGTATAGTTGTTATCTAGTTTGTGTAGTTCTTTATCTAGTTGTTTGTATAGTTGTTTATCTAGTTGTTTATCTAGTTGTTTATCTAGTTGTTTATCTAGTTGTTTATCTAGTTGTTTTTATAGTTGTTTATCTAGTTGTTTGTATAGTTGTTTATCTAGTTGTTTGTGTAGTTGTTTGTCTAGTTAGTTATCTAGTTATTTATCTAACTGTTTGTATAGTTATTTATCTAGTTGTTTGTATAGTTGTTTGTGTATGTCAGAGTCCTACTTAGTAGCTCTGTCTCGCTCGCTGGACTTTGACAGGCAAATTACAACATCTACAACACATCTACTAATAACACATGATTGCAATCGGACACTGGCAGGAGCTATCTCCTAAACAATCATTTATTACAATATATATTACAGGCCGACAACATAGTCGCACTTCACGCTCAAACAATCGTTCACCACCAACAGCCACGCGCTAGCTCACAATGGCGATCTTTACACTGTCGCCCGCATGATCATTCACAATCACAACTTCACATCATCCCGCACATATCACAGTTAGTACATTCCTCGAATATCACTACACAACGTTCATCTCCATTTATCCGTCACAACCACTATCCTTCTATCGTTCTATCTCTCTCTCTATCTCCACACGTCCGTCTCTATCCGCTGCCTCACACACAATCCCCTTCTCCTGGTTGACCTTCCCACATCACGTGGCTCTGTTCACGGGATTCTTGCCTGACCGTCCGCTAGCCAAGCCGTGGCGTCTCTTACTGCCCTTTACCTGAGTCATGCTTACACTGACTCTCGCTTACATACCGGCGCTTACATTCTTCCTTACACATGTCATATAAGACCATGACAGTGTAGTTGTTTATCTAGTTGTTTGTGTAGTTGCTTATCTAGTTGTTTGTGTAGTTGTTTATCTAGATGTTTGTGTAGTTGTTTATCTAGTTGTTTGTGTAGTTGCTTATCTAGTTGTTTGTGTAGTTGTTTATCTAGATGTTTGTGTAGTTGTTTATCTAGATGTTTGTGTAGTTGTTTATCTAGATGTTTGTGTAGTTGTTTATCTAGATGTTTGTGTAGTTGTTTATCTAGATGTTTGTGTAGTTGTTTATCTAGTTGTTTGTGTAGTTGCTTATCTAGTTGTTTGTGTAGTTGTTTATCTAGATGTTTGTGTAGTTGTTTATCTAGTCGTTTGTGTAGTTGTTTATCTAGTTGTTTATCTAGTTGTTTGTGTAGTTGTTTGTATAGTTGTTTATCTAGTTGTTTGTATAGTTGTTTATCTAGTTGTTTATCTAGTTGTTTGTATAGTTGTTTATCTAGTTGTTTATCTAGTTGTTTGTATAGTTGTTTATCTAGTTGTTTATCTAGTTGTTTGTATAGTCGTTTATCTAGTTGTTTGTATAGTTGTTTATCTAGTTGTTTGTATAGTTGCTTATCTAGTTGTTTGTGTAGTGTTTATCTAGTTGTTTGTGTAGTTTGTTTATCTAGATGTTTGTTGTAGTTGTTATCTAGATGTTTGTGTAGTTGTTATCTAGTGTTGTGTAGTTGTTTATCTAGATTGTTTGTGTAGTTGTTTATCTAGTTGTTTGTGTAGTTGCTTATCTAGTTGTTTGGTGTAGTTGTTTATCTAGATGTTTGTGTAGTTGTTTATCTAGATGTTTGTGTAGTTGTTTATCTAGATGTTTGTGTAGTTGTTTATCTAGTGTTTGTGTAGTTGCTTATCTAGTTGTTTGTGTAGTTGTTATCTAGATGTTTGTGTAGTGTTGTTTATCTATGATCGTTTGTGTAGTTTATCTAGTCGTTTGTGTAGTTTGTTTTATCTAGTTGTTTATCTAGTTGTTTGTGTAGTTGTTTGTATAGTTGTTTATCTAGTTGTTTGTATAGTTGTTTATCTAGTTGTTTATCTAGTTGTTTGTATAGTTGTTTATCTAGTTGTTTATCTAGTTGTTTGTATAGTTGTTTATCTAGTTGTTTGTATAGTTTGGTTTATCTAGTTGTTGTATAGTCGTTTATCTAGTTGTTTGTATAGTTGTTTATCTAGTTGTTTATCTAGTTGTTTGTATAGTTGTTTATCTAGTTGGTTTGTATAGTTGTTTATCTAGTTGTTTTATCTAGTTGTTTGTATAGTTGTTTATCTAATTGTTTATCTAGTTGTTTGTATAGTTGTTTATCTAGTTGTTTATCTAGTTGTATATCTAGTTGTTTATCTAGTTGTTTATCTAGTTGTTTGTATAGTTGTTTATCTAGTTGTTATCTAGTTGTTTGTCTAGTTGTTATCTAGTTGTTATCTAGTTGTTTATCTAGTTGTTTGTCAAGTTGTTTAACTAGTTATCTAGTTGTTTCTATAGTTGTTATCTAGTTGTTTATCTAGTTGTTTCTATAGTTGTTTATCTAGTTGTTCATTCTAGCTGTTTGTATAGTTGTTTATCTACCTTGTTTGTATAGTGTTTATCTAGTTGTTTGTAGTAAGTTGTTGGTATAGTTGTTGATCTCGTTGTTTATCTAGTTGTTTACCTAGTGTTTATCTATTGTTTGTCTAGTTGTTTATCTAGTTGTTTGTCTAGTTGTTTATCTAGTATGTTTGGTATAGTGTTTATCTAGTTGTTTTTATAGTTGTTTATCTAGTTGTTATTTTATAGTTGTTTATCTAGTGTTTTTATAGTTGTTTATCTAGTTGTTTGTATAGTTGTTTATCTAGTTGTTTGTGTAGTTGTTTGTCTAGTTAGTTATCTAGTTATTTATCTAACTGTTTGTATAGTTATTTATCTAGTTGTTTGTATAGGTGTTTGTGTAGTTGTTTATCTAGTTGTTTGTGTAGTTGCTTATCTAGTTGTTTGTGTAGTTGTTTATCTAGTTGTTTGTGTAGTTGTTTATCTAGTCGTTTGTGCAGTGTTTATCTAGTTGTTTTTATAGTTGTTTATCTAGCTGTTTGTGTAGTTGTTTGTATAGTTGTTTATCTAGTTGTTTGTATAGTTGTTTATCTAGTTGTTAATCTAGTTGTTTGTATAGTTGTTTATCTAGTTGTTTATCTAGTTGTTTGTATAGTTGTTTATGTAGTTGTTTATCTAGTTGTTTGTATAGTTGTTTATGTAGTTGTTTATCTAGTTGTTTGTATAGTTGTTTATCTAGTTGTTTGTATAGTTGTTTATCTAGTTGTTTATTCTAGTTGTTTGTATAGTTGTTTATCTAGTTGTTTATCTAGTTGTTTGTATAGTTGTTTATCTAGTTGTTTGTATAGTTGTTTATCTAGTTGTTTGTATAGTCGTTTATCTAGTTGTTTGTATAGTTGTTTATCTAGTTGTTTATCTAGTTGTTTGTATAGTTGTTTATCTAGTTGTTTATCTAGTTGTTTATCTAGTTGTTTGTATAGTTGTTTATCTAGTTGTTTATCTAGTTGTTTGTATAGTTGTTTATCTAATTGTTTATCTAGTTGTTTGTATAGTTGTTTATCTAGTTGTATATCTAGTTGTTTATCTAGTTGTTTATCTAGTTGTTTGTATAGTTGTTTATCTAGTTGTTTATCTAGTTGTTTGTCTAGTTGTTTATCTAGTTGTTTATCTAGTTGTTTATCTAGTTGTTTATCTAGTTGTTTGTCAAGTTGTTTAACTAGTTATCTAGTTGTTTCTATAGTTGTTTATCTAGTTGTTTATCTAGTTGTTTGTATAGTTGTTTATCTAGTTGTTCATCTAGCTGTTTGTATAGTTGTTTATCTACTTGTTTGTATAGTTGTTTATCTAGTTGTTTGTATAATTGTTTGTATAGTTGTTTATCTTGTTGTTTATCTAGTTGTTTACCTAGTTGTTTATCTATTTGTTTGTCTAGTTGTTTATCTAGTTGTTTGTCTAGTTGTTTATCTAGTTGTCTAGTTGTTTGTCTAGTTGTTTGTCTAGTTGTTTATGTAGTTGTTTATCTAGTTGTTTATCTAGTTGTTTACTAGTTGTTTATCTAGCTGTTTGTCTAGTTGTTTATCTAGTTGTTTATCTATTTGTTTGTCTAGTTGTTTATCTAGTTGTTTGTCTAGTTGTTTATCTAGTTGTTTATCTAGTTGTTTGTCTAGTTGTTTGTCTAGTTGTTTGTCTAGTTGATTATCTAGTTGTTTATCTATTTGTTTATCTAGTTTTTTATCTAGTTGTTTATCTAGTTGTTTATCTAGTTGTTTATCTATTTGTTTATCTATTTGTTTATCTAGTTATTTATCTAGTTGTTTATCTATTTGTTTATCTATTTGTTTATCTAGTTGTTTATCTAGTTGTTTGTCTAGTTGTTTATCTAGTTGTTTGTCTGGTTGTTTATCTAGTTGTTTGTGTAGTTGTTTATCTAGTTGTTTGTCTAGTTGTTTATCTAGTTGTTTGTCTGGTTGTTTATCTAGTTGTTTGTGTAGTTGTTTATCTAGTTGTTTATCTAGTTGTTTGTCTAGTTGTTTGTCTAGTTGTTTATCTAGTTGTTTGTCTGGTTGTTTATCTAGTTGTTTGTGTAGTTGTTTATCTAGTTGTTTGTCTAGTTGTTTATCTAGTTGTTTGTCTGGTTGTTTATCTAGTTGTTTGTGTAGTTGTTTATCTAGTTGTTTGTATAGTTGTTTATCTAGTTGTTTATCTAGTTGTTTATCTAGTTGTTTGTATAGTTGTTTATCTAGTTTGTGTAGTTCTTTATCTAGTTGTTTATCTAGTTGTTTATCTAGTTGTTTATCTAGTTGTTTATCTAGTTGTTTGTATAGTTGTTTATCTAGTTGTTTTTATAGTTGTTTATCTAGTTGTTTTTATAGTTGTTTATCTAGTTGTTTGTATAGTTGTTTATCTAGTTGTTTGTGTAGTTGTTTGTCTAGTTAGTTATCTAGTTATTTATCTAACTGTTTGTATAGTTATTTATCTAGTTGTTTGTATAGTTGTTTGTGTATGTCAGAGTCCTACTTAGTAGCTCTGTCTCGCTCGCTGGACTTTGACAGGCAAATTACAACATCTACAACACATCTACTAATAACACATGATTGCAATCGGACACTGGCAGGAGCTATCTCCTAAACAATCATTTATTACAATATATATTACAGGCCGACAACATAGTCGCACTTCACGCTCAAACAATCGTTCACCACCAACAGCCACGCGCTAGCTCACAATGGCGATCTTTACACTGTCGCCCGCATGATCATTCACAATCACAACTTCACATCATCCCGCACATATCACAGTTAGTACATTCCTCGAATATCACTACACAACGTTCATCTCCATTTATCCGTCACAACCACTATCCTTCTATCGTTCTATCTCTCTCTCTATCTCCACACGTCCGTCTCTATCCGCTGCCTCACACACAATCCCCTTCTCCTGGTTGACCTTCCCACATCACGTGGCTCTGTTCACGGGATTCTTGCCTGACCGTCCGCTAGCCAAGCCGTGGCGTCTCTTACTGCCCTTTACCTGAGTCATGCTTACACTGACTCTCGCTTACATACCGGCGCTTACATTCTTCCTTACACATGTCATATAAGACCATGACAGTGTAGTTGTTTATCTAGTTGTTTGTGTAGTTGCTTATCTAGTTGTTTGTGTAGTTGTTTATCTAGATGTTTGTGTAGTTGTTTATCTAGTTGTTTGTGTAGTTGCTTATCTAGTTGTTTGTGTAGTTGTTTATCTAGATGTTTGTGTAGTTGTTTATCTAGATGTTTGTGTAGTTGTTTATCTAGATGTTTGTGTAGTTGTTTATCTAGATGTTTGTGTAGTTGTTTATCTAGATGTTTGTGTAGTTGTTTATCTAGTTGTTTGTGTAGTTGCTTATCTAGTTGTTTGTGTAGTTGTTTATCTAGATGTTTGTGTAGTTGTTTATCTAGTCGTTTGTGTAGTTGTTTATCTAGTTGTTTATCTAGTTGTTTGTGTAGTTGTTTGTATAGTTGTTTATCTAGTTGTTTGTATAGTTGTTTATCTAGTTGTTTATCTAGTTGTTTGTATAGTTGTTTATCTAGTTGTTTATCTAGTTGTTTGTATAGTTGTTTATCTAGTTGTTTGTATAGTTGTTTATCTAGTTGTTTGTATAGTCGTTTATCTAGTTGTTTGTATAGTTGTTTATCTAGTTGTTTGTGTAGTTGCTTATCTAGTTGTTTGTGTAGTTGTTTATCTAGATGTTTGTGTAGTTGTTTATCTAGATGTTTGTGTAGTTGTTTATCTAGTTGTTTGTGTAGTTGTTTATCTAGTTGTTTATCTAGTTGTTTGTATAGTTGTTTATCTAGTTGTTTGTATAGTTGTTTATCTAGTTGTTTATCTAGTTGTTTGTATAGTTGTTTATCTAGTTGTTTGTATAGTTGTTTATCTAGATGTTTGTGTAGTTGTTTATCTAGATGTTTGTGTAGTTGTTTATCTAGATGTTTGTGTAGTTGTTTATCTAGTTGTTTGTGTAGTTGTTTATCTAGATGTTTGTGTAGTTGTTTATCTAGTTGTTTGTGTAGTTGCTTATCTAGTTGTTTGTGTAGTTGTTTATCTAGATGTTTGTGTAGTTGTTTATCTAGTCGTTTGTGTAGTTGCTTATCTAGTTGTTTATCTAGTTGTTTGTGTAGTTGTTTGTATAGTTGTTTATCTAGTTGTTTGTATAGTTGTTTATCTAGTTGTTTATCTAGTTGTTTGTATAGTTGTTTATCTAGTTGTTTATCTAGTTGTTTGTATAGTTGTTTATCTAGTTGTTTATCTAGTTCTTTATCTAGTTGTTTGTATAGTTGTTTATCTAGTTGTTTTTATAGTTGTTTATCTAGTTGTTTTTATAGTTGTTTATCTAGTTGTTTTTATAGTTGTTTATCTAGTTGTTTGTATAGTTGTTTATCTAGTTGTTTGTGTAGTTGTTTGTCTAGTTAGTTATCTAGTTATTTATCTAACTGTTTGTATAGTTATTTATCTAGTTGTTTGTATAGTTGTTTGTGTAGTTGTTTATCTAGTTGTTTGTGTAGTTGCTTATCTAGTTGTTTATCTAGTTGTTTGTCTAGTTGTTTATCTAGTTATCTAGTTGTTTGTCTAGTTGTTTGTCTAGTTGTTTATCTAGTTGTTTATCTAGTTGATTGTCTAGTTGTTTACTAGTTGTTTATTTAGCTGTTTGTCTAGTTGTTTATCTAGTTGTTTATCTAGTTGTTTGTCTAGTTGTTTGTCTAGTTGTTTATCTAGTTGTTTGTCTGGTTGTTTATCTAGTTGTTTGTGTAGTTGTTTATCTAGTTGTTTGTATAGTTGTTTATCTAGTTGTTTATCTAGTTGTTTATCTAGTTGTTTGTATAGTTGTTTATCTAGTTGTTTATCTAGTTCTTTATCTAGTTGTTTGTATAGTTGTTTATCTAGTTGTTTTTATAGTTGTTTATCTAGTTGTTTTTATAGTTGTTTATCTAGTTGTTTTTATAGTTGTTTATCTAGTTGTTTGTATAGTTGTTTATCTAGTTGTTTGTGTAGTTGTTTGTCTAATTAGTTATCTAGTTATTTATCTAACTGTTTGTATAGTTATTTATCTAGTTGTTTGTATAGTTGTTTGTGTAGTTGTTTATCTAGTTGTTTGTGTAGTTGCTTATCTAGTTGTTTGTGTAGTTGTTTATCTAGTTGTTTGTGTAGTTGTTTATCTAGTCGTTTGTGCAGTTGTTTATCTAGTTGTTTTTATAGTTGTTTATCTAGTTGTTTGTGTAGTTGTTTGTATAGTTGTTTATCTAGTTGTTTGTATAGTTGTTTATCTAGTTGTTAATCTAGTTGTTTGTATAGTTGTTTATCTAGTTGTTTATCTAGTTGTTTGTATAGTTGTTTATGTAGTTGTTTATCTAGTTGTTTGTATAGTTGTTTATGTAGTTGTTTATCTAGTTGTTTGTATAGTTGTTTATCTAGTTGTTTGTATAGTTGTTTATCTAGTTGTTTATCTAGTTGTTTGTATAGTTGTTTATCTAGTTGTTTATCTAGTTGTTTGTATAGTTGTTTATCTAGTTGTTTGTATAGTTGTTTATCTAGTTGTTTGTATAGTCGTTTATCTAGTTGTTTGTATAGTTGTTTATCTAGTTGTTTATCTAGTTGTTTGTATAGTTGTTTATCTAGTTGTTTATCTAGTTGTTTATCTAGTTGTTTGTATAGTTGTTTATCTAGTTGTTTATCTAGTTGTTTGTATAGTTGTTTATCTAATTGTTTATCTAGTTGTTTGTATAGTTGTTTATCTAGTTGTATATCTAGTTGTTTATCTAGTTGTTTATCTAGTTGTTTGTATAGTTGTTTATCTAGTTGTTTATCTAGTTGTTTGTCTAGTTGTTTATCTAGTTGTTTATCTAGTTGTTTATCTAGTTGTTTATCTAGTTGTTTGTCAAGTTGTTTAACTAGTTATCTAGTTGTTTCTATAGTTGTTTATCTAGTTGTTTATCTAGTTGTTTGTATAGTTGTTTATCTAGTTGTTCATCTAGCTGTTTGTATAGTTGTTTATCTACTTGTTTGTATAGTTGTTTATCTAGTTGTTTGTATAATTGTTTGTATAGTTGTTTATCTAGTTGTTTGTCTAGTTGTTTACCTAGTTGTTTATCTATTTGTTTGTCTAGTTGTTTATCTAGTTGTTTGTCTAGTTGTTTATCTAGTTGTCTAGTTGTTTGTCTAGTTGTTTGTCTAGTTGTTTATCTAGTTGTTTATCTAGTTGTTTATCTAGTTGTTTACTAGTTGTTTATCTAGCTGTTTGTCTAGTTGTTTATCTAGTTGTTTATCTATTTGTTTGTCTAGTTGTTTATCTAGTTGTTTGTCTAGTTGTTTATCTAGTTGTTTATCTAGTTGTTTGTCTAGTTGTTTGTCTAGTTGTTTGTCTAGTTGTTTATCTAGTTGTTTATCTATTTGTTTATCTAGTTTTTTATCTAGTTGTTTATCTAGTTGTTTATCTAGTTGTTTATCTATTTGTTTATCTAGTTGTTTATCTAGTTATTTATCTAGTTGTTTATCTATTTGTTTATCTATTTGTTTATCTAGTTGTTTATCTAGTTGTTTGTCTAGTTGTTTATCTAGTTGTTTATCTATTTGTTTATCTAGTTTTGTATCTATTTGTTTGTCTAGTTGTTTTTCTAGTTGTTTGTCTAGTTGTTTGTCTATTTGTTTGTCTAGTTGTTTATCTAGTTGTTTATCTAGTTGTTTATGTATTTGTTTATCTAGTTTTTTATCTATTTGTTTGTCTAGTTGTTTATCTAGTTGTTTGTCTATTTGTTTATCTAGTTTTTTATCTATTTGTTTATCTAGTTGTTTATCTAGTTGTTTGTCTGGTTATTTATCTAGGTGTTTATCTAGTTGTTTGTCTATTTGATTGTCTAGTTGTTTGTCTAGTTGTTTATCTAGTTGTTTGTCTAGTTGTTTGTCTAGTTGTTTGTCTAGTTGTTTGTCTATTTGTTTATCTAGTTGTTTGTCTAGTTGTTTACTAGTTGTTTATCTAGCTGTTTGTCTAGTTGTTTATCTAGTTGTTTATCTATTTGTTTATCTAGTTGTTTATCTAGTTGTTTGTCTAGTTGTTTGTCTAGTTGTTTGTCTAGTTGTTTATCTAGTTGTTTATCTATTTGTTTATCTATTTGTTTATCTAGTTTTTTATCTAGTTGTTTATCTAGTTGTTTATCTAGTTGTTTATCTATTTGTTTATCTAGTTGTTTATCTAGTTATTTATCTAGTTGTTTATCTATTTGTTTATCTATTTGTTTATCTAGTTGTTTATCTAGTTGTTTGTCTAGTTGTTTATCTAGTTGTTTATCTATTTGTTTATCTAGTTTTTTATCTACTTGTTTGTCTAGTTGTTTTTCTAGTTGTTTGTCTAGTTGTTTGTCTATTTGTTTGTCTAGTTGTTTATCTAGTTGTTTATCTAGTTGTTTATGTATTTGTTTATCTAGTTTTTTATCTATTTGTTTGTCTAGTTGTTTATCTAGTTGTTTGTCTATTTGTTTATCTAGTTTTTTATCTATTTGTTTGTCTAGTTGTTTATCTAGTTGTTTGTCTGGTTGTTTATCTAGGTGTTTATCTAGTTGTTTGTCTATTTGATTGTCTAGTTGTTTGTCTAGTTGTTTATCTAGTTGTTTGTCTAGTTGTTTATCTAGTTGTTTGTCTAGTTGTTTGTCTAGTTGTTTGTCTATTTGTTTATCTAGTTGTTTATCTAGTTGTTTGTCTAGTTGTTTGTCTAGTTGTTTATCTAGTTGTTTATCTAGTTGTTTATCTAGTTGTTTATCTAGTTGTTTATCTAGTTGTTTATCTATTTGTTTGTCTAGTTGTTTATCTAGTTGTTTATCTAGTTGTTTATCTAGTTGTTTATCTAGTTGTTTGTCTAGTTGTTTGTTTAGTTGTTTATCTATTTGTTTGTCTAGTTGTTTATCTAGTTGTTTGTCTAGTTGTTTATTTGTTTATCTAGTTGTTTATCTAGTTGTTTATCTAGATGTTTGTCTAGTTGTTTATCTATTTGTTTATCTAGTTGTTTATCTAGTTGTTTATCTAGTTGTTTGTGTAGTTGTGTATCTATTTGTTTATCTAGTAGTTTGTATAGTTGTTTATCTAGTTGTTTGTATAGTTGTGTGTGTAGTTGTTTATCTATTTGTTTATCTAGTTGTTTGTATAGTTGTTTATCTATTTGTTTATCTAGTTGTTTGTATAGTTGTTTATCTAGTTGTTTATCTATTTGTTTATCTAGTTGTTTATCTAGTTGTTTATCTAGTTGTTTGTCTAGTTGTTTATCTAGTTATTTATCTATTTGTTTATCTAGTTGTTTATCTAGTTGTTTATCTAGTTGTTTATCTAGTTGTTTGTCTAGTTATTTGTCTAGTTGTTTATCTATTTGTTTATCTATTTGTTTGTCTAGTTGTTTATCTAGTTGTTTGTCTAGTTGTTTATCTATTTGTTTATCTATTTGTTTATCTAATTGTTTATCTGGATGTTTGTCTAGTTGATTGTCTAGTTGTTTGTCTAGTTTTTTTTTTAAAATCTTGTTGTTTTTCTAGTTGTTTATCTAGATGTTTGTCTAGTTTGTCTAGTTTTATTTTTAAAATCTAGATGTATGTCTAGTTTTTCTGTTACTTAGTTGTTTGTGTAGTTGCTTCTCTGGTTATGTAGCAACATTTAATCCTGAGGTCTTTCAACAATTATTGAGTATTGAAGGAGTTGAGTAAAAAAAAAAAACATTTCCATTCCTTGATATTGAACATTGAGTAAGTTGAGCGAAAACTGAGTTTTGAGTAAATTGGGTTAAACAGCTTCCCATTCATACAATACAATACAATTTAGTTGCATGTTCTTCACAGGACGTAGTAGCCAACCCCAGTATTTTGGCTGTTCGTGATTCCAAGGCAAGTTTTACGTTCAGTAGTTTGCCATCGCTTTCTGAACGACCGGCACCTATACCTTTTTCGAAAGAAAAAAAAAACAGCACCGCTGTGTTTGAAACCCGGGTATACGGGATTACGAATCGCGTTCGTAACCTCTTAGATATTTTATATTGAATGTGTTGAGCAAATCACATTTTGATTCACCGACATCAGGTACTGAGTGAATTGAATAAATCACATTTCCATTCCTAGATATTAAGTATTGGGTAAGTGGAGTAAAACACATTTCCATTCCTATATATTGAATATTGAGCAAGTTACTTTAAACACAAGTCTATTGCTCCCACAGCGGTAATGTCCTCAAACAGCAACCCTACCTGACAGGGACCGACCAGTGCACGGCGTGCTCGCCCACAAACGCCGACTGTGACCAGGGTCTCTGTTACTTTGGTACGTTTGTGCTTGTACAGTCTCCTGACAACTCGCGCACATCACGCATCTAACATTCGAACAATCTTCTTTTTAGGCACGTTTCGACCACGTCTTCTTCACATTGTAAGTCGTTGACACACCTGTGTTTGCGCAAGGGTCTTCATCTTGTGTCTCCATGGTGACGCCGCGTGCCTTGCGCACCGAGAGTTTTGGATTGGATTGCGAATATCGTTATTGGGTTCACGAATGTAGCAGGATCGCACATGTATTCTTGGAGACTTCTGGGAGTCGTCGCTGGAGCTTCGGAATTCGTGTTTTACGCGACACTTTCGGCAGGCCGCCCTGCGGAAAATGACCGTGCCATATGGGATAAAACCCAGTGCAATGAAATCGATCATCTCACCTTTAGCACCCACTCCCCTCTTTAAAAAAAAAAAAACCTTTCTGTAATGACTACCAATCGATTTTCTCTGGTAGCGCTAAATGTTCCCTTAAAATGTATAGTGAATGTCACCTCTCACAGATACAAAGACAGGTCTTTGAGAGGGGTGCGTATTAATATTATTCCTACGCTTGTACGTTAGTTATGCGGAGATATGTGCTCACGTGAAAAATCTGTGTCCCAACAGAGGTAGAGGAAGACACAAGGCGAGAAGATCGACTTCATTGCGCCATGTTTTATCACATTCTGCTTGGAAACTTTTTACACAGGGCGGTCTCCCGAAAGCGTCGCACAAAGCACGAACTTTGGAGCTCCAGAGACGACCCCACAGGACTCTACAAGAAAATTGCGCCCGTGAAGCAAACGAGTAGATCGGCATCGAAGCTACAACCTTCGGCGCGTGAAGCAGGTGGAGTGGCTACTCCCCACGGAGACTCCCTGAGGTGGAGGACATGAACCGTGTCAGCTCCAGTCTTGAAGCGTCCCGCCGCAGAACCGTCTCATGCCACACTGGGCCAATCTGCTATGGAATCATTCATCATCATCATCATCATCTTCCACTTCTGCCGTCTAGCGTCGTGGGGAGGAATAATTTGCGTTCCAGCGCCCGATGGGCGGCACTTGATAGTGTCATTCCGTGTGATCGTACAATGTCTTTGATGTCGTCAATCTAATTTCTTCTCGGGTGTCCTCTTGCGCTCGTTGCAGATGATCTTTGATGTAGGGCCATTGATGGTAGTTGATAGTGTTGCATTCTAACGACATGGCCAAACCACTTGATCTTCTGTCTTTCAATAAATGTGGTACAAGGTATTGATCCCACAGTCTGTCTGATAACAGCATTTCTTACTCGGTCTCGGATTGTTAAGTTGGCAGTTCTCCTCAGGCATCTCATTTCACAGTAATGGAATCATTACTTTACAAAATACGTTAGCAAGGTTACAGAGAAGGCGACCCAGGACAGGGCGATGAAACGACTCTAGTAATGACTGTGAATCTTCAACATTGAGGAGACTGTAAGAAAACCAAGTCAACAAGGGTGAGGTCAGACAACAGGTGTGAGGTCAGACAACAGGTGTGAGGTCAGACAACAGTGCCTTGTCAGAAGAACAGTCAACAGCCAAAGAATGTGTATTGTCGATCGTTGCACACCAAGGCAGACCTGACAGTTATATACATAAATGACAAGATGACCTCGATGAGGTCAGACAACAGGTGTGAGGTCAGACAACAGGGATGAGGTCAGACAACAGGTGTGAGGTCAGACAACAGGTGTGAGGTCAGACAACAGGTGTGAGGTCAGACAACAGTGCCATGTCAGAAGAACAGTCAACAGCCACAGAATGTGTATTGTCGATCGTTGCACACCAAGGGAGATAACGACGAGGGGATCTGAGTACTTGTGACTGAGGGACATACATAGGAGGGGATCTGAGTACTTGTGACTGAGGGACATACATAGGAGGGGATCTGGGTACTTTTGAATTGCGGGAGATACATAAGAGGGGACTTGAGTACTTGTGACTGAGGGACATATATAGGAGGGGATCTGGGTACTTTTGAATGGAGGGAGATACATAGGAGGGGATCTGAGTACTTGTAACTGAGGGAGATACATAGGCGGGGATCTGAGTACTTTTGAATTCAGGGAGATACATTGGAGGGGATCTGGGTAATTGTGACTGAGGGAGATACGTAGGAGGGGATCTGAGTACTTGTTGACTGACTGGTCGGATGTCCAGTGAGGTAGACCTGTCCATTAAATAACGAGGAATTGGGTACTCTGACATTTGCTGCTCAGCCTGGTCCAGTCCAGAAAATTGTCCCTAGATCAGAGTCAGACAGTTAGGCTAGTTCTGTCACAAAAATACACAGCTTCTTGTTAAAGGATACACTGGAGAGACATGTGGAAGGGAAGCATGCAAGCAAGCACAATGTTACAAATAGGTAGACAGCACCAACAGATGGACAGGAGGACGTCTGAATGATTCCGCCCGACGCTGGACAGCGTGTTGGAGACTCACAGCAGCCGACCACCAATGCTGAGATGGCACATGATAATAATGATGATTGTAAATTATTCATTCTCATTGTTACAAAACTTATGGTCTATACATTTAGCAACATGTGATCGGTATTGCACAGATGTCAGACGATGCTGAAGAGAAGCCACTCGAGAAGGAACCAACAAGTCAGACGATGCTGAAGACAAGACATTCAAGAAGGGACCAACAAGTCAGACGATTAAACCTGGCCTTCAAAAATATAAAAACATTTCTTAGTCTTATTTTATACTTGTCCCGCAGTTGAATCAAATAACACGACCCTAACTGGCAGAGTAACATCAGCAAGAAACTGTGTTAGATCTCACTTACTGACATGACAGCTCGTGTGTCAGATATATACACAAATGACAAGATGAAATGACAGTTATATACATAAATGACAAGATGGTCTGACAGTTATATACACAAATGACAAGATGAAATGACAGTTATATACATAAATGACAAGATGGTCTGACAGTTATATACACAAATGACAAGATGAAATGACAGTTATATACATAAATGACAAGATGACCTGACAGTTATATACATAAATGACAAGATGACCTGGCAGTTATATACATAAATGACAAGATGGTCTGACAGTTATATACATAAATGACAAGATGGTCTGACAGTTATATACATAAATGACAAGATGGTCTGACAGTTATATACATAAATGACAAGATGGTCTGACAGTTATATACATAAATGACAAGATGACATGACAGTTATATACATAAATGACAAGATGGTCTGACAGTTATATACATAAATGACAAGATGGCCTGACAGTTATATACATAAATGACAAGATGGTCTGACAGTTATATACACAAATGACAAGATGGTCTGACAGTTATATACACAAATGACAAGATGAAATGACAGTTATATACATAAATGACAAGATGAAATGACAGTTATATACATAAATGACAAGATGGTCTGACAGTTATATACATAAATGACAAGATGGTCTGACAGTTATATACACAAATGACAAGATGAAATGACAGTTATATACATAAATGACAAGATGACATACCAATTATATACACACATGACAAGATAACCTACGAGTTATATACATACATGACAAGATGACATACCAATTATATATACACATGACAAGATAACCTACCAGTTATATACATAAATGACAAGATGACATACCAATTATATACACACATGACAAGATAACCTACGAGTTATATACATACATGACAAGATGACATACCAATTATATATACACATGACAAGATAACCTACCAGTTATATACATAAATGACAAGATGAAATGACAGTTATATACATAAATGACAAGATGACCTGGCAGTTATATACATAAATGACAAGATGACCTGGCAGTTATATACATAAATGACAAGATGACATACCAATTATATATACACATGACAAGATAACCTACCAGTTATATACATAAATGACAAGATGAAATGACAGTTATATACATAAATGACAAGATGACCTGGCAGTTATATACATAAATGACAAGATGACCTGGCAGTTATATACATAAATGACAAGATGACATGACAGTTATATACATAAATGACAAGATGACATACCAATTATATATACACATGACAAGATAACCTACCAGTTATATACATACATGACAAGATGACATACCAATTATATATACACATGACAAGATAACCTACCAGTTATATACATAAATGACAAGATGACATACCAATTATATATACACATGACAAGATAACCTATCAGTTATATACATAAATGACAAGATGACATACCAATTATATATACACATGACAAGATAACCTACCAGTTATATACATAAATGACAAGATGACATACCAATTATATATACACATGACAAGATAACCTACCAGTTATATACATACATGACAAGATGACATACCAATTATATATACACATTGCAAGATAACCTACCAGTTATGTACATAAATAACTCCTGTAACTAAGGCGGCCACCCACCAGCCAGTGACTAATTGCTGTAATCCAGACTCAGTATGTGACCGCCCACCAGCCGTGTGGTTGACTGCTGTAACCCAGACGTCCCTCCCCTTCCCGCCTATACCATCGCCCACCTACAGGTGTGGGAGTGGCAAGAGCTCAGAGGCTAGTACACTTGTCTGACCGCCCGGTGGTTCTGTGGTCGAACCCACATCGCGGAGAATGTTTTACAATCCTCCTGACTTCAAGCCCCGCTCAGGTTACAATGGGCACCAGACGTCCTGGGAGGTTCAGACGTCCTGGGAGGTTCAGATGTCCTGGGAGGTTCAGACGTCCTGGGAGGTTCAAACGTCCTAGGAGGGTCTGCCGTCCTGGGAGGATCAGACGTCCTGGGAGGTTCAGACGGCCGGCGCGATAATGACCACATGACCTTTCCTGTACCAGTGGGTCTATACAATATAACGCTGGCACCACGTGACTAATACGCTTCAAGGTGTGTCCAGGTGTGTCGACCCAGTTCGTTAAATAGGTCCTGGAGAATTGTCAGAACCTTGTGGGCTTTGCGTCAAGGAAGGTAAAACGGAGGGAGACTATGGGAATTGATTGAGGAAAGAAAAGCGGGCAGGAATTTGAGCTGCTCCCCTCCACTTTAGGTAATAACTTAATATATTTGAATACCAAGCACTCCATTTCCCTGCGACAATATCTGGCATGGCCTTGCCCGTCTAAAGAAAACTGTAAGGAGCCTGTACACTCCAAGTGTAACAATCTATTGTTCAATAAACGATTACAACTATACTACTATAGCAGGGTTAGGATCGGCTAGCCTCTCCCAGGAGGGGCGAAGAGCGAAAATTAGTAGCCTGCCGATGACCCGCAGACTGCACAAGTCAACCCCCACCTCCACGTGGTGCAGACCGGGCAACCATGACCACGAGGTCATGGGCTAACGGGGCTATGGCTCGCCATAGGGGATGGACTCCCTGTGGTCAGATTAGTGTCCTAAACCTGCGACTGGCCTAGCAAGCCGGCAGGGGATCTTCATACTGCTCGTAGAAAAACTAAGAAGTATAAACGAACTGACCCAAACGGCTATCGACCCGGCAATGTTAATGACATAACATAGTGGGCATAGAAAAACACCTGGGAGCATTTGGAGATCAGCAAAATGAAAGGAATGATAACGGAAGTAGACTGATAGAGCTTTGCAGCCAACACGACCTCTATATAACAAACACATTCTATAAACATAAAGATTCGCAAGTATACACCTGGTATAAATGGAACAATCTAGATACTAAAAGCCAAATTGATTTTATATTAACAAGAAATAACAGAAAGAGAAATATATTAGATGCAAGAGCAGTGCCCAATTTCAGTATAAACACAGATCATAAAGCAGTCGTTGCCACAATAAGAACCATTAGAAGAAGAAAACAAAGAGCAGGAAAATACATGCCATGCGAATCAGTAAACTTAAAAAACCTTAAAGACGAGGCAGTAAGGGAAAATTATGAGAAAGAACTAACTGAACTCTTTGTAAAATTACCTACGGAAAGAAAAACAGTGGAAGAAGAATGGGAGATGTTCAAATCAAGCATTTTAAATACTGCAAAAATAACATGCGGAACCACGAAAAAACGCAAAACACGGATAAAGAAAATAACAAGTTGGTGGAACGCAGAAGTAAAGAAAGCGGTAAAAGAAAAAAAGGAAAAATATAAAAAGTGGTTGAAGAGCAAACAGGAATGTGATTACAGAGAATACAGAATAGCGAGAAGACATGTGAGTAGAATAGTAAAGAGGGAAAAACAAAAAGACTGGGAAGAGTATGGAGAAACCCTAAATAACAACTACAAGGAGGCAACCAGAAACTTCTACAAAAAGATAAGTGCAATGCGAACCAGAGGAGAACCCTTTGACCCAACTGAAATAATTAACAGCGAAAATGGAGAACCAATAAGTGAACAAAAACAGATCCTAATAAGATGGAAGCAGTATTTCGAACAACTTCTCAACATCCCATCAGATGTCACAGGAATTCAATAGACCTACACAGATGTCACCGAGGAACTAGAACCAGACATACTAAAAGAAGAAATTATAGAAGCCATCAGATTAGCCCCATTAAACAAATCACCAGGACAGGATGAAATACCAAATGAACTAATTAAAGCAGCAAGGGAAGTAGGAACAGCTTGGCTACATAGACTATTCAACCATGTTTGGGTAGAACAACAGACACCACGAGACTGGGGAAACGCCATAATTATCCCAATTTGGAAAAACAAAGGCAGCAAAAGAGATTGCACACAATACAGAGGCATTTCACTGTTGAGTCATACTGGGAAAATATTTTGCAAAATTCTTGAAAAAAGATTACGAACTACTTTAGAACCCCAGCTAAGCGAAACGCAGCTTGGATTTAGGAAAAACAAAGGATGCACAGACGCCATTTTTGCTCTTAGACAACTTATAGAAAAATCAATTGAATTCAATGAAACACTCTACTTAGCCTTTGTCGACCAAGAAAAGGCATTTGATAGGGTAGATAGAAACAAGCTGTGGGAAATCCTTAAACAATATGGAGTGAGTACACATCTAACAAACCTATGTAGAAGTTTATACAACAACAGTGAATGCATAGTGAGAGCAACTGGAGGAACACTCAGAACCCTTCACCATAAGATCTGGAGTACGACAAGGTTGTGTCCTGTCCCCTCTCTTGTTCATAACATATATAGACAACATATGTAAAGAAACCAGCCAAGCAGAGACAGCAAGAATACCGCATGACGAGAACACAGAAGAAGAACCATCTGCAAATCTAACCATTAGAGAACTCCTGTTTGCGGACGACCAAGCACTAATAGCAAAATCAGAAGCTGAATTACAAGACCACATGAATAGTCTAAACGAAATGTGTAGGGAACATAACATGAAAATTAGCACAAGCAAAACAGAGGTAATGACTATAACTAAAGAAGAACAAACAGCAACAATTCACCTAAACGAACATCCCTTGAAACAAGTAAAGAGCTTCAAGTACCTAGGAAGTATAATATCATCAAATGGCAGATCAGAAGACGAGATCGAAAATAGGTGCAATAAGGCAAATCAACTCATTGGACAAATGGCACCAATACTAATGAACAAACATGTATCAATAACTACTAAGAAAGCACTTTACAACACAATCTTCCTACCAACTCTGTGCTACCAATGCCAAACCTGGACAATGACAGAAAAAGAGAAAAGAAAAATCACAACAACAGAAATGAGGTTCTGAGAAGAATACTCAACGTATCAAGAAGAGATAAGATCAGAAATGAAGAAATCAGGACTAAAGTAGGGGTTAAAGCTGCTCTAGATTTTATTAGAAAGCAGCAAGTCAAATGGTTTGGCCATGCAAGTAGGCTACCAGTCAACAGCATGCCACAACAAGCAATGATGTACAGGCCAGATGGAAACAGAGGAAGAGGACGACCACGTAAACTTTGATCGGAGGGAATAACAGAATCCATGGGAATGTCGATATACGAAGCCCATAACCGGGCACTCTCACGAAGTTTATACTTCACCTCGACACCGCAAGGTACAAGAGGAACATGATGAGATGAGATGAGATGATTACAACTATAATTGCGATCAAATGTTTACACGTGTATTTTAAGTTACTTGAATCTCTCTGGACAACAACCCCTTTCAAATTAACATCCACAATTTGGCTGAGTCGGTGACAGGATTACTAATTAATCTGACTCTGGTATGGGCCCTAATTATAACTTCTCTTCTGATGTTGAACGGGGTAGAGTTAATGAACAAATAATGGAATCCAAGGGTTAATGCTGTCACACATTGATGTAGTTATTCAGCCTGTCCCCATGTTGTGAAGGTGTTCTGCCATCACTCTCACCCACTTAGCTCCAGCTGAAGTACTGGGTATCCTTGTAGCACGTTCTCTGCACGAGGCCAGCCAGGTCTCAATGGCGTATGAGCGGTCGCCTCCATCACAGTTATTTTGTCGCCATGCAGGAAACACCGACTCCAGGACTGAACCACGACCCATCTCTGAGAGACATCAGTTCCAAGCTCAGTCTTTCCACTTTAACCCCAGTGTTGTCCACTTTATCCCCAGAGTTGTCCACTTTAGCCCCAGAGTTGTCCCACATATCCCCAGAGTGACAAATAGA
>JACEFZ010028407.1:0-250000 GCA_014155875.1 Cepaea nemoralis | reverse complement strand
ACAATGTGGTGTAATACAGCCAACACTTGTTTAAGCCATGGGCTATATGATGAATACACTTAGCTGAGCCATGGACAATATGGTGACATACATGTGGCTAAGCCATGGACAATATGGTGACATACATGTGGCTAAGCCATGGACAATGTGGTGTAATACAGCCAACACTTGTTTAAGCCATGGGCAATATGGTGAAATACACCCGCCACTTGGCTGAGCCATGAGCAATATGGTTATGTGAGTTCAATGTCGGATCAGCCACAGCTGGCTGGCCACACAGGATGCCCCTATCCACTAAAGTTAAGTGTGATGGTCTCAGATCTGAAGTAGCCCTCAGACACGACAGACAAGACATCTCTTGCACACCTCAGCCAGAAAATGTTGCATGAACAAAACCTGTTGCTTGGTTGCACACAAATGCATGAAGAAACCAAACACTGAATGAATGCATCGACACAGATAACTGAACCATTTGTTACCATACAAAAAGATTCAGGTGGGACATCTAGTTTGTTTGTGTAGTTGTTTATCTATTTGTTTGTATAGTTTTTTATCTAGTTGTTTATCTAGTTGTTTCTCTAGTTTTTTGTCTTGTTGTTTGTATGTGTTGTTTATTCTAGTTGTGTAGTTCTTTATCTAGTTGTTTGTATAGTTGTTTATCTAGTTGTTTTCTATTGTTTATCTAGTTGTTTATCTAGTTTTTTTTATAGTTGTTTATCTAGTTGTTTTTATAGTTGTTTATCTAGTTGTTTGTATAGTTGTTTATCTAGTTGTTTGTGTAGTTGTTTGTCTAGTTAGTTATCTAGTTATTTATCTAACTGTTTGTATAGTTATTTATCTAGTTGTTTGTATAGTTGTTTGTGTATGTCAGAGTCCTACTTAGTAGCTCTGTCTCGCTCGCTGGACTTTGACAGCAAATTACAACATCTACAACACATCTACTAATAACCATGATTGCAATCGGACACTGGCAGGAGCTATCTCCTAAACAATCATTTATTACAATATATATTACAGGCCGACAACATAGTCGCACTTCACGCTCAAACAATCGTTCACCACCAACAGCCACGCGCTAGCTCACAATGGCGATCTTTACACTGTCGCCGCATGATCATTCACCATCACAACTTCCCATCATCCTGCACATATCACAGTTAGTACATTCCTCGAATATCACTACACAACGTTCATCTCCATTTATCCGTCACAACCACTATCCTTCTATCGTTCTATCTCTCTCTCTATCTCCACACGTCCGTCTCTATCCGCTGCCTCACACACAATCCCTTCTCCTGGTTGACCTTCCCACATCACGTGGCTCTGTTCACGGGATTCTTGCCTGACCGTCCGCTAGCCAGCCGTGGCGTCTCTTACTGCCCTTTACCTGAGTCATGCTTACACTGACTCTCGCTTACATACCGGCGCTTACATTCTTCCTTACACATGTCATATAAGACCATGACAGTGTAGTTGTTTATCTAGTTGTTTGTGTATTTGCTTATCTAGTTGTTTGTGTAGTTGTGTTATCTAGATGTTTGTGTAGTTGTTTATCTAGTTGTTTGTGTAGTTGCTTATCTAGTTGTTTGTGTAGTTGTTTATCTAGATGTTTGTGTAGTTTGTTTATCTAGATGTTTGTGTAGTTGTTTATCTAGATGTTTGTGTAGTTGTTTATCTAGATGTTTGTGTAGTTGTTTATCTAGTGTTTGTGTAGTTGTTTATCTAGTTGTTTGTGTAGGTGTTTATCTAGTTGTTTGTGTAGTTGTTTATCTAGTTGTTTGTGTAGTTGTTTATCTAGTTGTTTGTGTAGTTTGTTTATCTAGTTGTTTGTGTAGTTGTTTATCTAGTTGTTTGTGTATTGTTTATCTAGTTGTTTGTTGTAGTTGTTTATCTAGATGTTTGTTTAGTTGTTTATCTAGTTGTTTTTTGTAGTTGTTTATCTAGTTGTTTTATGTAGTTGTTTATCTAGTGTTTGTATAGTTGTTTATCTAGTTGTTTGTGTAGTTGTTTATCTAGTGTTTGTGTAGTTGTTTATCTAGTTGTTTATGTAGTTGTTTGTCTAGTTGTTTGTGTAGTTTGTTTATCTAGTTTTTTTGTAATTGTTGTTTTTGTCTAGTTGTTTATCTAGTTTGTTTGTGTAGTTTGTTTATCTAGTTGTTTATGTAGTTGTTTGTCTAGTTGTTTGTGTAGTTGTTTATCTAGTTTGTTTGTGTATAGTTGTTTATCTAGATGTTTTGTAGTTGTTATCTATAGATGTTTGTGTATTTGTTTATCTAGATGTTTGTGTATGTTTTCTAGTTGTTTGTGTAGTTGTTTATCTAGTTGTTTGTGTAGTTGTTTATCTAGTCGTTTGTGTAGGTTGTTATCTAGTTGTTTATCTAGTTGTTTGTGTAGTTGTTTGTATAGTTGTTTTATCTAGTTGTTTTGTATAGTTGTTTATCTATTGTTTATTCTAGTTGTTTGTTTATAGTTGTTTATCTAGTTGTTTATCTAGTTGTTGTATAGTTGTTTATCTAGTTTTTGTATAGTTGTTTATCTAGTTTGTTGTATAGTCGTTTATCTATTTGTTTGTATAGTTGTTTATCTAGTTGTTTATCTAGTTGTTTGTATATGGTTGTTTATCTAGTTGTTTTTGTATGTTGTTTATCTAGTTGTTTATCTAGTTGTTTGTATAGTTGTTTATTCTACTGTTTATCTAGTTGTTTTGTATAGTTGTTTATCTAGTTGTTTATCTAGTTGTTTATCTGAGTTGTTTATCTAGTTGTTTATCTAGTTGTTTGTATAGTTTGTTTATTCTAGTTGTTTATCTAGTTGTTTGTCTATTTTGTATCTATTGTTTGTTAGTTGTTTATCTAGTTGTTTATCTAGTTGTTTATCTAGTTGTTTTATCTATTTGTTGTGTCTAGTTGTTTTCTAGTTGTTTGTCTAGTTGTTTATCTATTTGTCTAGTTGTTTTATCTAGTTTTTGTATAGTTGTTATCTAGTTGTTTATCTAGTTGTTTATCTAGTTGTTTACCTAGTTGTTTTATTCTATTTTGTTTGTCTAGTTGTTTATCTAGTTGTTTATCTAGTTGTTTTGTCTAGTTGTTTATCTATTGTTTGTCTATTTGTTTATCTAGTTGTTTATCTAGTTGTTTGTCTAGTTGTTTGTCCTAGTTGTTTATCTAGTTGTTATCTAGTTGTTTATCTAGTTGTTTGTCTAGTTGTTTATCTAGTGTGTTTATAGTTGTTTATCTAGTTGTTTTTCTAGTTGTTTATCTAGTTGTTTTTATAGTTGTTTATCTAGTTGTTTTTATAGTTGTTTATCTAGTTGTTTGTCTAGTTGTTTGCAAGTTTGTTTATAGTTGTATCTAGTTTTTCTATAGTTGTTTATATCTAGTTGTTTATTCTAGTTGTTTGTATAGTTGTTTATCTAGTTGTTTATCTAGTTGTTTGGAGTTGGTTTATTCTAGTTGTTTGTATAGTTTGTTTATTCTTAGTTGTTTGTATAGTTTGTTTGTATATTGTTTTACCTGTTGTTTATCTAGTTGTTTTACCTAGTTGTTTATCTAGTTGGTTTGTCTAGTTGTTTATCTAGTTGTTTGTCTAGTTGTTTATTCTAGGTATCTAGTTGTTGTCTAGTTGTTTTGTCTAGTTGTTTATCTGTTGTTTTCTAGTTGTTTGTATGTTTTTTACTAGTTGTTTATCTAGTTGTTTGTATAGTTGTTTATCTAGTTGTTTATCTAGTTTTTTGTCTAGTTGTTTATCTAGTTTTTATCTAGTTTGTTTATCTGTTTGTTTATCTAGTTGTTTGTTTAGTTGTTTATCTAGTTGTTTGTATAGTTGTTTATCTAGTTGTTTATGTAGTTGTTATCTAGTGTTTTGTATAGTTGTTTATCTAGTTTGTTTGTCTAGTTGTTTATCTATTGTTTGTATAGTTGTTTATCTAGTTGTTTTATAGTTGTTTATCTATTGTTTTTGTATAGTTGTTTATCTAGTTGTTTGTATAGTTGTTTATCTAGTTGTTTGTATAGTTGTTTATCTAGTTGTTTATGTAGTGTGTTTTGTTAGTTGTTTATCTAGTTGTTTATCTAGTTGTTTGTAAGTTATTTATCTGTTGTTTGTATAGTTGTTTGTGTAGTTGTTTATCTAGTTGTTTGTGTAGTTGCTTATCTAGTTGTTTGTCTAGTTGTTTATCTAGTTGTTTGTGTAGTTGTTTTATCTAGTCGTTTGTCTATTTGTTTTATCTAGTTGTTTTTATAGTTGTTTATCTAGTTGTTTATCTAGTTGTTTGTATAGTTGTTTATCTAGTTGTTTTTATAGTTGTTTATCTAGTTGTTTATCTAGTTGTTTGTATAGTTGTTTATCTAGTTGTTTATCTAGTTGTTTGTATAGTTGTTTATCTAGTGTTTTATCTATGTTTTGTAATAGTTGTTTGTGTAGTTGTTTATCTAGTTGTTTGTTATGTTGGTTTATCTATTTGTTTGTATAGTTGTTTATCTAGTTGTTTATCTTTTGTTTGTATATTGTTTATCTAGTTGTTTATCTAGTTGTTTGTCTAGTTGTTTATCTAGTTTGTTTGTATAGTTGTTTATCTAGTTGTTTGTATAGTTGTTTATCTAGTTGTTTTGTATAGTTTTGTTTATCTAGTTGTTTATCTAGTTGTTTTGATAGTTGTTTATCTAGTTGTTTTTATCTAGTTGTTTATCTAGTTGTTTGTATAGTTTGTTTTCTAGTTGTTTATCTAGTTGTTGTTATAGTTTGTTTATCTAATTGTTTATCTAGTGTTTATCTAGTTGTTTATCTAGTTGTATATCTAGTTGTTTATCTAGTTGTTTATCTAGTTGTTTGTATAGTTGTTTTTTATCTAGTTGTTTATCTAGTTGTTTTATCTAGTTGTTTATCTAGTTTGTTTTCTAGTTGTTTATCTAGTTGTTTATCTAGTTGTTTGTCTAGTTGTTTACTAGTTATCTAGTTTTGTTTCTATAGTTGTTTATCTAGTTGTTTATCTAGTTGTTTGTAAGTTGTTTGTCTAGTTGTTTATCTAGCTGTTGTATGTTTTGTTTATCTACTTTTTTGTATAGTTGTTTATCTAGTTGTTTTGTATAGTTGTTTGTATAGTTGTTTATCTAGTTGTTTATCTAGTTGTTTTCCTAGTTGTTTATCTATTTGTTTGTCTAGTTGTTTTATCTAGTTGTTTGTCTAGTTGTTTATCTAGTTGTCTAGGTTGTTTGTCTAGTTGTTTGTCTAGTTGTTTTATCTATTGTTTATCTAGTTGTTTATCTAGTTGTTTACTAGTTGTTTATCTAGTTGTTTGTCTAGTTTGTTTTATCTAGTTTTGTTTATCTATTTTTGTCTAGTTGTTTATCTAGTTGTTTGTCTAGTTGTTTTATCTATTTTGTTTATCTAGTTGTTTGTCTAGTTTGTTTGTCTAGTTGTTTTGTCTAGTTGTTTATCTAGTTGTTTATCTATTTGTTTATCTGTTTTTTTATCTAGTTGTTTTATCTAGTTGTTTATCTAGTTGTTTATCTAATTGTTTTATCTAGTTGTTTATCTAGTTATTATCTAGTTGTTTATCTATTTTTTATCTATTTGTTTTTATCTAGTTGTTTTATCTAGTTGTTTGTCTAGTTGTTTATCTAGTTGTTTATCTATTTGTTTATCAGTTTTGTATCTATTGTTTGTCTAGTTTTTTTCTGTCGTTTGTCTAGTTTGTTTGTCTATTTGTTTTGTCTAGTTTTTATCTAGTTGTTTATCTAGTTGTTTATGTATTTGTTTATCTAGTTTTTTTATCTATTTGTTTGTCTAGTTGTTTATCTAGTTGTTTGTCTATTTGTTTATCTAGTTTTTTATCTATTTGTTAGCTAGTTTTTTATCTAGTTGTTTTCTGGTAGTTTATCTAGGTGTTTATCTAGTTGTTTGTTCTATTGATTGTCCTAGTTGTTTGTCTAGTTGTTTTATCTAGTTGTTTTGTCTAGTTTTTTATCTAGTTTTTGTCTAGTTGTTTGTCTATTTGTTTTTATAGTTGTTTGTCTAGTTGTTTACTAGTTGTTTATCTAGCTGTTTGTCTAGTTGTTTATCTAGTTGTTTATCTAGTTGTTTATCTATTTGTTTAATCTAGTTGTTTGTTCTAGTTATGTTTTGTCTAGTTGTTTGTCTAAGTTGTTTATCTAGTTGTTTATCTAGTTGTTTTATCTATTTGTTTATCTAGTTTTTTATCTAGTTTTGTTTATCTATTTGTTTATTCTGAGTTTGTTTTATCTATTTGTTTATCTAGTTGTTTATCTAGTTATTTTCTAGTTGTTTATCTATTTGTTTATCTATTTGTTTGCTAGTTGTTTAATCTAGTTGTTTATCTAGTTGTTTTATCTAGTTGTTTATCTAGTTTTTATCTAGTTTTTTTAACTATTTTGTTTGTCTAGTTGTTTTTCTAGTTGTTTTTCTAGTTGTTTGTCTATTTGTTTTGTCTAGTTGTTTATCTAGTTGTTTACTAGTTGTTATGTATTTGTTTATCTAGTTTTTTATCTATTTGTTTGTCTAGTTGTTTATCTATTTGTTTGTCTAGTTGTTTTTCTAGTTTTTTATCTATTTGTTTTGTCTAGTTGTTTATCTAGTTTTTTGTCTGGTTGTTTATCTAGTTGTTTATCTAGTTGTTTGTCTAGTTGATTATCTAGTTGTTTGTCTAGTTGTTTATCTAGTTGTTTTCTAGTTTGTTTATCTAGTTTGTTTGTCTAGTTGTTGTCTAGTTGTTTGTCTATTTGTTTATCTAGTTGTTCTCTGAGTTGTTTTTCTAGTTGTTTATCTAGTTGTTTGTCTAGTTGTTTGTCTAGTTGTTTATCTAGTTGTTTATCTAGTTGTTTGTCTAGTTGTTTGTCTAGTTGTTTGTCTAGTTGTTTATCTAGTTTTTTTATCTAGTTGTTTTGTCTAGTTGTTGTCTAGTTTGTTTATCTAGTTGTTTATCTAGTTGTTATCTAGTTGTTTTATCTAGTTTGTTTATCTCTAGTTGTTTATCTAGTTTGTTTTGTCTAGTTGTTTTCTTAGTTGTTTAATCTAGTTTGTTTATCTAGTTGCTTGTCTAGTTTTTTTGTTTAGTTGTTTATCTATTTGTTTGTCTAGTTGTTTGTCTAGTTTGTTTGTCTAGTTTGTTTATTTGTTTTCTAATTGTTTATCTAGTTGTTTATCTAGTTGTTTTTAGTTCTAGTGTTTATCTATTTGTTTATCTAGTTGTTATCTAGTTCTTTATCTATTTGTTTGTCTAGTTGTTTTCTATTTGTTTATCTAGTTGTTTTGTACTAGTTGTTATCTAGTTGTTTATCTAGTTTGTTTGTGTATTGTTGTATCTATTTGTTTTATTAGTTGTTTTGTCTAGTTTTTTTATCCTAGTTGGTTTATTCTAGTTGTTTGTCTAGTTTTTATCTAGTTTGTTTTATCTAGTTGTTTGTGTAGTTGTTTATCTATTTGTTTATCTAGTTGGTTATTAATAGTTGTTATCTAGTTGTTTATCCTAGTTTTTTGTCTAGTTTTTTATCTAGTTGTTTTATCTATTGTTTATCTAGTTGTTTATCTAGTTTGTTTCCACAATCTAGTTGTTTATCTAGTTGTTCGTCCTAGTTGTTTGTCTATTGAGTGATGTCCTATCTAGATGGGCTTTGGGGTAACACAAGTTGGGCACCACAGGAGTGTCTAAAATCAACGCCCCCTAGCAAGAGAAGAGGAAAGGGAAGGAGGAAGGGAAAGAGAAGGAAAGGGTAGCAAGAAGAGAGGTAGGAAGATGCAAGTAAGGCAGGGGGAGGGGAAGACGTAGGACACTCAAGCACGTGCAAGAGAGAGTAGAAGGAGGAAGTAGTGAGGGGAAGAGCTAGGGAGAAGGAGAAAAGAAAAGAAAATAGAATTGAGGTAATGTAACTCAATTGTATCACACAGACTAGGTTGCTTAAGATATAAGAGTCCGTGATGAATTTATACTTCAGTTTAAATTTTTGACTATCAATTACCCTATATTTTGTTTTCTATATTTAATCTCCCATTCTCCTCATCTAACATAAATTTTATTACTCTTTCAATTCCCTTCTATCTCATGGTTACCTTCCCTTTTTTTCTACTTTCAATTTCTTTTTTTCCTCATCGTCACTTACTTCTCTTGATCTCTACTCTTTCCCTCTTTTTTTGCTAGTGGAAGGAGAGGAGGGGTACTCATTTGTAAATTTATTTTTACTAGAAAGGTAGTCCCCTTTGCGTCTTTTAATTGTCCCGCTTTTCTTCTTTTTTTCTAGTTCCAACTCTCCGTTTTCACTCTTTTGCCTCCTTGTTCTCTCCTCTCTTTGCCCCCTCCTTCCATATAATTCTTCCTTGGTTTCTGTCTCTCTATACATCTCTCCCCCTTCTCTTTTTCTGGATCTACGCTTGTTTTTCACTGCCCTTCATCTCGTCTTTTCCGCTATCCTTCGATTATCTAGTTGTTTATCTAGAAGTTTTCCTTTCTGTCATCTCAGTTGCCCCTGTTTTTTTCCTCACTCCTCCCCTGCTTGTTTGGTCCGACCTTCTAGGTCTTCTGTCATTGTTTTCTCCTCCTTCCTCTGTTCCTCCTCTGTCCCGACTATCTACCGTTGTTTGCCTAGTATTTTTGTCTCCTTCTTTGCCGTTCTTTCTGTTTCCCCGGTTCGTTTGGCCTCGCTTGTGTTACCTTTTGTTCCGGGTTTTCTCTTCCTGTTTATCTCCTGTAGTCCTGCCCTTTTTCCGTCTCTTGGTCTATGCCACTTTTCCGTCTCCGTTCTTCTTTGTTTCGGTATGTCACTGCGGGCTGCTGCTGCTTATTTTATCTCTTTTCCTGGTTTCTATGGGTCCTCGATTTTGTTTACTGTTCGTCAGTCATGCGCTGGGGCTCCTCCCGTGTTGTGTATGCCTACCGGCTCCTTCCTCCTCCTTTGTGTAGTTGTTTTCCCTGGCCCTATTGTCTTTTCTTCCTTCCTTTCTCTCCTTCCCCCCTGTTTACCTCTTCTGTTCCCCCTCTGTCGTCTTCCTTTACCTAGTTTTGCCTCTCTTTGTTGTGTCTTTCTTGGTGTCCACTCTCTGAGGAATAGAAAGGGCGGGGGGATCCAACCCCCCGGGGCCCCGCCCCCCTAGGCCCCGGGGTGCACACCAAGCGGTGAACCATCCCGGAGCGCAACTTAGAGATTTAGTATGTATGAGGTACACACCATGGACACACATCAGTGGCTAAAAGCGAATCCAACACGGCAGCGTATGTACTGTTGGAGGAATGTCCAAGGAGAGTGGACCCACTACCACCCCCCAGGGGTTTGGTGCAACTACCAAAGATTTGATGAGTCGCGCAGGGGACGTCGTCGTATTATAATGCACCACCGCAAGTGAATTAGAGCTACAACCTCCCAGGGTATATCAAGATGAATGGTTGTGAGTGGCTCAAACTCGGCACAGAGCTGCGCTGCGGTCGGCCTTGTGTTGGTCTTTTCTGTTAACTATAGCGCAAAAATCCCCCGGGGCGACCCCGAGTGCGAGCAACCATTTCTTTCTTTTTTTTGTCGTACATAGGCCTGCAAATATCGTAGGAGCCGACCGCACCGGGGGTCTAGGGGGCCCGTCGCAATGGGAAGTTGTTGCATCTAGGGAGGTTGCATCTGTCGCACTAGGGATTGTCGTCTCTGTACTCTCTATCGTAGTTGCCGCCCCTGTTGCCTCTGTGTACAAGGCTGTGTGCGCCTGGCTATCTGTCTGTGCCTGTCTGTGCGCGTCTGTGTGTCTGTCTGTCTGCCTGTCTAGCTTTCTGGCTGTGTGGGTGTCTGTCTGTCGGTCTGTCCGCCTGTCTGTCTGTCTGTCCGCCTGTCTGTCCGTCTGTCTGTCTGCCTGTCGGTCTGTCCACATGTCTGTCTGTCTGTCCGCCTGTCTGTCTGTCTGCCTGTCTGTCTGTCGGTCCGCCTGTCGGTCTGTCCGCATGTCTGTCTGTCTGTCCACCTGTCTGTCTGTCTGCCTGTCTGTCTGTCGGTCCGCCTGTCTGTCTGCCTGCCTGTCTGTCTGTCCGCCTGTCTGTCTGTCCGCCTGCCTGTCTGTCTGTCCGCCTGTCTGTCTGCCTGCCTGTCTGTCGGTCTGTCCGCCTGTCCGCACCTGTCCGCCTGGGACGCTATCTGTCCGCCTGTCTGTCTGCCTGTCTGTCTACCTGTCCGCCTGTGCCTGTCTGTCTGTCTGCCTGTCCGTCTGGGTGTCCGCGCCTGTCTGTCCGCCTGTGTCCGCGCCTGTCTGCCGGTCTGTCCGCCTGCCTGTCCGCGCCTGTGTGGGTGTCTGCGGCTGTCTGTCGGTCTGCCGCTGTCTGTCTGTCCGCCTGTCTGTCGCCGCCTGTCCGTCTGTCTGTGTGGGTGTCCGCGCCGCTGTCTGCCTGCCTGTTCGCGCCTGGGCCGCTGTCTGTCCGCCTGGGACGCTATCTGTCCGCCTGTCTGTCTGCCTGTCTGTCTACCTGTCCGCGCCTGTCCGCCTGTGCCTGTCCGCGCCTGTCTGTCTGTCCGTCTGGGTGTCCGCGCCTGTCTGTCCACCTGTGTCCGCGCCTGTCTGTCGGTCTGTCTGCCTGTGCCTGCCTGCCTGTCTGTCCGCCTGTCTGTGGCTGTCTGTCTGTCCGCCTGTCTGTCTGCCTGTGTCCGCGCCTGCCTGTCGGCCGCTGTCTGCCTGTCCGGGTCGCTGTCTGTTCGCCTGTCTGTCGGTCTGTCCGCCTGTCTGTCTGCCTGTCTGTCTACCTGTGTCGCCGTCTGTCCGCCTGTCTGCGTGTGGGTATGTGTCTGTCCGCCTGTATGTCTGTCTGTCGGTCCGCCTGTCTGTCCACCCGTCTGCGTGTCCGCGCCTGTCTGTCCACCTGTATGTCTGTCTGTTTGCCTGTCTGTGTGCCTGCCTGTCTGTCCACCTGTCTGTCTGTGTGTCTGCGGCTGTCTGTCTGGTCTGCCGGTCGCTGTCTGTCCGCCTGTCCGTCTGTGGGTGTCTGTCGGTCCGCGTGTGGGCCGCTATCTGTCCGCGCCTGTGCGACGGTCTGGGTCGCTGTCTGTCCGCCTGTCTGTCTGGGTTGCAGTCTATCCGTGTATGTTTGCCTGTGCTCCTGCGCCTCTGTACGCGTCTGTGCCCAGCTGTCTGCCTTTGTGCGTCCCTATGTGTGTGCACGGGTGTCGAGGCGTCTGTATGTGTGTGGCTGTTTGTGCACGGGTGTCGAGGCGTCTGTGCGTGTTGCCCCCTCTACGGCCGCCCCTGTTGTCTCCTCGATTGTCCCCTCTAGCACCTCCATTGCAACTTCTACACACCTTCTCTCGACCGTCTCCTATTTGGTGGGTTGGACAGCCACACAAGGTACGCATCGCAGGTGTATCGCCCACCTAGGAGGCACCCCAGGCGCCCGCCACCCTTGGAGACACCCTATTAGACATATGTGGTATACAGGTACGAATCGCTAGAACCATAGCACAAGCAACCATGTCTATACAAGCAACTTTCGAGAGTATGGGTCTCCGCGCCGAAAAGGCCGTAGCTCCCCACCTTCTCCTCGAAAACGCCTACGAGAGCAACCTCGTACCCGACATTGCGAAAGTCGACTACTTGGAGGGCAACCTCGGTCGCACCCATCTCCAACCGCTCGATGGACTTCCAGTCTTTGTCGACGACCTCTATGTGTTCGGCTATCTACGGCGCGAAGACTGTGTGTCCAAGGGTGGAAGTATTTGCTGCACCTCGGGGGAGAACGGCTAGCGCCAAGCTGGTAGGTCGCAGACATCTGCCGCCGCCGCCCGCAAAAGCTTGGGTACAGCCCCAGATGGCAACCCCCGCGGGCACATCTACACTGCCATCGCCCACACCGTTGGAACCCACAACACCACCGCTGGTGGAACAATCCGAGCCACCATCGCAAGGATAGAGAGCGATACCAACCTGTAGAGCCCTACAGAAGTGGCGAGAGATATACCCCAACACAGGTGCCCGTAGCCATATTTGTAGCCAAACTCGATGTGTCCGAAATTCCAATGGCCGAGCTACTGGCCGAATTGCCGAGCTTCGAACGCCTAGCTACACATCCACGGCTATGGCCTCTATTGCATCGACTATACCCAGGATTTCTCTGGCGTTCTCGATCGCCAGGTGTTGGTGGAATACCTATGTGCGAACCACGACTTCCGCGAGCAGGGGAGCCTAGCCACAGCTATAGGAGAAGACAAGCCCACAATTCTCGACAATACCAACAGTGTAGGACGGCACGTATGTACCTGGGTCCAGAGCTGCGAGGGTGGGTACACGACCCGCACCAAGATATACAACAAGGTCGTCTCGAACTTCGAGGCTGGCGAAATCCGCGAATCGTTTGGTGGACATCTAGCAGACTATGCCGACTGCCCCAACCAACACCTCCGCCAAACATTCCAACATCCAGACACCCAAGCACGTGGTTGCACCCGTATCGAAGTGTCCCTATATGCCTGTCGCGGGCGCGCTCTGTCGGCAACAACCTGCCACCGAAGTCCTGCAAGAAGCGCTAGCCTTGGTCTCGCCACCAACGGATGGATTGTTTGTTGTGCAACCACCAGCCAAACAATGGGAAAAACTTGCTGCATGTCTCGACCGCTGCTTGGTTCTGGCCAACCGACCACAGGGGGAAATCTATGTGGGGTGGTACGCCCACACCACCACCGGACGGCTATCGGGTGTTCGAATCCGCCCCACCCAAGGAAAAGGTCGACAACGATGCAACCTGGGAGCGGGCGGTACTGTGGGCCGCAGCAGACTTTGGCTTTCGCGCTTGTCCAATCTTTCGGCTCGACATTCTAGAGGCCAAAGCCGAGACGGGTGTGGAGCTCGCAGCCTCTCCGCTGCTATGCCAAGGACAAAGATGCAAAAACCATCCTAGCCGCCAGCAAGAGACCAACTGCGCTCCACCCCAACGGCCCGACCCTCCAGACCATATTTCCAGAGACCCCAACCGTTTCCTGGACCTGGAGGAGCAAGAAGTGCCATGCAATTGGTGTGGAGGTATCCTCCTACGATCTGGAGGAGGTACCCCAAATCGCCCAAGAACGTGTTGTCTCGCTCCTTTCGACCAGAGCCCGCGAAGACCGTCTCCTACAAATCCAAGATGCAGCAGCAGCCGAAGCCTGGCGCCATCGCATGTGGGAGGAGCAGGAGGCGGAAGTACAGAGACGAGCCACAGAACTCGAACGACTGCGCCAATATGCAACAGGCTAGCAGGATATACAAAGAAAGGAAGCAGCATATATACGAGGAGGTGGTAACTGGGACTGCAAGGAGGCACAGAGAAACTGTCCGCGATGGTGGGTCGTCCTGGAAATCCTCGGATATAGGCGACAGGGGACAAACACTCCCCAGAGTAGTTGTGTGCAAAGATGGGGAAACTACACCCAGCGCTGTATGGGCCACCAGAGGGTTGGAGAAACTTCTCGCCGCAACCGAAAATTGTTTCGAGCGTCGTATAGACTGCTACAACCGCACAACTTTCTGGCTCCCAGCCATTGGAGCGAAGGGGATCTCCAAGCTGGAAATCGATGTACTTCCAGCCAGTACCTTCTACAACGAAGAAAGTCGAGAGATACACTGGAACAAAATCCAAGTCGTCCGCACCCCAAAACCCGAACAGCTAGCACTCCTCCAACAGATAGCGAGTGTAGCCGACGAACAGGCACCACGCCTACAAGAGCTCCAGGCCACACTCGCACAGGTCCCCCCACCCAAGGCAAAGGATACATCGAAGACTACAGATCTTCCAGCTGGGGTGTATCTGTGTCGGCGGTATTCCGTAGGGACTTTCCAAGGCACACAACGCATAGTCCTGTTTCTTTCCCCAACCAACGCAGAAGGCGAGCCGTCTACAGACGTAGAAACCCCTGTGTATGGACACTATCTCGCCGCAGAAGTTGCCAGACTTGGTGGACCCGCCGAGCTCGAGAAAATGCATTCCCCAATGTTCTGCCGCCTCGGCGATATTCGAACCACACCACAGAAAAAGAAGGCTCGCCTGGTCGTGCTAGCAGCCATTTGCAAATAGAATACCTTGGGCGGCATGTCTAGGAGGCCACAAACCCACCTGGAATGCAAAACAAATAGTCGCCACCACAACCCACAACATACAGCTCGGCATACTCTGGGGAGACCCACGCCGCTGCCGTCTCGCGCGAAATATGGCCCAAGATAGTAGCCGGGCCCTTCCACTCGGCAGCCTGCCGTTCGAGCTCCCCAAGATCTACCAACTCGTGCTTCTCTGCCCGGCTATCGTATTCGGCCTGGGCAACACGAAATTGTTCGTACACAAAGTGGGGGGTACACCCTCCTCGTACAAAGTCCATCTCGCAAACAGTTGTAGGGGTTTGCCGTGTGCACGGCTTTCTTTTCCAACTCTACATCTCGAAATGGAAAACTAGTAGGTCTACACAGCGCCAAAAAGACTACCAAGGAAGATGGAGAGAGTGCAACCGTCGTAGGGATTCGCAGCGTGCACTGCCTTTTTCCAACTCTACACCACGAAATGGAAAACTAGTAGGTCTACACAGCACCACAAAGACTACCGACGAAGATGGAGAGTCTGCAACTGTCGTAGAAACAACAATATGGAGGTGGGCAGAATTCGCGCAATGGAACGTGCCGTGCAGACTCCATTCTATATCTTGGAAGGCCCGAATCTATATGCTAGCCGATGCTCTACCACATAGGATCTAGATAGCAGCCTAGCCCCTAGGCCCGAATCTATATGCTAGCCGAGGCTCTACCACATAGGATCTAGATAGCAACCTAGCACCTAGGCACTGAATCTAGCTAGCCGAGGCTCTACCACATAGGATCTAGATAGCAACCTAGCACCTAGGCTGTTGCTTGGCTGGTGCATGACAACTGCTTGGCTTGTGCTAGGCTAGTGCTGGACAACTGCTTGGCTTGTGCTTGACATATGCTAGTAGGTGCTAGGCTAGCTATCTAGATCCTATGTGGTAGAGCATCGGCTAGCATATAGATTCGGGCCTTCCAAGATATAGAATGGAGTCTGCACGGCACGTTCCATTGCGCGAATTCTGCCCACCTCCATATTGTTGTTTCTACGACAGTTGCAGACTCTCCATCTTCGTCGGTAGTCTTTGTGGTGCTGTGTAGACCTACTAGTTTTCCATTTCGTGGTGTAGAGTTGGAAAAAGGCAGTGCACGCTGCGAATCCCTACGACGGTTGCACTCTCTCCATCTTCCTTGGTAGTCTTTTTGGCGCTGTGTAGACCTACTAGTTTTCCATTTCGAGATGTAGAGTTGGAAAAGAAAGCCGTGCACACGGCAAACCCCTACAACTGTTTGCGAGATGGACTTTGTACGAGGAGGGTGTACCCCCCACTTTGTGTACGAACAATTTCGTGTTGCCCAGGCCGAATACGATAGCCGGGCAGAGAAGCACGAGTTGGTAGATCTTGGGGAGCTCGAACGGCAGGCTGCCGAGTGGAAGGGCCCGGCTACTATCTTGGGCCATATTTCGCGCGAGACGGCAGCGGCGTGGGTCTCCCCAGAGTATGCCGAGCTGTATGTTGTGGGTTGTGGTGGCGACTATTTGTTTTGCATTCCAGGTGGGTTTGTGGCCTCCTAGACATGCCGCCCAAGGTATTCTATTTGCAAATGGCTGCTAGCACGACCAGGCGAGCCTTCTTTTTCTGTGGTGTGGTTCGAATATCGCCGAGGCGGCAGAACATTGGGGAATGCATTTTCTCGAGCTCGGTGGGTCCACCAAGTCTGGCAACTTCTGCGGCGAGATAGTGTCCATACACAGGGGTTTCTACGTCTGTAGACGGCTCGCCTTCTGCGTTGGTTGGGGAAAGAAACAGGACTATGCGTTGTGTGCCTTGGAAAGTCCCTACGGAATACCGCCGACACAGATACACCCCAGCTGGAAGATCTGTAGTCTTCGATGTATCCTTTGCCTTGGGTGGGGGGACCTGTGCGAGTGTGGCCTGGAGCTCTTGTAGGCGTGGTGCCTGTTCGTCGGCTACACTCGCTATCTGTTGGAGGAGTGCTAGCTGTTCGGGTTTTGGGGTGCGGACGACTTGGATTTTGTTCCAGTGTATCTCTCGACTTTCTTCGTTGTAGAAGGTACTGGCTGGAAGTACATCGATTTCCAGCTTGGAGATCCCCTTCGCTCCAATGGCTGGGAGCCAGAAAGTTGTGCGGTTGTAGCAGTCTATACGACGCTCGAAACAATTTTCGGTTGCGGCGAGAAGTTTCTCCAACCCTCTGGTGGCCCATACAGCGCTGGGTGTAGTTTCCCCATCTTTGCACACAACTACTCTGGGGAGTGTTTGTCCCTGTCGCCTATATCCGAGGATTTCCAGGCGGCCCACCATCGCGGAAAGTTTCGCTGTGTCCTCCTTGCAGTCCCAGTTCCACCTCCTCGTATATATGCTGCTTCCTTTCTTTGTATATCCCTGCTAGCTGTTGCATATTGGCGCAGTCGTTCGAGTTCTGTGGCTCGTCTCTGTACTTCCGCCTCCTGCTCCTCCCACATGCGATGGCGCCAGGCTTCGGCTGCTGCTGCATCTTGGATTTGTAGGAGACGGTCTTCGCGGGCTCTGGTCGAAAGGAGCGAGACAACACGTTCTTGGGCGATTTGGGGTACCTCCTCCAGATCGTAGGAGGATACCTCCACACCAATTGCATGGCACTTCTTGCTCCTCCAGGTCCAGGAAACGGTTGGGGTCTCTGGAAATATGGTCTGGAGGGGCGGGCCGTTGGGGTGGAGCGCTGTTGGTCTCTTGCTGGCGGCTAGGATGGTTTTTTGCATCTTTGTCCTTGGCATAGCAGCGGAGAGGTGCGAGCTCCACACCCGTCTCGGCTTTGGCCTCTAGAATGTCGAGCCGAAAGATTGGGACAAGCGCGAAAGCCAAAGTCTGCTGCGGCCCACAGTACCGCCCGCTCCCAGGTTGCATCGTTGTCGACCTTTTCCTGGGTGGGGCGGATTCGAACACCCGATAGCCGTCCGGTGGTGGTGTGGGCGTACCACCCCACATAGATTTCCCCCTGTGGTCGGTTGGCCAGAACCAAGCAGCGGTCGAGACATGCAGCAAGTTTTTCCCATTGTTTGGCTGGTGGTTGCACAACAAACAATCCATCCGTTGGCGGCGAGACCAAGGCTAGCGCTTCTTGCAGGACCTTCGGTGGCAGGTTGTTGCCGACAGAGCGCGCCCGCGACAGGCATATAGGGACACTTCGATACGGGTGCAACCACGTGCTTGGGTGTCTGGATGTTGGAATGTTTGGCGGAGGTGTTGGTTGGGGCAGTCGGCATAGTCTGCTAGGATGTCCGCCAAACGATTCGCGGATTTCGCCAGCCTCGAAGTTCGAGACGACCTTTGTTGTATATCTTGGTGCGGGTCGTGTACCCACCCTCGCAGCTCTGGACCCAGGTACATACGTGCCGTCCTACACTGTTGGTATTGTCGAGAATTGTGGGCTTGTCGTCTCCTATAGGCTGTGGCTAGGCTCCCCTGCTCGCGGAAGTCGTGGTTCGCACATAGGTATTCCACCAACACCTGGCGATCGAGAACGCCAGAGAAATCCTGGGTATAGTCGATGCAATAGAGGCCATAGCCGTGGATGTGTAGCTGGCGTTCGAAGCTCGGCAATTCGGCCAGTAGCTCGACCATTGGAATTTCGGACACATCGAGTTTGGCTACAAATATGGCTAGCGGGCACCTGTGTTGGGGTATATCTCTCGCCACTTCTGTAGGGCTCTACAGGTTGGTATCGCTCTCTATCCTGGCGATGGTGGCTCGGATTGTTCCACCAGCGGTGGTGTTGTGGGTTCCAACGGTGTGGGCGATGGCAGTGTAGATGTGCCCGCGGGGGCTGCCATCTGGGGCTGTACCCAAGCTTTTGCGGGCGGCGGCGGCAGATGTCTGCCAACCACCATCTTGGCGCTACCATTCTCCCCCGAGGTGCAGCAAATACTTCCACCCTTGGACACACAGTCTTCGCGCCGTAGATAGCCGAACACATAGAGGTCGTCGACAAAGACTGGAAGTCCATCGAGCGGTTGGAGATGGGTGCGACCGAGGTTGCCCTCCAAGTAGTCGACTTTCGCAATGTCGGGTACGAGGTTGCTCTCGTAGGCGTTTTCGAGGAGAAGGTGGGGAGCTACGGCCTTTTCGGCGCGGAGACCCATACTCTCGAAAGTTGCTTGTATAGACATGGTTGCTTGTGCTATGGTTCTAGCGATTCGAACCTGTATACCACATATGTCTAATAGGAGTGTCTCCAAGGGTAGCGGGCGTCTGGGGTGCCTCCTAGGTGGGTCGATACACCTGCGATGTGTACCTTGTGTGGCTGTCCAACCCACCAAATAGGAGACGGTCGAGAGAAGGTGTGTAGAAGTTGCAATGGAGGTGCTAGAGGGGACAATCGAGGAGACAACAGGGGCGGCCGTAGAGGGGGCAACACGCACAGACGCCTCGACACCCGTGCACAAACAGCCACACACATACAGACGCCTCGACACCCGTGCACACACATAGGGACGCACAAAGGCAGACAGCTGGGCACAGACGCGTACAGAGGCGCAGGAGCACAGGCAAACATACACGGATAGACTGCAACCCAGACAGACAGGCGGACAGACAGCGACCCAGACCGTCGCACAGGCGCGGACAGATAGCGGCCCACACGCGGACCGACAGACACCCACAGACGGACAGGCGGACAGACAGCGACCGGCAGACCGACAGACAGCCGCAGACACACAGACAGACAGGTGGACAGACAGGCAGGCACACAGACAGGCAAACAGACAGACATACAGGTGGACAGACAGGCGCGGACACGCAGACGGGTGGACAGACAGGCGGACCGACAGACAGACATACAGGCGGACAGACACATACCCACACGCAGACAGGCGGACAGACGGCGACACAGGTAGACAGACAGGCAGACAGACAGGCGGACAGACCGACAGACAGGCGAACAGACAGCGACCCGGACAGGCAGACAGCGGCCGACAGGCAGGCGCGGACACAGGCAGACAGACAGGCGGACAGACAGACAGCCGCAGACAGGCAGGCAGGCACAGGCAGACAAACCGACAGACAGGCGCGGACACAGGCGGACAGACAGGCGCGGACACCCAGACGGACAGACAGACAGGCGCGGACAGGCACAGGCGGACAGGCGCGGACAGGTAGACAGACAGGCAGACAGACAGGCGGACAGATAGCGTCCCAGGCGGACAGACAGCGGCCCAGGCGCGGACAGGCAGGCAGACAGCGGCGCGGACACCCACACAGACAGACGGACAGGCGGCGACAGACAGGCGGACAGACAGACAGCGGCAGACCGACAGACAGCCGCAGACACCCACACAGGCGCGGACAGGCAGGCGGACAGACCGGCAGACAGGCGCGGACACAGGCGGACAGACAGGCGCGGACACCCAGACGGACAGGCAGACAGACAGACAGGCACAGGCGGACAGGCGCGGACAGGTAGACAGACAGGCAGACAGACAGGCGGACAGATAGCGTCCCAGGCGGACAGGTGCGGACAGGCGGACAGACCGACAGACAGGCAGGCAGACAGACAGGCGGACAGACAGACAGGCAGGCGGACAGACAGACAGGCGGACAGACAGACAGGCAGGCAGACAGACAGGCGGACCGACAGACAGACAGGCAGACAGACAGACAGGCGGACAGACAGACAGACATGCGGACAGACCGACAGGCGGACCGACAGACAGACAGGCAGACAGACAGACAGGCGGACAGACAGACAGACATGCGGACAGACCGACAGGCAGACAGACAGACGGACAGACAGGCGGACAGACAGACAGACAGGCGGACAGACCGACAGACAGACACCCACACAGCCAGAAAGCTAGACAGGCAGACAGACAGACACACAGACGCGCACAGACAGGCACAGACAGATAGCCAGGCGCACACAGCCTTGTACACAGAGGCAACAGGGGCGGCAACTACGATAGAGAGTACAGAGACGACAATCCCTAGTGCGACAGATGCAACCTCCCTAGATGCAACAACTGCCCATTGCGACGGGCCCCCTAGACCCCCGGTGCGGTCGGCTCCTACGATATTTGCAGGCCTATGTACGACAAAAAAAAAGAAAGAAATGGTTGCTCGCACTCGGGGTCGCCCCGGGGGATTTTTGCGCTATAGTTATACAGCACTGATTACGGTGAGTGTGGGACTTCTGTCAACAGCTATTGCAGTCCCAGTCGTCTTCGGTCTAGAGATAGGCGCTCTCGTATGTGGGCTATTGGGGGCGGCCGGCAAGTTGGTGACCCGCAGATGTGCACTTAAAGCCAAGAAGCATGACGAAATCAGGATTTTGGTTGAAACGAAACTTTCAACAATCTCCGATCTTGTCTCGGCGGCCTTGCAGGACCAGGAAATTTCTGATGCGGAATTTAAATTAATTCTGAATGAATCAGTGAAATTTCGACAACAGCAGGCTGAAATTCGGCGCAAACTTTCTGCCGACTTGCACCAGAAAAAAGAGCTTACTGACTTCACCCCACCAACCAGAAGCCCACCTGCTAAATAGCCCGCTAGATAGCGCGCTCTTTTTTCATAGCCTCTTTCACCTCGATGAATTTCTCCAAGGGATCGTCTACTGGCAAATCTCTTGTCAGAGCCACATAGCGCTCAGCTAGTTCACTATCACAAGTGTGGCATATATCGAATGGTTGCTGTACTACTGTATTACAGATAGTGCACCCAAACACATTCCTACCCTTTTTAAGTAGTTGGAGGTGTTTGTAGCAGAACTCACCACGGCACCTGCGATCGCACCGGATCGAGGCCCCTTCTTGCACAAGCCACTTACAATTCTTCATTTTAAGTTTGAGTCGCTAGTCTCTAATTCTGAACTCCGCTCTGGGCCGCGCAATTTTCTTACCGAGAAAAAAATTGTCGCGCGGCTCATAAAACTTGTCACGCAGAAACAAAACGATCACGCTTGCTCCGTTCAGTCACGCTACATCCGGCGTGATCGTTTTAAGCGGAAGTGTGTTGACTGGCGCGCAAGTTTGGATTTATCCAGAGTGAAAAGGTATGTTGCAGAACCATACATCGTGCAGCCACCGATACATCGCCGCTCCACGGTTCACTATCCCAGTCAGCTTCAAATTGACAGGCTAGACATTCACCCGTTCTACACATCCTCCTCAGCGATTGTTTCCAAACAGTCTGGTGGAACTCCTAAGGACCTCCAACCCCAAGGAGTATGAATGATTATAGTTCCCCCACCTATTCTTCTGCCTTGGCGTCGGATGATCCGGAGATGATAGTCGCAAAAGCGTCGTCTTGAGGGCTTTCCACAAAATGTTGTGGGACTCTTGAACCATTGGCAAGTAGGCATGTCTCTGAAACACAATCCAGTTTCATACCTCTATATGGAAGCAGCTTGATGTTGGTCTTTCTCTCAAACTTCGAAATCATCCTATGGAAGGCATCTAGCGTACAACGCTCGCACATCTCATAAGGACGCTTAACCCCCCTCTCACAGAATATACACTCTTCTATGGTCACACCCCACTTCGCTTGTGCATTGTGCCTTGAACAGAAAAGACCAACACAAGGCCGACCGCAGCGCAGCTCTGTGCCGAGTTTGAGCCACTCACAACCATTCATCTTGAAATACCCTGGGAGGTTGTAGCTCTAATTCACTTGCGGTGGTGCATTATAATACGACGACGCCCCCTGCGCGACTCATCAAATCTTTGGTAGTCGCACCAAACCCCTGGGGGGTGGTAGTGGGTCCACTCTCCTTCAGCATTCCTCCAACAGTACATACGCTGTCTTGTTGGATTCGCTTTTAACCACTGATGTGTGTCCATGGTGTGTACCTCATACCTACTATATCTCTAAGTTGCGCTCCGGGACGGTTCACCGCTTGGTGTGCACCCCGGGGCCTAGGGGGGCGGGGCCCCGGGGGGTTGGATCCCTAGGGGGCTGTTGTTTTGACGCTCCTGTGGTGCCCCGACTTGTTGTGACCCCAAAGCCCCCTTAGACATCTACTAGTTGTTTATCTATTTGTTTATCTATTTGTTTGTCTAGTTGTTTATCTAGTTGTTTGTCTAGTTGTTTATCTATTTGTTTATCTATTTGTTTATCTAATTGTTTATCTGGATGTTTGTCTAGTTGATTGTCTAGTTGTTTGTCTAGTTTTTTTTTAAAATCTTGTTGTTTTTCTAGTTGTTTATCTAGATGTTTGTCTAGTTTGTCTAGTTTTATTTTTAAAATCTAGATGTATGTCTAGTTTTTCTGTTACTTAGTTGTTTGTGTAGTTGCTTCTCTGGTTATGTAGCAACATTTAATCCTGAGGTCTTTCAACAATTATTGAGTATTGAAGGAGTTGAGTAAAAAAAAAAACATTTCCATTCCTTGATATTGAACATTGAGTAAGTTGAGCGAAAACTGAGTTTTGAGTAAATTGGGTTAAACAGCTTCCCATTCATACAATACAATACAATTTAGTTGCATGTTCTTCACAGGACGTAGTAGCCAACCCCAGTATTTTGGCTGTTCGTGATTCCAAGGCAAGTTTTACGTTCAGTAGTTTGCCATCGCTTTCTGAACGACCGGCACCTATACCTTTTTCGAAAGAAAAAAAAAACAGCACCGCTGTGTTTGAAACCCGGGTATACGGGATTACGAATCGCGTTCGTAACCTCTTAGATATTTTATATTGAATGTGTTGAGCAAATCACATTTTGATTCACCGACATCAGGTACTGAGTGAATTGAATAAATCACATTTCCATTCCTAGATATTAAGTATTGGGTAAGTGGAGTAAAAACACATTTCCATTCCTATATATTGAATATTGAGCAAGTTGCTTTAAACACAAGTCTATTGCTCCCACAGCGGTAATGTCCTCAAACAGCAACCCTACCTGACAGGGACCGACCAGTGCACGGCGTGCTCGCCCACAAACGCCGACTGTGACCAGGGTCTCTGTTACTTTGGTACGTTTGTGCTTGTACAGTCTCCTGACAACTCGCGCACATCACGCATCTAACATTCGAACAATCTTCTTTTTAGGCACGTTTCGACCCACGTCTTCTTCACATTGTAAGTCGTTGACACACCTGTGTTTGCGCAAGGTCTTCATCTTGTGTCTCCATGGTGACGCCGCGTGCCTTGCGCACCGAGAGTTTTGGATTGGATTGCGAATATCGTTATTGGGTTCACGAATGTAGCAGGATCGCACATGTATTCTTGGAGACTTCTGGGAGTCGTCGCTGGAGCTTCGGAATTCGTGTTTTACGCGACACTTTCGGCAGGCCGCCCTGCGGAAAATGACCGTGCCATATGGGATAAAACCCAGTGCAATGAAATCGATCATCTCACCTTTAGCACCCACTCCCCTCTTTAAAAAAAAAAAAACCTTTCTGTAATGACTACCAATCGATTTTCTCTGGTAGCGCTAAATGTTCCCTTAAAATGTATAGTGAATGTCACCTCTCACAGATACAAAGACAGGTCTTTGAGAGGGGTGCGTATTAATATTATTCCTACGCTTGTACGTTAGTTATGCGGAGATATGTGCTCACGTGAAAAATCTGTGTCCCAACAGAGGTAGAGGAAGACACAAGGCGAGAAGATCGACTTCATTGCGCCATGTTTTATCACATTCTGCTTGGAAACTTTTTACACAGGGCGGTCTCCCGAAAGCGTCGCACAAAGCACGAACTTCGGAGCTCCAGCGACGACCCCACAGGACTCTACAAGAAAATTGCGCCCGTGAAGCAAACGAGTAGATCGGCATCGAAGCTACAACCTTCGGCGCGTGAAGCAGGTGGAGTGGCTACTCCCCACGGAGACTCCCTGAGGTGGAGGACATGAACCGTGTCAGCTCCAGTCTTGAACCGTCTCATGCCACACTGGGCCAATCTGCTATGGAATCATTCATCATCATCATCATCATCTTCCACTTCTGCCGTCTAGCGTCGTGGGGAGGAATAATTTGCGTTCCAGCGCCCGATGGGCGGCACTTGATAGTGTCATTCCGTGTGATCGTACAATGTCTTTGATGTCGTCAATCTAATTTCTTCTCGGGTGTCCTCTTGCGCTCGTTGCAGATGATCTTTGATGTAGGGCCATTGATGGTAGTTGATAGTGTTGCATTCTAACGACATGGCCAAACCACTTGATCTTCTGTCTTTCAATAAATGTGGTACAAGGTGTTGATCCCACTGTCTGTCTGATAACAGCATTTCTTACTCGGTCTCGGATTGTTAAGTTGGCAGTTCTCCTCAGGCATCTCATTTCACAGTAATGGAATCATTACTTTACAAAATACGTTAGCAAGGTAACAGAGAAGGCGACCCAGGACAGGGCGATGAAACGACTCTAGTAATGACTGTGAATCTTCAACATTGAGGAGACTGTAAGAAAACCAAGTCAACAAGGGTGAGGTCAGACAACAGGGGTGAGGTCAGACAACAGGGGTGAGGTCAGACAACAGGCGTGAGGTCAGACAACAGGGATGAGGTCAGACAACAGGTGTGAGGTCAGACAACAGGGATGAGATCAGACAACAGGTGTGAGGTCAGACAACAGGGATGAGGTCAGACAACAGGTGTGAGGTCAGACAACAGGTTTGAGGTCAGACAACAGGTGTGAGGTCAGACAACAGGTGTGAGGTCAGACAACAGTGCCATGTCAGAAGAACAGTCAACAGCCACAGAATGTGTATTGTCGATCGTTGCACACCAAGGGAGATAACGACGAGGGGATCTGAGTACTTGTGACTGAGGGACATACATAGGAGGGGATCTGAGTACTTGTGACTGAGGGACATACATAGGAGGGGATCTGGGTACTTTTGAATGGAGGGAGATACATAGGAGGGGATCTGAGTACTTGTAACTGAGGGAGATACATAGGCGGGGATCTGAGTACTTTTGAATTCAGGGAGATACATTGGAGGGGATCTGAGTATTTGTGACTGAGGGAGATACATAGGAGGGGATCTGAGTGCTTTTGAATTCAGGGAGATACATTGGAGGGGATCTGAGTACTTGTGACTGAGGGAGATACATTGGAGGGGATCTGAGTACTTGTGACTGAGGGAGATACATAGGAGGGGATCTGAGTACTTGTGACTGAGGGAGATACATTGGAGGGGATCTGAGTACTTGTGACTGAGGGAGATACATAGGAGGGGATCTGAGTACTTGTGACTGAGGGAGATACATTGGAGGGGATCTGAGTACTTGTGACTGAGGGAGATACATTGGAGGGGATCTGAGTACTTGTTGACTGAGGGAGATACATTGGAGAGGATCTGAGTACTTGTTGACTGAGGGAGATACATAGGAGGGGATCTGAGTACTTGTTGACTGACTGGTCGGATGTCCAGTGAGGTAGACCTGTCCATTAAATAACGAGGAATTGGGTACTCTGACATTTGCTGCTCAGCCTGGTCCAGTCCAGAAAATTGTCACGAGATCAGAGTCAGACAGTTAGGCTAGTTCTGTCACAAAAATACACAACTTCTTGTTAAAGGATACGCTGGAGAGAAACGTGGAGGGGAAGCATGCAAGCAAGCACAATGTTACAAATAGGTAGACAGCACCAACAGATGGACAGGAGGACGTCTGAATGATTCCGCCCGACGCTGGACAGAGTCTTGGAGACTCACAGCAGCCGACCATCAATGCTGAGATGGCACATGATAATAATGATGATTGTAAATTATTCATTCTCATTGTTACAAAACTTATGGTCTATGCATTTAGCAACATGTGATCGGTATTGCACAGATGTCAGACGATGCTGAAGAGAAGCCACTCAAGAAGGAACCAACAAGTCAGACGATGCTGAAGACAAGACATTCAAGAAGGGACCAACAAGTCAGACGATTAAACCTGGCCTTCAAACATATAAAAACATTTCTTAGTCTTATTTTATACTTGTCCCGCAGTTGAATCAAATAACACGACCCAGACTGGCAGAGTAACATCAGCAAGAAACTGTGTTAGATCTCACTTACTGACATGACAGCTCGTGTGTCAGATATATACACACATGACAAGATGAAATGACAGTTATATACATAAATGACAAGATGACATGACAGTTATATACATAAATGACCTGACAGTTATATACATAAATGACATGATGACCTGCCAGTTATATACATAAATGACAAGATGGCCTGACAGTTATAAACATAAATGACAAGATGGCCTGACAGTTATATACATAAATGACAAGATGGCCTGACAGTTATATACATAAATGACAAGATGGCCTGACAGTTATAAACATAAATGACAAGATGGCCTGACAGTTATATACATAAATGACAAGATGGCCTGACAGTTATAAACATAAATGACAAGATGGCCTGACAGTTATATACATAAATGACAAGATGGCCTGACAGTTATAAACATAAATGACTCTTGTAACTCAGGAGGCCACCCACCAGCTGTGCGACTAACTACTGTAGCTCAGGCGGCCACCCACCAATCGTGTGATTAACTCTTGTAACCCAGGCGCCCACCCACCAGCCGTGTGACTAACTGCTGTAACCCAGACGTCCCTTCCCTTCCCGCCTACACCGTCGCCCACCTACAGGTGTGGGAGTGGCAAGAGCTCAGAGGCTAGTACACTTATCTGACCGCCCGGCGGTTCTGTGGTCGAACCCACATCACGGAGAATGTTTTACAATCCTCCTGACTTCAAGCCCCGCTCAGGTTACAAACGGGCACCAGATGTCCTGGGAGGTTCAGACGTCCTGGGAGGTTCAGACATCCTGGGAGGTTCAGACGTCCTGGGAAGGTCAGACGTCCTGAGAGGTTCAAACGTCCTAGGAGGGTCTGACATCTTGGGAGGTTCAGACGTCCTGGGAGGTTCAGACGGCCGGTGCGATAATGACCACGTGACCTTTCCAGTACCAGTGGGTCTATGCAATATAACGCTGGCATCACGTGACTAATACGCTTCAAGGTGTGTCCAAGTGTCTCGACCCAGTTCGTTAAATAGGTCCTGGAGAATTGTCAGAACCTTGTGGGCTTTGTGTCAAGGAAAGTAAAACGGACGGAGACTATGGGAATTGTTTGGGGAAAGAAAAGCGGGCAGGAATTTGAGCTGTTCCCTCCACTTTAGGTTGAATACCAAGCACTCCATATCCCTGCGACAATATCTGTCATGGCCTTGCCGGTCTAAAGAAAACTGTAAGGAGCCTGTACACTCCAAGTGTAAGACTATTTTTCAGTAAACGATTACAACTATAATTGCGATCAAATGTTTACCCGTGTATTTTAAGTTACTTGATCCTCTCTGGATAACAACCCCGTTCAAAGTAACATCCACAATTTGACTGAGTCGGTGACAGGATCATTAATTAATCTGACTCTGGAATGGGCCCTAATTATATCTTCTCTTCTGATGTTGAATGGGGTAGAGTTACTGGACAAATAATGGAATCCAAGGGTTAATGCTGTCACACATTGATGTAGTTATTCAGCCTGTCCCCATGTTGTGAAGGTGTTCTGCCATCACTCTCACCCCCTTAGCTCCAGCTGAAGTACTGGGTATCCTTGTAGCACGTTCTTTGCACGAGGCCAGCCAGGTCTCAGTGAAGTGTGGGCGGGATGGGTGGCCTCCATCAGTTATTTGCCGCCTTGCAGGAAACACCGACTCCAGGACTGAACCACGACCCATCTCTGAGAGACATCAGTTCCAAGCTCAGTTTTTCCACTTTAACCCGTGTTGTCCACTTTATCTCCAGAGTTGTCCACTTTATCCCCAGAGTGACAAATAGAAGCATTTGGGCTGTGTGAACAAATGAAGACGTAGAGAGAGAGAGAGAGAGAGAGAGAGAGAGAGAGAGAGAGAGAGAGAGAGAGAGAGAGAGAGAGAGAGAGAGAGAGAGAGAGAGAGGCGGTCGCCTCCATCAGTTATTTGCCGCCTTGCAGGAAACACCGACTCCAGGACTGAACCACGACCCATCTCTGAGAGACATCAGTTCCAAGCTCAGTTTTTCCACTTTAACCCGTGTTGTCCACTTTATCCCCAGAGTTGTCCACTTTATCCCCAGAGTTGTCCCAGAGTGACAAATAGAAGCATTTGGGTTGTGTGAACAAATGAAGACGTAGAGAGAGAGAGAGAGAGAGAGAGAGAGAGAGAGAGAGAGAGAGAGAGAGAGAGAGAGATTTGAGGCATGAGATAAATACACAGCGAGTGAGTGAAAGAGAGAGAGAGAGAGAGAGAGAGAGAGAGAGAGAGAGAGAGAGAGAGAGAGAGAGAGAGAGAGAGAGAGAACGAACGAACGAACAAACAAACTTTATTTTCAAAGGGTTAAGAATTGGGCACGCAGGCCCGTCTAACATTCTGCCCTTCGATCACTCTCTTTCATACATTATTTCATTCACACATCATTCAAGGCCAACAGAGAACAGCAACAATATAAAAGATATGCATTATAAAGGCATGGGCAAAATGCGAACATCAAAACTACACGACACAGTAAAATTAGGTAATGGTCTGACACTTGTTATTAGCCATGTGGAATATACTGGCCTACCAAAAGGGGACTGGCTGTTATACTAGGGTTTTGTTATTATTATTATTATCTCTATTATTAAGGGGGAAGATAATCCGTACTGAGATAGTGTTCGAGTAATTTGCGATTATATGAATAGGGATTGGTGATGTCTTTGATTTCTTGTGGAAGATTGTTCCACAGCTGAGCTGCAGAGTACGTTAAGCTTGTTTTGTATAAGTCAATCCTAGGCTTCGGAATGTGTAATATATTTAAACGTTTACTGTGTCTAGCATTATATTTAAACAATGGCCAAAGGTAATTTGGGGCATTCCGATGCAGGATTTTGTGAATTAGTTTAGCTTTATTGAAAAGCTTGCGGAGTGGTAGTAACTGAAGGCGTTTATACGAGAGAGAGAGAGAGAGAGAGAGAGAGAGAGAGAGAGAGAGAGAGAGAGAGAGAGAGAGAGAGAGAGAGAGAGAAGAAAGAGAGAGGCAGCAGACAGACACGGACCCTATTCGCACTGTCAGACGTGGTTATAACCTGAGCATACTTCAAACACCAGACACAACTAGGTGGTCAAGTGAGGAAATATTTGATTTTATTTAAGTTGCATTTCTGCTTGAATACATAAATCTATATCAAAGACAAAGTGGACAGAGAAAACAAGCACCCATCTCTCCCAGGACAACAACTAAACAGAATACAGCAATGATCATTTGTTCCGTCGCCCCAGTGCCCTTCTAGTGTGTTTGGCTAATTCACAGATACAGAAACATTGAATGATGAAAGTACACAAATGTCCTTGCACACCGCACAAACACAGCACTTGGTGTCTTGGTACACCTTCAATTTCGGTACTTGTTGTTGGAATACACAGATGACATAAAGCTGGATTACCAATACAGCTGGATGACCCAAACAGCGGGGAGATCCATACAGCTGGGAGATCCATACAGCTGGGAGAACTGGTACTTTACCAGCTTGCACATTAGACGCAATACAAGTTTGTTATAATGAGACACACTTGTTATACAGTTATCGCAATCTCCTGGTCCCTGACACAGATGATATATAAGTTGTGTGTATTACAATGGCTACATGTCATGAAACCAGCATGTATGTAATTTATGATTTCTGTGATGGCTGGTGTCTTTGTTTTGTCACTGAAACAATCATTGTGGGCCTATACAGCCAACATTACTCATAGCCATGGACAACATGGCTTACAGAAGCCAACATTGTCTGTAGCCATGGACAATGTGTGTGGCTAGCCAGCTGTGGGTGATCCAACATGGACTTTAGCCATGGAAAATATGGTGAAATACACATGGCCAAGCCATGGACAATGTGGTGTAATACAACCAACACTTGTTTAAGCCATGGGCAATATGATGAAATACACTTAGCTGAGCCATGGACAATGTGGTGTAATACAACCAACACTTGTTTAAGCCATGGGCAATATGATGAAATACACCCACCAATTGGCTGAGCCATGGACAATGTGGTGTAATACAACCAACACTTGTTTAAGCCATGGGCAATATGATGAAATACACTTAGCTGAGCCATGGACAATGTGGTGACATACATGTGGCTAAGCCATGGACAATGTGGTGTAATACAACCAACACTTGTTTAAGCCGTGGACAATATGGTTATGTGAGTTCAATGTCGGATCAGCCACAGCTGGCTGGCCACACAGGATGCCCCTATCCATTAAAGTTAAGTGTGATGGTCTCAGATCTGAAGTAGCCCTCAGACACGACATCTCTTGCACACCTCAGCCAGAAAATGTTGCATGAACAAAACCTGTTGCTTGGTTGCACACAAATGCATGAAGAAACCAAATACTGAATGAATGCATCGACACAGATAACTGAACCATCTGTTACCATAACAAAGAAGAGTTACAGGTGGACAGCCAACACACGCATACAATAATCACAACTGATTCTTTCAGATGTGTACATCGTGTAGCAAAATATGATACACATGACTGACAGCCACAACTGGGACACACATTGACAGCCACAACTGGGACACACATTGACAGTCACAAGTGGGACAAACATTGACAGTCACAAGTGGGACAAACATTGACAGTCACAAGTGGGACAAACATTGACAGTCACAAGTGGGACAAACATTGACAGTCACAAGTGGGACAAACATTGACAGTCACAAGTGGGACAAACATTAACAGTCACAAGTGGGACAAACATTGACAGTCACAAGTGGGACAAACATTGACAGTCACAAGTGGGACAAACATTGACAGTCACAAGTGGGACAAACTCTGACATCCATGTGTATGATAGTGTTCATTATACTTTTGGTTAGTGAACTTTAGATGAAATGAGTTTTTATCACAGGACTTTTATTTGATCAATTGACTTTTGATTGGTTAGTTAGTCATCAGATTACCCTTGACCTAACACAGATCCAGCACATGGCTCTCTCATATTATCCTTGATCTAACAGATCCAGCACATGGCTGTCTCTCTCTCAGATTATCCTTGACCTAACATAGATACAGCACATGGCTCTCTTAGATTATCATTGACCTAAACAGATCCAGCACATGGCTCTCTTAGATTATCCTTGATCTAACAGATCCAGCACATGGCTGTCTCTCTCTCAGATTATCCTTGACCTAACATAGATACAGCACATGGCTCTCTTAGATTATCATTGACCTAAACAGATCCAGCACATGGCTCTCTTAGATTATCCTTGACCTGACAGATCCAGCACATGGCTCTCTGTTTATCCTTGACCTAATGCAGACCCAGCACATGGCTCTCTCAGAGTATCCTTGACCTAACACAGATCCAGCATATGGCTCTTTCAGATTATCCTTGACCTAACACAGATTCAGCACATGGCTCTCTCAGATGATCTTTGACCTAACAGATCCAGCACATGGCTCTCTCTCAGATTATCTTTGACCTAATGCAGACCCAGCACATGGCTCTCTCAGATTATCCTTGACCTAATGCAGATTCAGCACATGGCTCTCTCTCTCTCTCTCTCAGATTATACTTGACCTAACACAGATCCAGCATATGGCTCTCTCAGATTATCATTGACATAATGCAGATCCAGCACATGGCTTTCTTATATTATCCTTGACCTAAAATATCCAGCATATGGCTCTCTCAGCTTATACTTGACCTAACACAGATCCAGCATATGGCTCTCTTAGATCATCCTTGACCAAACACAAATCCAGCACATGGCTCTGTCAGATTATCCTTGACCTAACACAGATCCAGCATATGGCTCTCTCAGCTTATCCTTGACCTAACACAGATCCAGCATATGGCTCTCTCAGATTATCCTTGACCTAACACAGATCCAGCATATGGCTCTCAGCTTATCCTTGACCTAAGACAAATCCAGCATATGGCTCTCTCAGATTATCCTTGAACAAACACAGATCCTACACATGGCTCTCTCAGATTGGATCACTGAGCAGGACTGTGAAGGCAACTATTACCAATAAAGAGAAGACATCAAGCAGCCTGGTTTAAGTAGAAGATACATGAAGCCACTGATATTTCGATGACATGAATTAGACAGCCATTTCTACTGGGCTTCACTGTTGATTATGGGTGGTGCATGAGGTCACAGTATCAGCATGTCTGTAGAACTTTAAACTCAACGCTGGGGCCAGCAAGGATGTGGCAAGTGACATGACTTCTGGCAGTGATATGAAATATTGTCTTTTTGGCCTCAATGACACAGTCTGTGTGAAATCAACACAGAATAACTCAGCTCATCTGAAACTTTGCTCTTATGTGTTATGATATTAAATATGATGATGATGGGACTTGTGTACCACACAATGATGGCTGATATTTTAAAAATGTGTTTAGTGACAGGCAAAGCTTGATGTATTTTGACTAAGGAATTATTCAACATGGTGATATCAACAACTACTGACACAAGTGTAGAACCACAAACCCAGACTCAACAGACATTTAATACTGTAAATTAAACAAATAGAGGAAACTGTACACACATACAAACATGGCTGTAAACATACAGATGTCAAACAGATGTCGATCAGTGAAGTATTATTAAATATCAACAGAAGTAAACAGCTGATAAACAGAATGACAAAGGACACTAGTTGATTATACATCTCATCCCTCGCACAAGAAGTCGGTAAATCTGTCTGACTGTAAACTCAGCTTGTTTAAACCATGTCTGACAATTCAACATCATCATAATGAACATGAGCAGCCGAGACATCAGACAAATGTCGAGGCAGATAAATGAACAACCTAGACACTGAACAAATGTTCAGATAGGTAAAATTAATAATACAGTTTCAAAGCGTAAAGCTGGGCGATGATTAAAATATGAGTAATGTGGTCCGCAGGTACAGACATTAAATATAGTACATACATGTGTACAGACATAAGCAAGAATGAAGTATTTCTTGTATCAAAACATTGATACAATTCCGTGAATGTTGGATGACATGAGAATGAATGACATCTTTACTTGTATACTTATCAAAACATTATGTGACATATATCAGTGATATAAGATTGCACTGCAATTCTTTGTGACAACCCAGATGTCACCTCATCATGAGAAATAACCTGTGATGGACTAATGCCATCTGATTCAGGCCGTCACAGGTTATTACAGGTGAGACCTAAGCCTGGGCATAATTAAAATGAAATATACCGGATTCAAGTGTGACCCAAACAAGTTCACAAACATACATGAAACATACAAACATGAATTGTTTACACGGATTACATACCACGACAAAACCTCAATAACTTGATCAATATGAAAAGAAAAAAGTAACAGTATGGATAAAAATAACAGACAGCAATAACTGTGGATATATGCACATTTACTTCAATAAATAAATGAAAATAACAGAATCATAAAAATAATGTGTCTTAAAAACACTGAATCTAAAATAAAATTGACTAAAAATTTGCGCTTATATAATGCTGCAAAAACTCTCCTTTATAACGTTTGATCTGAGCTGTATAATTATCTGAATGTACATCAAACATGTGGCATAAAACAAGTCTCTGACGACCATGTCTGACAGCAAAACACAAACAACAAAAAGTCATGCAATGTCAAAACACATCCCAGGAATACATGGTTAACACATACATCGTTGCACATAATGTGCACTTTGGAATGGAATCTACATTTGTCATTGTTACAATAAAAATTGTTACTGGCGACCAGAGCATTCATCTGCATGCAATCACTGGAGACTTTACATAAACACTTGTAACTATCGGAAACTTTATACAACCAGTTTTAATTACTGGAAACTTTAACTTTATGTAATAAATTTTAACTGCTAGAAACTTTATGAAACCACTGATAAATGTTACACTTTATGTAACATCTTTAACTACTAAAGAGTTAATATTACTACTTTTAACTACTGTAGAGTTAATGTGCCTTTAACTACCACAGAGTTAATATAACTGCTTTTAACTACTAGAATCTTAATGTAACCACTATTAACCAATCTTCTTCTTCTTCAGCGTTCCGAGCCATTGAGGTTCTTTTTCTGCAGATACAATCTGTCTCCATTCGTCTCTCTGATTGATTAACTAATGGAGACATTATATAAAAAATTTTAACTACTCAAGATTTAATGTAATATATTTTAACTACTGGAGAGTTAAAACTAAGGGAGAATTAATGTAACCACTTTTAACTACTGGAGAGTTAATGTAACCACTTTAACTACTGGACAGTTAATGTAACCACTTTAACTACTGGACAGTTAATGTAACCACTTTAACTACTGGAGAGTTAATGTAACCACTTTAACTACTGGAGAGTTAATGTAACCACTTTAACTACTGGAGAGTTAATGTAACCACTTTAACTACTGGAGAGTTAATGTAACCACTTTAACTACTGGAGAGTTAATGTAACCACTTTAACTACTGGAGAGTTAATGTGCCTTTAACTACCACAGAGTTAATATAACTGCTTTTAACTACTAGAATCTTAATGTAACCACTATTAACTAATGGAGACATTATATAAACAATTTTAACTACTAAAGATTTAATGTAATATATTTTAACTACTGGAGAGTTAAGACTAAGGGAGAGTTAATGTAACCACTTTTAACTACTGGAGAGTTAATGTAACCACTTTAACTACTGGACAGTTAATGTAACCACTTTAACTACTGGAGAGTTAATGTAACCACTTTAACTACTGGAAAGTTAATGTAACTACTTTAACTACTGGAGAGTTAATGTAACCACTTTAACTACTGGAAAGTTAATGTAACTACTTTAACTACTGGAGAGTTAATGTAACCACTTTAACTACTGGAGAGTAATGTAACCACTTTAACTACTGGACAGTTAATGTAACCACTTTAACTACTGGAGAGTTAATGTAACCACTTTAACTACTGGAAAGTTAATGTAACTACTTTAACTACTGGAGAGTTAATGTAACCACTTTAACTACTGGAGAGTAATGTAACCACTTTAACTACTGGAAAGTTAATGTAACTACTTTAACTACTGGAGAGTTAATGTAACCACTTTTAACTACTGGAGAGTTAATGTAACCCATTTTAACTACTGGAGAGTTTATGTGACCACTTTCTATTACTGGAAAGTCAGAGCTGAACTGTCCACTTAAACTCCCAGGCTGTGTGTGGTATCGATTCTGCAAGGAGATGACTGCTGCTAGCTTCCTCACAGGCAAGTCAATTCATGGCCTGTGACCTCTGACCTGTGTTCTGTCAGTGCTAGATTTGAATATTCCAGTGCCACTGCCTCTGCCGTTACTTGTGGCACCGGGCCATATTTCTAACTGGTAGTGATGATATTTGTGGCACCAGGCCACATCTCTCACTGGTATTGATGCTATTTGATAGATTATTCTGCACTGATCAAAAGGTGCAGCAGCATTTTATTTTACAATCAATCAATCAATCAGGTGCCATCTCCACAATGAAGGTTGGCTGCAATGGATCTCCAACAATGTCTGTCTCTCGCCTTGATTGTACATTCTGTCAGTTTGATGTTTGTCCATCTCTTGATGTTATCTTCCCACTTGTATCATTATCTACCTCTTGCTCACTTGCCCTCCAGTATGGTTTTTTTTATAAGAGTGTTAAGTCTTTTAATGTGGCCCAAATATTTCACTTGCTCTTTTTTTATTTTTTTCATCAACACTCTTTTCATTCTCAAACAGCCCCCCCCCCCCCCCCACCCCCCAAAGCTGGGGTTAACTGCGATGTACTGCAACTGTTTTAACGTTTTATTTGTAGCACGGGTACTTTCCGGGGACTTGTTGTTGTTGATGTGTCAAATGTAAACAACATCTTCTACTTCCTGTCTCCTGAATGTTTGTTGCTCTGCAGCAGGCGGTGCTCATGTCTGTTCTGTTCTGTTGTTGTTTTTCTCTTTTACTTTGTTGGTATAATTGTGTTATTACATATACTGTGTTTGTTGGCAAACACAGTGTTGGCACTCCATCCAATCAGAGTTAATATTCTTGTTTTCTTCTAGTATGATGTTCAGCCATCTACATGTCTAGCCTGATGCTGAGCAATCTACAATATTTAGAGTGGGCAATCTACAATATTTAGAGTGAGCAATCTACAAGATATAGAGTGCAACACCATTACAAGTTTCCATTGTTGTATCTGAGTTGTTTAGGCTGACCCGTTCTTATTGCCAGCCAGATCTGGGTGCTTAACTATACGGACTTGCATCATTCTTCCTCTCCTTCTTGCACCCTTTATCTCTCATTGGGGCAACTCACTCCCAGCCCTCCTATAGTTAGCTATCCCTTGCGGCTCTGTCTACGTCCCCCTCTCCCCCTATTATTCACTTCTGCTTCTACTTCTCCTTGTGTTTATATAGGTCTCCCTATAATTCACTTCTACTTCTCCCTGTGTTTATATAGGTCTCCCTCTAATTCACTTCTACTTCTCCTTGTGTTTATATAGGTCTCCCTCTAATTCACTTCTACTTCTCATTGTGTTTATATAGGTCTCCCTCTAATTCACTTCTACTTCTGTTTATATAGGTCTCCCTCTAATTCACTTCTACTTCTCCTTGTGTTTATATAGGTCTCCCTCTAATTCACTTCTACTTCTCCTTGTGTTTATATAGGTCTCCCTCTAATTCACTTCTACTTCTGTTTATATAGGTCTCTAATCCTTCTACTTCTGTTTATATAGGTCTCCCTCTAATTCACTTCCACTTCTGTTTATATAGGTCTCCCTCTAATTCACTTCTACTTCTGTTTATATAGGTCTCCCTCTAATTCACGTCTGCGTCTACTTCTCCTTGTGTTTATATAGGTCTCCCTCTAATTCACTTCTACTTCTCCTTGTGTTTATATAGGTCTCCCTCTAATCTTTTCGTCCTGTAGTTTCAAGACAAAGAACTTTCTAGGTATGCTATTCACAAATTTTCCAAACTTATGGCCCACCCAGCGCCAGCATCTTTCCTTCACCTCTTCATTCACTGATATTTGTCTAGTTCTCTCCATGAGCTCCACATTGATGATTCTATCATATAATTTTAGTCCTTCTATTTTGCCTCAGCCACTAATGAATGAATGTATTAGATTTCATTGTTCTCCCCGTTTCAGATCCATACAGTTATACTGATTTAATGTTAACATTGAATATTCCAAGCTTGGTGCTAAACTTGATTTCTTTTGACTTGAACTAATGATATACAAGCTCCCTTTGCTTTCTGTATTCTTATTTTAATATCTTTCTATCTTCCTCCATCTTTGTCTACACTGTTACTTAAATAGCTGTATGATTCTCTCTCTTTGGAAGATAATATCTGTCATAGACAGCCCACCCTTACTTGTGTATTACTAAAAGTCGAGGAAAGTTGCAGTGAAGTCCAATCTGCCAGCTTCAAACAAGACTGTACACAAGCCGCAGAACACAAATGAAAGCTGATATGAGGATAACATGACACATCTTCACCCACCTGCACACAAACACAGCAACAATAACGCTCAGTCTATCTGCTGCTGACCACTGGATGAATGAAGTCTGCACAAACAATGATGTGCAACCGTATGCTAATATAAACAACATGCAAGTACAAATCAAGGTTCATATATAACATTGCAATACTGAGCCGTACTGGAGTCAAAACATGAACTCATCTGCATGAAAACAAAACATAATTCATGTGAAAATTGTGACGTGTAACTGAAAGAGAACTGATCATACATAAGTATGTATGAGTGACGAATGATGGATAAATACACCTGTTGATGTCCCATAGACAAATATGAGAGTGTTTGAATGATCTATTGTCTTGTGTGTTCTCTTGTCTTGAATGTTCTACTGCCTTGAGTGTTCTATCGTCTTGTTTGTGATGTTGTTTGGTCATCAGAGGGAGAAGCCCGCTCACAACAAGGGATAAAACATGCTATAATATCACTGGAAACAGAACCACAGACCTGAATGATAGTGCTAGGGTCAACATCTGAAACTGGTTAGAACTACTGTATTCTTATAACTAGGGGCAAGAACTCTGGTTGACTATGGCCCAGGTCACAAATTTAACAATTAACAATATGTGTAAGTGGGTAGGTAGTATAACAGGCAGCCAACACAACAGACCTGGTTCAACTCCCAGTACAGAAATAGTATTTGTACAGACACATATGGATGTGGACTCCTGCAAGCCTCATAAAACAGGTACCAGAGTTTGTTCTGGGAAGGAGAGGAAGCAAGGAAGGGCACCGGATATCCCACCCCATTCTGACATGATTAAGTATATGTAAAGTGCTACCACGTCACACCATGACTGCAGTATGTACCATGAGATTTCCAGTTAGAAGTGATCAATACTACTGGCCAGGTTTTCAAACAACTCCACGCCAACCACATAAATATTGGCTTGTTCAGTTTACGTTGATCACATTTACAAGCTGATGTTATTGTGGTGGATGTCTAGAAGTTTGTTGTCTTGTAAGTATGTAGACATATCTGGGCAGCCACTACTGCAGTCTAAACATCTCGTCTTTTCCATGAGGTGTATTTTTGACATATACTCTTAATGTGCAGATTGTAGTAGATGAGAGGCATGAATACTATTGCAATGGATTTTAGATATCTGGTCCGTGTCTACACACAGACCTCTAATTGTCAGATGTCTAACATTCTTTTATATGTAACACATCTACATTTCTAAATGCAGTTTCGGACATACGTAGGAACAAGTTTTTCCTCTAATGAACACTGCAAAACATGTTTATGATGTTCACACAAAGAGCTCTACTTTTTAAAAACATGGACAACCAGCCAACCTCTTGCCACACTGTTTGTGGGGGAGGGAGGAATATGTCCCTCTCTGGTGGGTGTGTAGGAACCAATCATTAATACCAGGCCACAATGAAGCTGAATAAACACTGACAACAATGCAAACACCACAGCAGGGTCACTTTATTAAGTTGGACTATTAAGAGAAACTAGACATACTGGCAGTGTTTAAGGTGAAACTAGACCAAACTAGGACTGTTGAGTGAAACTAGACCAAACTGGGACTGTTAAGTGAAACTAGACCATACTGGGACATTTAAGAATGCATCTTACTCAGTACACAAAAACTTGTAAATGGATCTGCATGGTTACAAGCAACTTATTGTTGTGTCAGCCTAGTGGTGTTTGTTCTCTACAACGGGACCCTGGTTATGTGGGCATGGATGTTCACAAATGCCAGATCAGACAAACCATTGAAGGGAAACTTGTAACTCATAACAGTCAACATTGTTGGGAATAAAGATTAGGTTATTTCGCACTGAAGTAATGAAGTTGTGATTCCACATGAAAACAAAACTGCAATATGGAAATCAGTGAAGTCATTACAAGCATATCTATGATGACATTCAGACACAGTGAGCGCACAAAATGAAACTATTTATAAATGTACATCCAAGTGTTTACAACAGTTTGTCGCCATTATATTATATTCTACAAAAGAACACAAAAAAATGAGCAGAGCTGGTCGTGTACAATCAATGTTTCTCAGCGCTGGTGTCACAAGGTTCATCAAAGTAGGCGGGTCTTGGTGTCCTGATGTCATCTGTCTGGTGTTGTGTGTGTGTCAGCATGCAGTGCATCATGCTCTGTGGTCAGTTCTGCTGACCTAATGGTGTGTTGGTGCTACTGTGGTATCTGCTTGAGAACGGGAATATTTGATAGCCGTGTACAGAATGACATCTAATAACATTGGTGACGCACATCGGAGACACAAGGTGCTCATCTAACGAAGAATATCCACAAATATCTGTTATCCAGTTTTTTGGCAGATCCTTTAATTTGTCAAATATTTCTACTACAGCTATCCACAATTGTGTAATCCACAGAATGAAAACATAATCCACAAACACAAGAAGAAGTTGTTAATCCACTTGGTAAGAAAACAGTATGTGACACATATTGTAAGACCAGATAACGACGGTGCACTCAGACACATCCTGTAGCTGTCTGCTCATCCAGTGATGTTGGGAAGAATCTCACCAGAACTGCTCCAAGATCATGACCACAGTAGCACAATGATGCCCTGTCCGTCTGTAACTGGTCCCACTACTTTGTTTGAGAAATGAATCACTAATGCCGATCATTCCTGCCTGTTGAAGCCAATCATCTCACTCGAGCATCTGTCTTCCCTACAGAATCACTTCCTTAAACCAGCACACTTTCGCTCACTGGCTACAATTTTCTGACTAGAGACTTCAGCAACTATCAAAGTTGAGAAGATGTAATTGCCGATGGCAGCAAAAGTAATCACCATGTATCCCAACATTTCCCCCACAGGGAATTTAACCAATAATTGAAGTTGACAAGATGCAATCAATCGCTAAGTTGCAATCAATTTACTTGCTATTGACAAGTTTGCTAAATGTTGTTACTGATGCAGGTTATAACTTCCCTACTGGAGAATGATGTATTTACCAAAAGCTGATCAGATCTCCTGGATCATATAAATAAACAATTTACTTGGTATGCAAAAGCTAGTTACGTGATGAAATTATTCACTGCTGTCATGGTTTACAAAGATGTTAAGCTCCAGTGTCTATACTCTGATTCAACTGAGCAATTCATTGAACTCGTAAATATCTTCTACTAATAACACTAAACCAACACAATCTGACCATAGAAAATGTGAATAACCCATCTTCCACGTGAGCAATCCGAGAGAAAATTTCCACAAATCATGAATGGAAAAACCCCATTGCTGTCCTTTGCACAACACCACCTCTACACTTATCTTGTATTCATCCCCATGAATTATTTTTAACAAATATTTTCACATATAATGGAGCACAGAGGTTGATCTGACTGAAGACACCCTGTTCTTGCCATCCTGATGTTTCCTATTGTGATCATTCAATTCTATAGCTCTGACATCTGGTTCACCCACAAAGATGTTCAGATTTAGCGTCTTGATTATGATACAACTCAACACACGGTCAGATCCAAGGTTTTTACTCCCAAGCAAATGAGCAGCGCAGCAGCCATCAAGAAACCCACGAAGTTGTGAACATGAAGCCAGCAGAACTGGATCCAATGAACACACAAATCACTCAGCCACTCTTGTGAATGATCCGAGCAGAAATGTTCATCAATCAAGAATGGAAACATCCCAGCATTGCAGCAACAAAATAACGGGAATACAAATAATTACTGACGTCAGTCTTGTGACCTGATCGGATGACAGACCACTAAATTGTACACCAAACGCAGTCAAACTAGAAAGTGATGAAATGCAAAGAGTGTTGTTTGTCTATGAGTCTTGTTTTGCACTCTGATAGTTGGGTCACGGCCGTGGTTAGCATAAAGTAGACAGCGTCCGTGCATGTCCGTGTATGTTTAGTTAGCATAATGATCAAACGAACCCAGGTACTCCAGAGCGGCTCGATAGCAAAACTGGAACTGGTCCTGGGGACATAAACAACACATTAATCATGACTTCAACTGTTTGACATACATTCATGGACCATCACACACACACGGTACTGATGGGCACCCATAGGGAAGGACAGAAGGATATGACACATACCAGTGGATACATTAGACAACAGAAAGTTTCAGCCACCTATCACTGCAAATTTTGGTATTGCTTTACAGAAGGAGCCATGCTTGTCTTCCCTTTGAAATAGGATCATCCCAAAATTCTCAATATCCTTGAAACAAATATCTTATTCTTCTATCCTGGTAGTGGAGTGGCTTTGAGGTAGGATGTCTGCCTTTAACCTGCACAGACCTGGTTCGATTCTCAGTCTGGACTGTGTGGATTGTTAGAAATAGGAAGAGGATGGTCCACCTCCCTTTGATCCTTGGGTAGTGTATAGGATGTCTAGCATTCTTGGACAAGGGTGAGAAACTTATATGACCCGTATGCATGTTAAAAATCCCCAGTGGTGGAAACTGACCAGACTGGTGTCCAGTTACATTTCACACTTACAAAACCTCTTATATATCACAGCATGTGTAATTGTGGCATACAAACATGCAGATGAAGAGACTGATGCTCCCCGTATAGTACTTAGTGCACATGATATCATGTAAACAAGTTCCAGACAATGCCATGTTGACATCTCTTCCATATAGGTTCCACAGGACGTCATGTCATGTACATGTCACAGAACATCTACTGGTAAAACATGACCTCTTGAAATACCTGACATGCACAAATGACAATATCATGCAGGCATCTCTTCCACACAGGTTCCAGAGATGGAATTTATCCTGGCATTTGGATGTAAAAGACCCGTAGTCCACAGAATAACATGCATGTTCCACATATGGACAGCTGGTCACATATGTTCAGTATGTGCCATGGCAATAAGCATGGCAGGTGATGGTCTGCTATCTCATATGTTCAGTATGTGCCATGGCAATAAGCATGGCAGGTGATGGTCTGCTACCTCATATGATCATTATGTGCCATGGCAATAAGCATGGCAGGTGATGGTCTGCTATCTCATATGTTCAGTATGTGCCATGGCAATAAGCATGGCAGGTGATGGTCTGCTATCTCATATGTTCAGTATGTGCCATGGCAATAAGCATGGCAGGTGATGGTCTGCTACCTCATATGATCACCACAGACTTGAATCAGGTCTGTGTTCTTGTGGATCTACAAGGCATCTAAACAGACATTAATCTGCCATTGCTGTCCTTACTTACAGCGGTGAGAAACAGACTTAGTGGTTGGGTCTTTATTGCAAAGGCTAATGGACGAGTCTTGAAAAAGGATAGTCTGTCATAAGAGACTACGAGTTCCAGCATGAGAATGGAGGTGGAGGCAGTAGCAGCGGCATTCTGTTGGCTAGAGGAGACTACTGCAACATACGGATTCAAAGAGTATGCTTAGTAAGGTGGAGAAAGGAATGTTTCGTGTGGAATGGCTCTCGTCGCTTCAGAGGTCACAGATTGTGAGAATTGTATGGATATTTTGCCCTGGCCATGTGGGGGTGCGGGGGAATGAACAGGCTGATAGGCTAGCAGGGAATGCACCTCTTGGTGGTAGATTGCCTATGGACAAGGGGAGGTGGTCGTGCGCTTGTGGGACCAGGTGGAGAAGGTGGAGGAACAGACTGAGAACCCATATGTGGAAAGAATGAGATTGCGGGGGATCGGCAGGGGTTCTAGAAGAATCTCAAAACTGAGAGGGAAGACCAGGAGAACTTTTAATCAGATAGCGGTAGGAATGATTAGTAGTATGACTCTTCACTGGCTGTTGAGCGAAGGGATGGAGCATGTATGGGAATGTTCTGAGTGCAGTGATGTCGGTTCTTAACTCAACAACTGTCCTTACTTACAATGACTATACTAGTTGGCGACTGTAGCTTTTGTCTCTATAAAGAGATCGCATGCTGACGGCCATGAACTTGAGACCACAACCAACAATCACCAGTCAGCTGTTCTCAATCTCAGTCCAGCCCCTGCTTCCATGGTTTCTGGTCACTTTAGTTGGGGGCCCAAATAGGTGCTCTACCTTGACAAGGATATCCTGTAGGCTAGCGGATGGAAGGAGGTGCCGTACTCCTCCTTTGATAGGGAGTACCTCTACTCTGCCATGTAGGATACATGCTTCATATTTTACAAACAGAACTAGTACAGCATCAGATATCTTGTTGAGCAAACACACACATAGCCCTGTGTACATATAAACATGTGAACAGGTGGCCAAGTCTGTCTTACCTCGGTCTGTACCATGGCGGGTCTCTGTGTCCGCAGCATTTTGACTGTCTGAAACATGTCTACCACTCCTTCGTATCTCATCCTCTCCAGCACGATGCTCAAGGTGATGAACACTCCTGTTCTGCCCACTCCAGCACTGAGGACAAAAAACAGAAATATTAGCCAATGTGTAAGCAATAAATCAAACATGACTATTCTGTACACCACACATAGGACAGGTATATATCAGTGATCCTGTCAGTAGACACGGGACAACTATCATTTTCTCAGTTGTGTGCTGTCCTGGCAGGACAAATATTGTGTATGTTTTCAGCTGGAGTCTTCATGTTCTGAGAGGACAACGCTTGCTACATTCTCAACTTGAAGCTGTGAAGTCCGGAAAGGATTACAACCGGTTACAGCCACAAATGGCATATCTGATCACAACAAGCACACATCATGACAGACAACACAACACAGATGGTACAACCAACCTGCAGTGACAGACAACACAACACAGATGGTACAACCAACCTGCAGTGACAGACAACACAACGCAGATGGTACAACCAACCTGCAGTGACAGACAACACAACAGATGGTACAACCAACCTCCAGTGACAGACAACACAACAGATGGTACAACCAACCTGCAGTGACAGACAACACAACAGATGGTACAACCAACCTGCAGTGACAGACAACACAACAGATGGTACAACCAACCTGCAGTGACAGACAACACAACATAGATGGTACAACCAACCTGCAGTGACAGACAACACAACAGATGGTACAACCAACCTGCAGTGACAGACAACACAACACAGATGGTACAACCAACCTGCAGTGACAGACAACACAACATAGATGGTACAACCAACCTCCAGTGACAGACAACACAACAGATGGTACAACCAACCTGCAGTGACAGACAACACAACACATGGTAGAACCAACCTGCAGTGACAGACAACACAACAGATGGTACAACCAACCTCCAGTGACAGACAACACAACACAGATGGTACAACCAACCTGCAGTGACAGACAACACAACAGATGGTACAACCAACCTGCAGTGACAGACAACACAACAAAGACGGTACAACCAACCTGCAGTGACAGACAACTCAACACATGGTACAACCAACCTGCAGTGACAGACAACACAACAGATGGTACAACCAACCTGCAGTGACAGACAACACAACACATGGTACAACCAACCTCCTGTGACAGACAACACAACACAGATGGTACAACCAACCTGCAGTGACAGACAACACAACAGATGATACAATCAACCTGCAGTGACAGACAACACAACACATGGTACAACCAACCTGCAGTGACAGACAACACAACAGATGGTACAATCAACCTGCAGTGACAGACAACACAACACATGGTACAACCAACCTGCAGTGACAGACAACACAACAGATGATACAACCAACCTGCAGTGACAGACAACACAACAGATGATACAACCAACCTGCAGTGACAGACAACACAACAGATGATACAACCAACCTGCAGTGACAGACAACACAACAGATGATACAACCAACCTGCAGTGACAGACAACACAACAGATGATACAACCAACCTGCAGTGACAGACAACACAACAGATGGTACAACCAACCTCCAGTGACAGACAACACAACAGATGGTACAACCAACCTGCAGTGACAGACAACACAACACAGATGGTACAACCAACCTGCAGTGACAGACAACACAACACAGAAGGTACAACCAACCTGCAGTGACAGACAACACAACAGATGGTACAACCAACCTGCAGTGACATACAACACAACACATGGTACAACCAACCTCCAGTGACAGACAACACAACAGATGGTACAACCAACCTGCAGTGCCAGACAACACAACAGATGGTACAGCCAACCTGCAGTGACAGACAACACAGATGGTAAAACCAACCTGCAGTGACAGACAACACAACAGATGGTACAACCAACCTGCAGTGACAGACAACACAACAGATGATACAATCAACCTGCAGTGACAGACAACACAACACATGGTACAACCAACCTGCAGTGACAGACAACACAGATGGTACAACCAACCTGCAGTGACAGACAACACACCAGATGATACAATCAACCTGCAGTGACAGACAACACAACACATGGTACAACCAACCTGCAGTGACAGACAACACAACACAGATGGTACAACCAACCTGCAGTGACAGACAACACAACAGATGATACATCCAACCTGCAGTGACAGACAACACAACACAGATGGTACAACCAACCTGCAGTGACAGACAACACAACAGATGGTACAACCAACCTGCAGTGACAGACAACACAACACAGATGGTACAACCAACCTGCAGTGACAGACAACACAACAGATGATACAATCAACCTGCAGTGACAGACAACACAACACAGATGGTACAACCAACCTGCAGTGACAGACAACACAACAGATGGTACAACCAACCTGCAGTGACAGACAACACAACACAGATGGTACAACCAACCTGCAGTGACAGACAACACAACAGATGGTACAACCAACCTGCAGTGACAGACAACACAACACAGATGATACAATCAACCTGCAGTGACAGACAACACAACAGATGGTACAACCAACCTGCAGTGACAGACAACACAACAGATGGTACAACCAACCTGCAGTGACAGACAACACAACAGATAGTACAACCAACCTGCAGTGACAGACAACACAACAGATGGTACAACCAACCTGCAGTGACAGACAACACAACACATGGTACAACCAACCTGCAGTGACAGACAACACAACAGATAGTACAACCAACCTGCAGTGGCAGACAACACAACAGATGGTACAACCAACCTCCAGTGACAGACAACACAACAGATGGTACAACCAACCTACAGTGACAGACAACACAACACAGATGGTACAACCAACCTGCAGTGACAGACAACACAACACAGATGGTACAACCAACCTGCAGTGACAGACAACACAACACATGGTACAACCAACCTCCAGTGACAGACAACACAACAGATGATACAATCAACCTGCAGTGACAGACAACACAACACATGGTACAACCAACCTGCAGTGACAGACAACACAACACAGATGGTACAGCCAACCTGCAGTGACAGACAACACAACACAGATGGTACAACCAACCTGCAGTTACAAACATCACAACACAGACGATACGAACAACCTACAGTGACAGACAACACAACAGACGGTACAACCAACCTGCAGTGACAGACAACACAAAACAGATGGTACAACCAACCTGAAGTGACAGACAACACAACACAGATGGTACAACCAACCTGCAGTTACAAACATCACAACACAGACGATACGAACAACCTACAGTGACAGACAACACAACAGACGGTACAACCAACCTGCAGTGACAGACAACACAAAACAGATGGTACAACCAACCTCCAGTGACAGACAACACAACACAGATTGTACAACCAACCTGCAGTGTACAGAGATTGGTCCCTCCTGTCCAAACTGCTCTTTGGTCTTATGCACTTGGCCGATGAAGTCAATGAAGCCCTCTCCTGACTTTGGTACACCCTGTTCTGGCCAGTCGGTGAACTGGAACTGTCTGATGGTTCTAGACTGACCATCCTGGGAATGCAGACAATGTGTAATTATATCAGAGCTGGCCTGGACATCCTTGGAGGTAAGATATACCTAACATGATCAACCTAAAATTAATATTGTAGAAGGTAAATAAAACATAATAGATGCTCTGACAGGCGGAAAGTTAGAACACTGCTTTGCTGATCTGGTAGCTTCTGCAGCTTGACTTGTTCCAGAAGTATTGGTGTTTCCTTTTCTCTGGAGTAAACTAGGCAGGCCGAGAGAAGGATCATGCTGCATGGGCAACACATGGTCTCTAAATTCAGCCCAGGCTTTGTTTTATTGAGAGATATACCTCCATATATCAAAAACTAAAAAAGCAAAACAAAATGTTGACTGTCTACGTCTAATTTCTCTAATCAGTTTATGATTTTCATTTGTTTCTTGTAGGACTTGGTCACTGATTTTTCTGTCTGTCCATGGTATTCTTTGCATCAGCCATCAGATGTTTTTCAGCTTGTCTGCTCATTGTCCATGCTTCACATCCATACAAAAGCACAGGTTCTATGTAGCACCTCAAAGGATAAGGATATACAATGAGATGACACCATGGGACAAGGACATACCACGAGATGACACCAGGGGACAAGGACATACCACGAGATGACACCAGGGGACAAGGACATACCATGAGATGACACCAGGGGACAAGGACATACCATGAGATGACACCAGGGGACAAGGACATACCATAAGATGACACCAGGGGACAAGGACATACCATGAGATGACACCAGGGGACAAGGACATACCACAAGATGACACCAGGGGACAAGGACATACCACGAGATGACACCAGGGGACAAGGACATACCATGAGATGACACCAGGGGACAAGGACATACCATGAGATGACACTATGGGACAAGGACATACCATGAGATGACACCAGGGGACAAGGACATACCATGAGATGACACTATGGGACAAGGACATACCATGAGATGACACCAGGGGACAAGGACATACCATGAGATGACACCAGGGGACAAGGACATACCATGAGATGACACCAGGGGACAAGGACATACCATGAGATGACACCAGGGGACAAGGACATACAATGAGATGACACCAGGGGACAAGGACATACCATGAGATGACACCAGGGGACAAGGACATACCATGAGATGACACCAGGGGACAAGGACATATCACAAGATGACACCAGGGGACAAGGACATACCATGAGATGACACCAGGGAACAAGGACATACCACGAGATGACACCAGGGGACAAGGACATACCATGAGATGACACCAGGGGACAAGGACATACCACAAGATGACACCACGGGACAAGGACATACCATGAGATGACACCAGGGGACAAGGACATACCATGAGATGACACCATGTGACAAGGACATACCATGAGATGACACCAGGGGACAAGGACATACCACAAGATGACACTATGGGACAAGGACATACCACAAGATGACACTATGGGACAAGGACATACAATCAGATGACACCATGGGACAAGGACATACAATCAGATGACATCATGGGACAAGGACATACAATCAGATGACACCATGGGACAAGGACATACAATCAGATGACACCATGTGACAAGGACATACAATCAGATGACACCATGTGACAAGGACATACAATCAGATGACACCATGGGACAAGGACATACAATCAGATGACACCATGTGACAAGGACATACAATCAGATGACACCATGTGACAAGGACATACAAGGAGATGACATCATGGGACAAGGTCATACAATGAAATGACAGTGAGATAAACAAAGCCCATACCCTGGCATCTGTAACCTTGAACTCTCTGAGAATGTACTGTGGCATATTGTACTCTGTCATGGGGTCAACCACGAAGTACTGATACCTGGCTGACCGCTCGCTTGGCCAGTACTGGTGACACTTCTCCTGCAACCAGAAACAACAGGCCTATGGTCAGTGCATAGCGACATTTCTAAATAAGCTACAATTATGTTTGTCTGTACCATTGCTGGGATTTCAGGCAGAAGAGAGTAGCTTTCAATAATCAATTTATGTGGGAAGAGACACCTCAAAAATGTACTTCACATGAGGGAAGATGTCCAAAAACCACTCCATGTGATGGGAGATGTCTGAAAAGTGAATCCAATCACACATATAGAATGTTTCAGACATACTTATGCATTACAACATTACCTAGGCTTAAGTTGCATAGAAATTCTTCCTTCTTTCATTTAAAGAAAAAAAAAACACATTCCACCTGCAGATGGTGGAGGACTTGTGTGGCCCATTGACCTTAGAACAGACAGTCTCCATGGTGAAGCTGTCAAGCTGTCTGCCTTGTGTTCCAAAGTTCACAGTTAATCTTCAAACTCCCTGATTTGGTTCATGGAAGCAGTTTTCTCAAAGGCCCATGGGGGGTCATTGCTGGAGCTGTTGAGTTCATGCTCTATGCAATGCTCTTGGTGGGCAGCTCTACGGAAAGAGACCGAGCCATATGGGATAAAACCTGGTGCAATGAAGTGAATCTTCTTGCCTTTCAATCTTTTCCTGTTCAACCCTAGAGATTTCTAATGGACTATAGTCCCACAAGCACACGAGCCAAGCCTATTGTAGGCCAGTTCATGTTTGACTGGAAGTTGGTTGATTTGTTTTCCATGGTGTGGCATATCATATCCAGTCTCAGACCAAACCTCTTTAGATGGCCTTTATGGCATGCACAAGAGGTCTACAGTGTTCTATTCTGTACCTCTCCTCTGGGCCACCTTAACACGCTGACCTATACACCCAAAGAACCATACAAACTGTAGCACGGCCACTGACAGTCTCCAAGATCGGTGTCCCAACAATGACATGGTAGAGGACTTGCATGTCCCACTGACAACATGTCCCATAGACACCATGTCCCACTGACCCTAAGAACCATGCCAGCAGTCTCCACCAGCTACAGACAGTCTCCCAGATTAAACAGGTCAACAAGTAGGAACCTGCTGTATTGCTGGTAGCTTGGTGACAGTCAAAGGCTGGGAGGGCAACCATGAACAAAACACCTGTAGATGTCTCATGCACTGGGGCACAGACATGATGAAACCACAAACCTGGTGATGAAATAACCTGATGGGAAAGTGATATAAAGAACAGCACTTACCCTGCCCATCTCCCGCAGCTTGGTCAGCATGACAATGATGGTGGAGTTGTGTTCCCACAACATTCGCCAGAAGTCCTCGGTGGTCTCGGCCAGTGGCCCTTGAGTTGCTATATAAGCCTTTTTGTAGCGATAGCCCTGGCAAGAAAACATGTTTATGTCAATTTTGTCTACTGTGCTGGGGTATAGCAGTTCTAATGTGCTGGGATATTGTAGTTCTGAGTGCTGGGGTATTACAGTTCTATGTGCTAGGGTGGTGTATTGCAGTTCTATGTGCTGGGGTATTACAGTTCTATGTGCTGGGGTGGAGTATTGTAGTTCTGAGTGCTGGGGTATTACAGTTCTATGTGCTAGGGTGGTGTATTGCAGTTCTATGTGCTGGGGTATTACAGTTCTATGTGCTGGGGTATTACAATTCTATGTGCTGGGGTATTACAGTTCTATGTGCTGGGGTATTACAATTCTATGTGCTGGGGTATTACAGTTCTATGTGCTGGGGTATTACAGTTCTATGTGCTGGGGTATTACAGTTCTATGTGCTGGGGTATTACAGTTCTATGTGCTGGGGTATTACAATTCTATGTGCTGGGGTATTACAGTTCTATGTGCTGGGGTATTACAGTTCTATGTGCTGGGGTATTACAGTTCTATGTGCTGGGGTATTACAGTTCTATGTGCTGGGGTATTACAGTTCTATGTGGTGGGGTGGAGTATTGCAGTTTTATCATAGAAAGAACAGTCAGGCAAAAATGTATTCCCGCTCACTTGAACTAACTTTTAACTACATACAGAACATGTAGCAGAAATATATAGTTAGCATTATTACAGTTATTTCTCCAGATCTATGGTCTACATTTCATGAAACGGTCAGCTCAGACTCAGAGCATTATTGGTTGTATAATTTTCAAGTATGCCAATGGTGAGGTTTCAATGCCCTGTTGATAGCTGCTGGTATCATCATGGCTGTTGGGTGTGAGGTTTGAATGCTGTGTTGGTGGTAGCTGTTGGGTGAACGTGTGTGTGGTTCGAATGCTGTGTTGGTGGCAGCTGTTGGTATCAGCATGGCTGTTGGTGTACATGTGTGAGGTTTGAATGCTGTGTTGGTGGTAGCTGTTGGGTGTACGTGTGTGAGGTTTGATTGCTGTGTTGGTGGCAGCTGTTGGTATCAGCATGGCTGTTGGTGTACGTGTGTGAGGTTTGATTGCTGTGTTGGCAGTATCAGCATGGCTGTTGGTGTACGTGAGGTTTGAATGCTGTGTTGGTGGCAGTGCTGGTATCATCATGGCTGCTGGATGTGTGTTATGTAGGTACACTATTTACTGAGCACTGTCTATGAGCACAGTCAGACACGAGACTGAGAAGGCTGGATGAAAACAAATATGGAACTCACATCAATGAAGCTGGCGTTGATGTAGTCGGAGCCATCGACCCCTCGAATTGGTTGTAAACAAACTCTGGTGGTTTCATCTAGTCAAGAAGAAAACAAGTCAAACACATTTCACGAGGCAATTTCACCTTCATGGCATGGAAGACAAATACTCAAATAACAATATCTTTCGTTTAATGCTCGCTTTGAACTCAAGTGTAGTCCATACATGTGTTACAACTTCTAGTACAGTGGACTTATTTTTTGCGTGTGGATTATCTTTCCCTATTATTACCACCCTCGCCATCAGGCTAACCCACTCTGACTTCTGAGGTACTTGTAATTTATATCCCCAAGTCAAGGATGAGAAGTCAACATTTTAGTCCAAATGATCAATGATACCTCGACATCAGCATCCGGATGCTTAAGAACGAGCAGTCTTATCCATTCAGCCATTCTGACCTCAAATAAAAGTCTAATCTGATCTTGCTCCTCTTGTACCTTGCAGTGTCGAGGTAAAGCATAAACAGCGGGAGAGTGCCTATTTATGGGCTTCGTGTATCGAGATTCCAATAGGCTCTGCTATTCCCTCTGTCCATCGTTTATGTGGTCGGCCTCTTCTTCAGCTTCCATTTGGTCTGTGCATCATTGCTTGTTGTGGTGTGCTGCTAGTTGGTGATCTAGTTACATGGCCAAACCATTTAACTGGCTGTTCCAAATAACAATATTAAACAATATTAAGTTCCAGGTCTGTCCTCTTCTAGCCTCAGGTGGAGGTAACTAAATAAGGTATGTCTGCCAGGCAGTGACCACGCAGATGACCAACCAAGATGTTTGTTGACTGTGAGAAATAAGGTATGCCTTCCAGGCAGTGACCATGCAGATGACCAACCAGGATATTTGTTGACTGTGAGAAATAAGGTATGCCTTCCAGGCAGTGACCATGCAGATGACCAACCAGGATATTTGTTGACTGTGAGAAATAAGGTATGCCTTCCAGGCAGTGACCACGCAGATGACCAACCAGGATGTTTGTTGACTGTGAGAAATAAGGTATGCCTTCCAGGCAGTGACCATGCAGATGACCAACCAGGATATTTGTTGACTGTGAGAAATAAGGTATGCCTCCCAGGCAGTCACCATTCAGATGACCAACCAGAATGTTTGTTGAATGAGAAATAAGGTATGCCTTCCAGGCAGTAACCATGCAGATGACCAACCAGAATGTTTGTTGACACACTGATAGGTTTAAACCTTCAAGGTTGAGAACACATGTTTGCAGATATGGCGGACCGACGCCATAACTATTTGGCCACCTATGTTCTCAAATTAAAGAAAGAGACCAACTTACATGGCAGAATGTTGACCAGGCGGTTCTTGAACTTGTTGACTGCCAGGTTGGCACTCACAAATCTGTTAGGACTAGCCTTGACATTAGCCAATCTCTGTGGATTATAGGGCAAACACAAAACATGTTGAATGTTCCTGCTGTCTCTTCTCATTGTTTCATTTCTAACCTAGAGTGTACGGTGCATCAATTTTGTCCAAACATCTCTCCCTCCCTCTTTCACATATTTGTCTGATCACTATCTAGTCTTCTCAGATAAGGGTGAACAATTATGGTTGACCTGTGTGCATGGTTAAAATACATATTTTGGTACTTTTGCTTTAATTCACCCCAAACAAACTTCGTGAGTTATATTTAGCGTCACGAGCTATATTTAGCACCGACGGTGATCTCCCTGTGTTCGGCTGGAGTGCGTGTCAGTGCGTTTCAATTGCTCCACACCACAGTGTTGTTTCTTTGGGGCTGTGGCAACCCGTTTCTGTGTGAGTGTCTGTCTCCCTTCGATCCTCATTTGCATCGGTCCTGCAAATCACTTTCCGGTTAGGGTTAGGGTTAGGGGTAGGATTAGGGTTAGGGTTGTGTGTACCCTACCCCTAACCCTAACCCTAACCGGAAAGTGAAAGAATAGCGCACACCGCCACATAGAATTGCGCACCGAGCTACGGCACAACACACGGAAACCCCCTGAATGTTCGGCGCAACACAGGGAAGCCCTGGATGTGACGTCATACCCTGGGATTCCCTTTTGTTTGGGGTGAATAAAAGCAAAAGTACCCATATTTTTATAAAATAGCCAGGCCCAATAAACTACTGAACAAGCACATTTCACAATTTAAAAAACTAGTCACAAAAAACATCTGTGACTCTGGTATACACATATTGGCATTTTGACTCTGGTGTACACATATTGGCATCTGTGAATCTGGTGTACACACACTGGCATCTGTGAATCTGGTGTACACACACTGGCATCTGTGAATCTGGTGTATACATACTGGCATCTGTGAATCTGGTGTACACATACTAGCATCTGCGAATCTGGTGTACACATATTGGCACCTGTGACTTTGGTGTACAGACACTAGCACTTGTCACTCTGGTATAGACATATTGGCAGCTGTGACTCTGGTATACATATAAATTCATCTGTGACTCTGATATAGACATACTGGCATCTGTGACTGGTATAGACATATTGGCATCTGTGACTCTGGTGTACACATATTGGCATCGTTGCAGGTGCTGCAAAGGTTTGTGCACCGGGCTGAGATTCTCCTGGAGTGATCTATGAGAGGAGACTGGAGAACATAAGCAGGTTGTTGAGTTGAGTTGAGTCAAGAACCGACATCACTGCACTCAGGATATTCCCATACGTGCTCCGTCCCCTCATTCAACAGCCAGCAAAGAGTCATACTACTAATCGTACCCACCGCAATCTGATTAAAAGTTCTCCTGGTCTTCCCTCTCAGTTTTGAGATTCTTCCAGAACCCCTGCCGATCCCCCGCAATCTCATTCTTTCCACATATGGGTTCTCAATCTGTTCCTCCGCCTTCTTCACCTGATTCCACAAGCGCACATAAGCAGGTATCCATGTGCAATGGAAGTGACCCTTATCAAAATAAATCAGTCATGCATGCAGGAAATTGTGGCCCTTCAAGGAACGTCATTCCAACATATGTCAGGATGCTTACGGTTTGTCCCAGCCAGATGGGACATTCTACTTTTATCACCCGATATCCCCCATTTTGGCACTGACTGCCAACCCACTCACTCCCTGCCTTCATATCCTTAGCTATCCCATGCAGCTCTGTACATATCCTCCCATATTATTCACTTCTTTGTTTCTACTTCTGTTCTCCGTGTCTATTTTGGTCTGATTTATTTTGTCCTGTAGATTCCAGACATAGGCCATGTCAGTTATATTATTCTCAGGTTTTTTCAAAGTATGTCCTATTCAGTGCCAGCATCTTTTCTTCACCTCTGAATGGTATTGTTCTTGGTTCTCTCCATGAGCTCTACATTGGTGATTCTGTCACATCATTGTAGTCCTATTTTGTGCAGGCACTGTTTAATGGCGAAGGGGTTAAAGACGCTGTTCGTAATCCATGTTCAAAACACAGCTGCATGAGATTTGGCACCAGATCGCGACGAGCTGGTTTCTTACAGAAAGGTATGTAAGTAGGTCGTTCAGAAAGCAATGGCAAACCACTGAACGTAAAACTTGCCAAGACATCAACAGCAGTTGAAATATGCTGGTATTGACTGCCATGTCTTGTAAAAAGGATATGATGAAATAAAAAAACTACTTAGCGAATGTTTATAGTAATTGTTTTAGATGTTCTCATGTTTCTAATCCAAATACTGGTACTGATTTCATGTTATAATAGAATGTTCTCAGTTTAATGCTTCCACAAATTACCTAGTGCTATAAATGCTCGAAACCTTTGAAGGAGGAACATAGGATAGAACAAATTCAATGTATTTACAAGTGGGACAATCAGCATCCATGATTTACCACATTTATGAACGGAGATTGGACATCGATGGATTTATCTGAACTGCTACTCTGTCAATTCCTGGAACCAAGAAATAAATCAATCAATCTGTGATGCTCATCCTGGAACCAAGAAATAAATCAATCAATCTGTGATGCTCATCCTGGAACCAAGAAATAAATCAATCAACCTGTGATGCTCATCCTGGAACCAAGAAATAAATCAATCAACCTGTGATGCTCATCCTGGAACCAAGAAATAAATCAATCAATCTGTGATGCTCATCCTGGAACCAAGAAATAAATCAATCAATCTGTGATGCTCATCCTGGAACCAAGAAATAAATCAATCAATCTGTGATGCTCATCCTGGAACCAAGAAATAAATCAATCAACCTGTGATGCTCATCCTGGAACCAAGAAATAAATCAATCAACCTGTGATGCTCATCCTGGAACCAAGAAATAAATCAATCAACCTGTGATGCTCATCCTGGAACCAAGAAATAAATAAATCAACCTGTGATGCTCATCCTGGAACCAAGAAATAAATCAATCAACCTGTGATGCTCATCCTGGAACCAAGAAATAAATCAATCAATCTGTGATGCTCATCCTGGAACCAAGAAATAAATCAATCAATCTGTGATGCTCATCCTGGAACCAAGAAATAAATCAATCAACCTGTGATGCTCATCCTGGAACCAAGAAATAAATCAATCAACCTGTGATGCTCATCCTGGAACCAAGAAATAAATCAATCAGTCTGTGATGCTCATCCTGGAACCAAGAAATAAATCAATCAATCTGTGATGCTCATCCTGGAACCAAGAAATAAATCAATCAATCTGTGATGCTCATCCTGGAACCAAGAAATAAATCAATCAATCTGTGATGCTCATCAGAAGCTCTTACTGCTCTCACAGACAGATCACAGAAGTGACTGTAAAGTACGATGTAAAAATAAACCAATATCTGACCTTGAACTCCAGCTCCATGCCTGTGATAGCTTGACCCGGTTCTGGTGCCGTCAGTTTCTGGATGTGTGCGGCCAGGTTTCTGGCAGGGACTTCAGTGTTGCCACACTGCACAGCTTCGAGGAGCGCATCATGGATGAAGATGTACTGATCCTCGGTCTGCACCATGTAGTTCCTCTGAGCCCGCAGACAGGTGACGTGGCCATAGATGTCCACAGTCATCTCATGTTTGATACGCTCTAACATGGCATCAATCACTATAAAAGCTCCAGTCCGGCCAACTCCAGCACTGTCAGAATACAACATCACTATTAAGATACAACATCACTGGCAGAATATAACATTACTGTTACAATACAACATTACTGTAAGAATATCAGAATATAATATCACTATCAGAATAAATCATCAATGTCAGAATACATAATCACTTACTTTATGGTATTGTTTCATTTCAGCATATCTCTCTCACCCAACCACTCTCTCTCTCTCTCTGTCTTGTTTTGGGTGTTTATGGATGGGGGATATGTGTGGGCAGGTGGGGAGATGTGTTTATGGATGGGGATCTGTGTATAGGTGGGGATGTGTATTTGAGAGGTGGCAAATATTGGGTGGGTGAGTGGGTGTAGGTTGGCTGATGTGTGTGTGGGTGGGTGGGAACAATTGTGAGAGTGCAGGATATGTGTGTGGATAGGTGCGGGATGTGTGGGTTGGCATGTGTGTATGGTTTCTTCTTCTTCTCCTCCTCCTCTTCCTCCACCTTCTTCTCCTCCTCCTCCTCCTTCTTCTTCTTGGTGTGTGAGGATGTGTGTGTGGGTGGCGAAATGTGTGTGGGTTGGGGATCAATGTTTACAACTTTCATTTGATAATTTTTTTTTGTGGTTTTCTCATGTGAATTATCATGCGCAATATGCATTGTTTATGCTTACAAAATCCATTTGACAATGTTTTTTTCCCCTATGTTAATGTAACATGCACATTTGATGAATGAAAGATGAGTGACTGAAAGGGCCAAATGTAAGACGGGCCTGCGTGCCCAATTTGTTACCCTTTTAAAATAAAGTTTGTTCGTTCGTTCGTTCTCTCTCTCTCTCTCTCTCTCACACACACACACACACAAACAATGTGTTTATTTGTCAGTCTGACATCTCATGAGAGATCAAACCCATGACAGTTACAGCCCTAGGTTGATATGCTACCTAGCCACAAAAGAGACACATCATTTATTTAACAACCAATGAAAACTGCATTCTCAGTTCCATATAAATACCACTATCTTGATTGAGCAAAACATGAGTGGAATAAGGCTGTTCAGAGATATAGAAGACAACAATTAAAGACTGTTTCCCACAACAGGTACAGTCAAGGTGAACTTTGGTAAGTGCTTGCACAAGGCTGCAAATAGTACTGCCCTGCCAAGAGTACACACCTCTGAAGTATTATCAGTGTTAAGAGTAAACACCTCTGGAGTTTTGGACTGTCAATAATATACAACAACGGAACATTGGACTTTCAAGTGGAAACAAGTCTAGAGTATTGGACTGTCAAGAGCAGACAAGTCTGGGATATTGGACTACCAAGAGTCATAACTCTGGAGGATTGTACTACAAAATGAGACTAATCTGGAGCATTGGCATGGCACAAATATCTAACTCTAGATTACTCTAGATTGCAAAAAATAGATAACTCTGGAGTACTCGGCTGCAAGAGCAAATCTTGAATATCAACGTACCAGGAGTAGACAAATCTGGAATACTGGACTACTAGAAGTAAACAACTATGGCGTATATTTGACTTGTAGGACTAGACAATGTGGGAGTATTGGACTTGTAGGACTAGACAATGTGGGAGTATTGGACTTATAGGACTAGAACCCTCTGAAGTCCTAGAACTTCTGAGATTAGACAACTCTGGTGTATAGGACTTCTGGGTGTAGACAACTCTGGAATTCTGGACTTCTAGGGGTAGACAACTTGAAGTTATGGACTTCTTGGAGTAAACAACTCTGGAGTTCTGGACATCTGAGAGTAAACTACTCTGGAGTATTGTACTTACAGGAATAGACTACTCTGGGGTTTTGGACTTCGAGGCATAGACAACTCTGGAAGATTGTGGTTAGAACAAGAGGAAACAATCACAAACCTGCAATGTACAATGATGGATCCAGCGTCTGGTGGGTTACTGGCCTTGACACGCCTCATGAACATCAACAGTGGGGTTGGGTGATCTGGGACACCATGGTCGGGCCAGGCAGTGAACTGGAATTGTCGGACTTCACGCTTCTCAGAAAACCCATACTGTAAACAAACATGCAAGGTCATATATAACCTCATTTTATAACATGAAGCACATATTGTAAGCAGAAAACATGCCATGTTGCAGACATGATCTAGACTTTAAATACAAATGATAGGGACAATTTATAGATGTCCTTCTGTGGGGAGTATGACAGAAATGTCTCTGCTAGGGAACAAATAGAAATCCAAGGAGATGATCAAGTAATTACATACACCATGAGGTGATAAGTAATTTCATATTCCAGGAGGTGATCAAGTAATTATATACCCCAGGCGGTGATCAAATAATTACTTACCCAAGGAGTGATCAAGTAATTACATATCCCAGGAGGTGATCAAGTAATTACATAACCCAGGCGGTGATCAAATAATTACTTACCCAAGAAGTGATCAAGTAATTACATACCCCAGGAGGTATGAAGTAATTACATACCCATAGAAGTGATCAAGTAATTACATACCCTAGGAGGTGATCAAGTAATTACATACCCTAGGAGGTGATCAAGTAATTACATACCCCAGGAGATGATCAAGTAATAATATACCCACAGGGGTGATCGAGAACAAGGGCTATTCTTCTTCTTCTTCTGCGTTCATCCGGAGTTTTTTTCGGATGTGTCTGCGTTGTGCCTGTTTACAGCAGAGCTGCATTCTTGCGCCATTAGGCCAACACACCTGACTTCTGCGGGCATTTGTTGACCAGGTTAATCTTCCCGGGAAGGGCTATTCGAAAATCAACGTAAAAATAAACTGTTTGCCATAGCAACACAGTTCATTGCTTGCATCATTCAGTAGTGTTTTAGCTCACTAAACAGCAACTTACAGTTGTATTTGTTCATTGGTTCACAAATCACGAACGAATAAACATGGACACTGTTATTGCCTTTCCGCCAGCTGTTAAATTCATGGTGTGATTCATTTTCTTTAAGCAAACGGTCAAAATGCGGCTGAGATTCATCCTCGATTGTGTCATGTGTATGGTGATAACATTATGAGCACACACACACGCGCACGCAAGCACGTGCACACACACAGACACCCCCCCCCCCCCCCCCCCACAATAGGCACCAAGTGATCATCTCTTTAGCAAGATGAAGGTCTGGCTGGTGGCTAACCAGCGCTTTGACACCGATGAGGAGCTCATGGATGGAGTCAACAACTGTCTTGATGAAGGGTTACAAAAACTCATGCCACAGTACAAGTGCCTGAATTTTAGTGGTGAGTATTCTAGGCTAAGCTTCTGGCCTAGAGAGACGACAGTGGAAGATAAACTCTATGGACCACTGTGTGAACTGAAAAAGACAGTTAAATTCATACAAGATACAATATTGCAGTTATAGACATATTTCAAGCGAACGAAAGAAGTAGAAGAAGTGGTGAGTATTAGGAACAGTAATAGTGGTGTATGTAACTTTTGTATGTATTTAGATATTATAGTAAATTTGTTACAACTTTTACCAGAAAATTGGTGATTGATTTTGGATTAGCCCTCATAATTACATACCCCAGGAGGTGATCAAGTAATTACATTCCCATGGAGTGATCAAATAATTACATATAACCATCAAATAATGTCATACCCATGGAGGTGATCAAGGGCCACTCTTGGATTAATAACATGGACAAACTCGGACACAATTACACTAACATAAGTATTGTTCAGGACAGGAAGCAATAGAAGACACTGTGCCACACACACTTCCTCAGCAGAGTCTCCAGCACACTGCATGGGCCTGAAGGCCTCAAGAGATCTGAGATGAAGGCATTCAACATGCTTGTGAAGTCTGAAGGTCTCGGTAAGAGATCTGAGACGAAGACATTCAACAAGCTTGTGAAGTCTGAAGCCCTCACACAGGAATCAAGGGTAAAGGCCTCAAACATGTCCACTGATGTTAGCAGTTAGAATTGCATGACAGTGGTCAAGTATTCAGACTTACTCTGGACATGTGGAAGGTACGTATGGTGTACGTAGCCAGCTCAGTCACATCCACCAGCTGTACATGCATCAGCCCGTATGTCTCTGCTCCACGAGGTGGCCAGTACTGGTCACACTTAATCTGGTGAGACAAACAATACAGGATATTTAGTCATTATGTCTGCTAATACTGTCTGACTAGATGTGACAATGTGTCCTCTAACACTCTGTGTATATGTGATATGTCCTCTAACACTCTGTGTATATGTGATATGTCCTCTAACACTCTGTGTATATGTGATATGTCCTCTAACACTCTGTATATATGTGATATGTCCTCTGATATTACGAATATATAGATATATATCCTCTAACACTCTCGTGTGTAAACTTCCTACGTATTGATGGCAGGATAGTGGGTTCACTCCACACACCGGTCAGTTGGGATTCAACTTGGAATATCATTCAGACAGCAATAAAATACTTGTGAACGTAAAATTGCTTAGATAATGAACCTGTTGTTGACAGCAACATCCTGCACAGGACATGCAACATCCTGCACAGGACATGCAACATCCTGCACAGGACATGCAACATCCTGCACAGGACATGCAACATCCTGCACAGGACATGCAACATCCTGCACAGGACATGCAACATCCTGCACAGGACATGCAACATCCTGCACAGGACATGCAACATCCTGCACAGGACATGCAACATCCTGCACAGGACATGCAACATCCTGCACAGGACATGCAACATAAAATAAATACTGTTTGACCATATGTGGTATGTCCTCAAATACTTGAACTATACATGCATTCTAACACAGCTAAACTGTACGTGATGATGCTGATGATGATGATAATAACAATAATACAAGCTTTCTTCAGTCATATCTGCCTATGGGTTAATCTGCCTATGGTTTAATCCACCTATGGTTTAATCCACCTATAGTTTAATCCACCTATGAGTAGGAGGCCTTCAGCCACACAGGCTGTGGTTCCTTCCAGTTGGTGCTCTTCCCTTCTGTTTGCTGAAATAGTCTCCTTTCACTGAGTTTAAGATGATTCCTTACAGTGCATCTTGATGTATTCCTCCCAGATTGTTGTATGTGTGCCAAACATGTTCTTGTCTTGCTTGAGCCTATCTTTGAGTCAAAGCTGTGGGCAAGTGACCTCTACAGCTACAGGGCTATGTGACTAGGTCAGCTGTCACCTCCACATGAGTCACCAGCATGTGTATGTCTTATCTCTGTGGCACAGTCCAAACATCCCCTATTCCATGCATCTGTTGATCTGATTACATGTTAAACTGTAGTCTGTGGCGGCATCCTTGCCTACTAGTATAGTTTCTGAGATGGATTCAACAAAGAGAAATCCATTCAACTTTATAATAAAGGTATCAAAATTGTCTCTAGAACAGCAACAGTGAATGGTGCCATACAGTAGAATTGTGATCACATAACAAGATCTCTTCTATACAGCCAGGGTAAACATGAGCAAAACATCTCTTTAACAATATGCTGTGGTAGCATGTGCATGAGAAACTTACTTATATACACAAGTATTATGTTAGTGGCCATACCAAGCTGCTAGTATCACAAAGAAATGTTAATCAACAGACCATGGAGAGTGACATCAGCAGGTTAGATGAGAACTAGTATACCATGAACAGTTAATATGTTGACAAAGACACCATGAACAGTTAATACGTTGACTAAGATACCATGAACATATAATGTGTTAACTACCACACCATAAACAGTTAATATATTAACTAACACACCATGAACAGTTAATATGTTAACTAACACACCATGGACAGTTAATATATTAACTAACACACCATGAACATATAATGTGTTAAATAACACACCATGAACAGTTAATATGTTAACTAACACACCATGAACAGTTAATATATTAACTAACACACCATGAACAGTTAATATGTTAACTAACACACACCATGGACAGTTAATATATTAACTAACACACCATGAACACATAATATATTAACTAACACACCATGAACATATAATGTGTTAACTAACACACCATGAACAGTTAATATGTTAACTAACACACCATGGACAGTTAATATGTTAACTAACACACCATAAACAGTTAATATGTTAACTAACACACCATGAACATATAATATGTTAACTAACACACCATGAACAGTTAATGTGTTAACTAACACACCATGAACACATAATATGTTAACTAGCACACCATGAACAGTTAATATATTAACTACCACACCATGAAAAGTTAATATGCTAACTAACACACCATCAACATATAATATGTTAACTAACACACCATGAACAGTTAATATGTTAACTAACACACCATGAACAGTTAATGTGTTAACTAACACACCATGAACATATAATATGTTAACTAACACACAATGAACAGTTAATATATTAACTAACACACCATGAAAAGTTAATATGCTAACACACCATGAACATATAATATGTTAACTAACACACCATGAACAGTTAATATGTTAACTAACACACCATGAACATATAATATGTTAACTAACACACCATGAACATATAATATGTTAACCAACACACCATGAACATATAATATGTTAACTAACACACCATGAACAGTTAATATGTTAACTAACACACCATGAACATATAATGTGTTAACTAACACACCATGAACATATAATATATTAACTAACACACCATGAACAGTTAATATGTTAACTAACACACCATGAACAGTTAATATGTTAACTAACACACCATGAACATATAATATGTTAACTAACACACCATGAACAGTTAATATATTAACTAACACACCATGAACATTTAATATATTAACTAACACACTGTGGACAGTTAATATGTTAACTAACACACCATGAACAGTTAATATGTTAACTAACACACTATGAACATATAATGTGTTAACTAACACACCATGAACAGTTAATATGTTAACTAACACACCATGAACAGTTAATATGTTAACTAACACACCATGAACAGTTAATATGTTAACTAACACACCATGAACAGTTAATATGTTAACTAACACACCATGAACAATTAATATGTTAACTAACACACCATGAACATATAATATATTAACTAACACACCATGAACATATAATGTGTTAACTAACACACCATGAACAGTTAATATGTTAACTAACACACCATGGACAGTTAATATGTTAACTAACACACCATAAACAGTTAATATGTTAACTAACACACCATGAACAGTTAATATGTTAACTAACACACCATAAACAGTTAATATGTTAACTAACACACCATGAAGATATAATATATTAACTAACACACCATGAACAGTTAATATATTAACTAACACACCATGAACAGTTAATATATTAACTAACACACCATGAACAGTTAATATGTTAACTAACACACCATGGACAGTTAATATGTTAACTAACACACCATGGACAGTTAATATATTAACTAACACACCATGAACAGTTAATACGTTAACTAACACACCATGAACAGTTAATATGTTAACTAACACACCATGAACTGCCAAGATGTAAAACTGATGTGCTGGTATTTATGAACACTACTGCAACAGGCAGGAGTCACAGTAGCACAGTGGCCAGCAAGAATACATGAGGAACAAGTAGAGATGACCATGACAAATAACAAGAGAATGTTAACAAAAATACATGAGCAACAAACAACAAGAGAATGTTAACAAAAATACACGAGCAACAAGCAGAGATGACCATGTCAAATAACAAGAGAATGTTAACAAAAATACATGAGCAACAAACAACAGGAGAATATTAACAAGATTACATGAGCAACAAGCAGAGATGACCATCACAAGCAAGGAGAGAATGTTAAGAAGAATACATGAGGAACAAGCAGAGATGATCATGACAAACAACAAGAGAATGTTAACAAGAATACACAAGCAACAAGCAGAGATGACCACGACAAATAATAAGAGAATGTTAACAATACATGAGCAACAAACAACAAAAGAATGTTAACAAGAATACACAAGCAGCAAGCAGAGATGACCATGGCAAACAACAAGAGAATGTTAACAATACATGAGCAACAAACAACAAGAGAATGTTAACAAGAATACATGAGCAGCAAGCAGAGATGACCACGACAAATAACAAGATAATGTTAACAATACATGAGCAACAATCAAAAAGAGAATGTTAACAAGAATACACGAGCAGCAAGCAGAGATGACCATGGCAAACAACAAGAGAATGTTAACAATACATGAGCAACAAACAACAAGAGAATGTTAACAAGAATACATGAGCAGCAAGCAGAGATGATCATGGCAAACAACAAGAGAATGTTAACAATACATGAGCAACAAACAACAAGAGAATGTTAACAAGAATACATGAGCAGCAAGCAGAGATGATCACGGCAAACAACAAGAGAATGTTAACAATACATGAGCAACAAACAACAAGAGAATGTTAACAAGAATACATGAGCAGCAAGCAGAGATGACCACGACAAACAACAAGAGACTGTTAGTGGTACACACAGCAGGCAGTTACATCTAAAAATGATCTGGGTGGCTATACTGACATAATTCCGTACCCGGGACCTCTCCTCCAGCTTGGTCATCATGACGATGGTTGCCGATCTCTGCTCCCAGACCATCCGCCAGAAATCACCAAAGGTTTCTGGCAGAGGACCCTGCAATATAAAGCATAGTCTTGTCAATATTACTACCCAGCATTATTCATAGAGCAAACACATACAGTTATTTTATAAAACAAGAATGGATCACAAAGAGCTGTCATTTATATGAAGCTCATTGGGACACAAAGTGGTAACTGCAAGAAAGTCATTCAGCAAATGTTGGACAAGGTGAAGCATGGCTGGAAAATACAGGTTGATACAACTGAGGTGACTCGTTCATGATTGGTCAGATTTTGCAACTACCTGGTAAGATTATAATTAGAAAGTTCTTTGTCTTTAACCCCTGGGCTGAATAAATTAAGGGAGATCTGAAACTTAGATAGAAGAATTAGAGATAGAGATGAAGAAAATGGGGAAGACATGAAGGGAGCTGAGAGACCAACCAAAGGACTGAAGAGCTTGGCTCGGGTTGCTGGAGGCCGTATTTTCCAGTGGGGGAAGTGAGCAGAAAAAGAAGAATGGAGGTGAACCAAAAGATGTATGTACTCTCTGGCACCTGGCAGTCTTGACAAGATGATAGGTTTGTTACTTTGTGCTTCAAAAAAGACATAACTACAACCCATGGCGGTTAAGACCAAGGATGGAGTTATACCACTCCATAGCACAAAGCCTGGGCTGAACTGTAGAGATCATGTGTTGCCAATGCAGCATGATCCCTCTCTTGGCCTGCCTAGTTTACTCCAGAAGAAAGGTAATACCATTATATCTGAAACAAGACGAGCCGCAGATGATGCCAGATCACCAAAGTAATGCTTTATCTTTCGCTTGTCGGAGCTTCAATCCTAGAACAGTTGCCAACCAAGGCTTAGGGTCTGGTCTACTCTGCCATAACAATTAGTCTTTAGGGTGCATTTCCTCACACCAGGATAAGGTACCCTCCCAGTTACACTCCTCTCCCCGAAGCCATTGGCACAATGTGGGGGTGTCGGGTTTGGTAAGTTGCGCCCAACATTCGGCACTAACAGAAGCAGGTAGTACCGTCTACTATCATACAATAGCTTAGTCATGTATGACTTAGACATAACACATTGTAGTAACCTGGAAAATCTCTACACCAACAACACTCATGTCAACACAAGCTCTTTCCAGGCTTGAAGCAACCGTGAACAATAACACATCAAACTTGGATTAATTTAGCTACCAACCAAGCAACCAATGGGTAATTACAACTGTAATTATTATGTTATTATTATTCTGTAATTATTTCTGCTGTTCTAGTCCAGCAGCCAACCAGTAGTTAGCATTTCAATATTCTCTATCCTGCTGGAACCCAGGATATTCTGAAAATATCTACTGTTTCAGTTGTGTGGCCGTAATGTAAATTGTTCTTCTTCTTCAGTGGTCAATGCGTGCTATGTGTATACTCCGGCATAAATCACAGGTTCACTTGAGGTTTTCACTGGTCTCTCAGAAATATAGATAGTATTTTTATCCTTTCTACCCTGCTGGTATCTAAAAAATGAAGACAATGTCTATTGTTCCAGTTGTGTAGTTACAATGTTGTTAGTATTTTAATCTTGCTTATGATATAGGAATCCAGAGTGTTTAGTTTTAGTATTCAGTAGATGGCTGGTATCTGTGACTAAGGGATAGTGAACGCATGTCATAATCCCACATTCAAGGTATGAATCTGCTGCAGGGTGATCTGGAAGCAAACTACCTTGCATCGATTTTAATACTGGTATAAGTGTCAGTCGTTCAGAAAGCAATGGCAAGCTACTGAATGTAAAATTGTCTACAAAATCAAAAACAGCCCCAAAAAATGCTGGGGTTGATTGTGAAGTCCTGTAAAGGACACATAACTAATTTTGTTTTAGTAAACAACTATACAGATAATATAAGAAAAGCCAGAGTCAGACTAGGAATGACTGATGTACTCACCTGGGTGGCTATGTAAGCGTTCTGCTTGCGGTAACCATCCATATAGTTGGCATTAATGTAGTCACTGCCAGGCACACCTTCCATTGGCTGGAGAATGACCCTGGAGTGGTCGTAGGCGATGACGTTAGCGTAGCGATTCTTGGGTTTGTTGACCTCCAGGTTGGAGTTGTCCCAGGTGAACTGCTGGCCAGGCTCGATGCTCTCGTACTCCTGGGAGAACTTGAAGTTGTCGCTGGCTTTGAGGGCATCGATGTGCTCAGCAAGTCTGTCTATAGGGATGGGCGGGTGGCTAATCATGGCTGAAAAGAAGTGTGCATGTACACAAGTTAGAGACTGTAGTACTGTGACTTGTAGGCAGTGGGACATGGCAGAACATGTACAGCCAATCATGTTTGATCTCTTCACAAGTATATTATACCAAGTGGGAGCAATACTAGTGTGGTGGCTAGTGTACTGGCCTGCAGGCTGGTGATCCTAGGTTCAAATCCTGCTTAAGGTGGGATGTTAATGTAAGCACGTGGCTCTGTAGTTGTCTTGACCTGATATAACAGGAAGCAGAGGTCAGGTGACCATGTCTTGCTGATCTCATCAGCCATCAAGTACAACTTGGTCGAGAAAATATGGCTTCACAGTATGGCATGATCACATGGTGTTGGGTTCTTGACAGTTGACAGTCAGCAAGGCATGAAGAGACAGAGTCAGATCACATGGTGTTGGGTTCTTTACAGTTGACCAGGTTGACAGTCAGCAAGGCATGAAGAGACAGAGTCAGATCACATGGTGTTGGGTTCTTGACAGTTGACCAGGTTGACAGTCAGCAAGGCATGAAGAGACAGAGTCAGATCACATGGTGTTGGGTTCTTTACAGTTGACCAGGTTGACAGTCAGCAAGGCATGAAGAGACAGAGTCAGATCACATGGTGTTGGGTTCTTTACAGTTGACAGTCAGCAAGGCATGAAGAGACAGAGTCAGATCACATGGTGTTGGGTTCTTTACAGTTGATAGTCAGCAAGGCATGAAGAGACAGAGTCAGATCACATGGTGTTGGGTTCTTTACAGTTGACCAGGTTGACAGTCAGAAAGGCATGAAGAGACAGAGTCAGATCACATGGTGTTGGGTTCTTTACAGTTGACAGTCAGCAAGGGATGAAGAGACAGAGTCAGATCACATGGTGTTGGGTTCTTTACAGTTGACCAGGTTGACAGTCAGCAAGGCATGAAGAGACAGAGTCAGATCACATGGTGTTGGGTTCTTTACAGTTGACAGTCAGCAAGGCATGAAGAGACAGAGTCAGATCACATGGTGTTGGGTTCTTTACAGTTGACCAGGTTGACAGTCAGCAAGGCATGAAGAGACAGAGTCAGATCACATGGTGTTGGGTTCTTTACAGTTGACCAGGTTGACAGTCAGCAAGGCATGAAGAGACAGAGTCAGATCACATGGTGTTGGGTTCTTTACAGTTGACCAGGTTGACAGTGAGCAAGGGATGAAGAGACAGAGTCAGATCACATGGTGTTGGGTTCTTTACAGTTGACCAGGTTGACAGTCAGCAAGGCATGAAGAGACAGAGTCAGATGACATGGTGTTGGGTTCTTTACAGTTGACCAGGTTGACAGTCAGCAAGGGATGAAGAGACAGAGTCAGATCACATGGTGTTGGGTTCTTTACAGTTGACCAGGTTGACAGTGAGCAAGGGATGAAGAGACAGAGTCAGATCACATGGTGTTGGGTTCTTGACAGTTGACCAGGTTGACAGTCAGCAAGGCATGAAGAGACAGAGTCAGATGACATTGTGTTGGGTTCTTTACAGTTGACCAGGTTGACAGTCAGCAAGGCATGAAGAGACAGGGTCAGATCACATGGTGTTGGGTTCTTTACAGATGACCAGGTTGACAGTCAGCAAGGCATGAAGAGAAAGAGTCAGATCACATGGTGTTGGGTTCTTTACAGTTGACCAGGTTGACAGTCAGCAAGGGATGAAGAGACAGAGTCAGATGACATGGTGTTGGGTTCTTTACAGTTGACCAGGTTGACAGTCAGCAAGGCATGAAGAGACAGAGTCAGATCACATGGTGTTGGGTTCTTTACAGTTGACCAGGTTGACAGTGAGCAAGGGATGAAGAGACAGAGTCAGATCACATGGTGTTGGGTTTTTGACAGTTGACCAGGTTGACAGTCCGCAAGGGATGAAGAGACAGGGTCAGATCACATGGTGTTGGGTTCTTTACAGTTGACCAGGTTGACAGTCAGCAAGGGATGAAGAGACAGAGTCAGATCACATGGTGTTGGGTTCTTTACAGTTGACCAGGTTGACAGTCAGCAAGGCATGAAGAGACAGAGTCAGATCACATGGTGTTGGGTTCTTTACAGTTGACAGTCAGCAAGGCATGAAGAGACAGAGTCAGATCACATGGTGTTGGGTTCTTTACAGTTGACCAGGTTGACAGTCAGCAAGGCATGAAGAGACAGAGTCAGATCACATGGTGTTGGGTTCTTTACAGTTGACAGTCAGCAAGGCATGAAGAGACAGAGTCAGATCACATGGTGTTGGGTTCTTTACAGTTGACCAGGTTGACAGTCAGCAAGGCATGAAGAGACAGAGTCAGATCACATGGTGTTGGGTTCTTTACAGTTGACCAGGTTGACAGTGAGCAAGGGATGAAGAGACAGAGTCAGATCACATGGTGTTGGGTTCTTTACAGTTGACCAGGTTGACAGTCAGCAAGGCATGAAGAGACAGAGTCAGATGACATGGTGTTGGGTTCTTTACAGTTGGCCAGGTTGACAGTCAGCAAGGCATGAAGAGACAGGGTCAGATCACATGGTGTTGGGTTCTTTACAGATGACCAGGTTGACAGTCAGCAAGGGATGAAGAGACAGAGTCAGATCACATGGTGCTGGGTTCTTTACAGTTGACCAGGTTGACAGTCAGCAAGGGATGAAGAGACAGAGTCAGATCACATGGTGTTGGGTTCTTTACAGTTGACCAGGTTGACAGTGAGCAAGGGATGAAGAGACAGAGTCAGATCACATGGTGTTGGGTTCCTGACAGTTGACCAGGTTGACAGTCAGCAAGGCATGAAGAGACAGAGTCAGATGACATGGTGTTGGGTTCTTTACAGTTGACCAGGTTGACAGTCAGCAAGGCATGAAGAGACAGGGTCAGATCACATGGTGTTGGGTTCTTTACAGATGACCAGGTGTAGCGAAACGCCAGTGGCCCATGTCCTTATGCCTTCTTTTATTCTTGGTAAACAGGGGGAAACGGCTTTCGGAAGCTCTCAGTTCTCTTGTTCGCTCAATTCTCCATGAAAGATGGTTCTTTGGGTTATCTTCATACCACAATCTTTACATGGAGCGAGTATATATTTGTCTTTCCTTTCGGGTAGTCCCGAAGGAGCGCCTTGCGTCAAATGTGCACTGGTGCAGCGGCTGGTCAATTGATGGCCGTGCCAACACCTACCGTTTGATAGTTGCAGCCTGTCCAGTGAGTTAAAGATTACGACAGAGATGCAACCTACTACTGAAGTGATGTAAAGGTAAATATGGGTTTTCGTTGGTCCAGGCAAAGCTTGGCCTATAAATATCTATTGTCTTAACGACTGAGAGGATATAGCAAAACAGCAGTCTTGCCATGTTGGGAGGGGGTGACCGTTAGCCGATCTGGCTACGCGGCTTGTTCTTGGCAGCTGATGGACGAGTGATATCTGGATTCCTACGGCTTACCGTTACTTGGTGGTATCTCTCTTTTAAATATAGGCACATTAGATAGCTACGGGGATGGGGTCCACCAATCTAGAATATATCTTCTTGAGCCAGGGGATGCTAGCCACAGGACTATCTCTTTCGTCTGTCACTCGATAGGATGATGTCGGGAGGATAATGGACTCCTCTATCTCACTGAGAGAACCTGAACTTATCTGCCCTATGGTTTGTGCAGGGCAATGCCGGTACATTGGGGCGACAGCTCAGTCGAGAGCGGCGGCCGGGAGGGGTAGTATCTTCTTTGAATGGGGAAATACACGGTGTGCCATATAACCCCACTTAGGGGGGAGAAACACACCGATTGCTGGGCGCACCACACCACAAGATCTTGGTTGCGAGAAAGGCATGGTTTGCAAGTGAGAGGAAAGCATGGAAATGAATGTGCCCAATAATAATAAAGGCTTGGTATGAGTGTGGAATGTGTGTCTTGTAGACAAAACGTTCCTAGGGAGGACAACCTGACATCACCCAGCTGGAGGTCGACTCAAGCCCGGACGTAGCCAATCCAGGGGCTACCTGACAGGTCAGGCCCATGCATTCAGGTATGATATATACTGCATGGGGTCAAGATCCTATAGGTCTAATATATTAACTGAGACCCTATTGGTCTTTAGGATTGTGTGATGCATGAGTCCGCCCAGTCGCTCAATATTGTTTGTCATCTCCAGGGTCCTCTTGTGTTGGATGTGACCAAATCGGACAGTATCCACACAGCTTCTGTGCTAGAGCCAAATACGTCTGATGAAGCCAGGTCAATGTATGAGCCATATCACACATGGTGTGCCTAACTCTGAGAGAGAGGCAAGGGCATATCTTGAGGAAATGACATAGGCCCGAGAACAGTTCAATGCTGGTTGAGACTACGCATGATTATCTTGCAAACTAATAAACAATGACAATTTGCAGTAATGGGGCATCTCGGGTCCTTTCATTGACATAGGCCCGAGAGCATTCAACTTCAAAGTTGTGTCTACGCATGATTATCAGGCCTACCCATTTTGTTCCGGACATGAATAGACACCTATATAGGTTAAGTCCATGAACAATTCCTCAACAACCAGTGGATTTGATTCTACAGAAGCCTGTGGAACTTACACCCAAGTACCGGGGAGGAAGGAGCTTCCAGCACACAGGGTGAGACGTATATGGACAGATCGGACAGTATTTGAAGCTGGGTCTGGGACTATGGCTACTTGAGGCTATGTGCCTGAACTTATCTGTGTGGTGTCTGTTTAGAACTTTCTGTGTTACCTACCTTGGTGTTTTTCTGTGCTGTCCTGTATTGATTTAATAAATCAAGTTTTAGCTTATTCCAACGAGCACTGTGTTATATATATGGATCAGCCAGAAGAACATTGCAGGAAATAGGTCCTTAGGTCGAAAGAAAGAGTGACAGTGAGTCCGGGGAAAACGGAGGAGGGTTGGCAGGTAAAGACCTATCCCAGCCAGGGCTATATAGAAGACAATTTTGAAATATTGTGACAGGGCTATTTGGGACCCTCCACGTAGCATGTTACAATTTCTGGGGGCATGTCGCGGGATATTTGAAATCCTGGTGGAGTTCTGGCTGATTTAGTGATAGGGGAGAGATATTCTTGTCTACTATCAATAGGTTCTGCCTACCGTGCCTGGCTATTGTCTAGACTCTTCCTGACACAGACTGACCGACATACGACGTGTTGTGGTCGTGTAATATATATATTTTGGTTATGTGAGATAATCATTTTCTATACAATTTCTTGGGCACTTTCCCTCTGAGTTTAGGATGGCATCAATTGGGTTTAATGTCGCTGACGTACAGGCTACAGGGCGTGAGATGGGCTATGATGGAGCGGAGTTACAGAAATATGTGCAGGAAGTGGAAAGAGACTTCAGACAAGCTGTGCGCGAAGCCAAGAAAATTGAGGCGGAGGCTAGGAAGATGGAGGCCGAGCAGGCAGTCAGAGACCATGAGTTTCGTATGAGGGAGTTGGAGCTGAAAGCTAAAACGGCCAAGGAAAGCGAGGGTGCAGTTGGAGGCGCAGTTCTACCGGACTCAACAACTTCTGGTGGCGGTCCATATCAGGCAATGAAGTTCCCATTGCTCCCGTTCGATGAACACAAAGAGAAGATCGACCAGTATCTTCAAAAATTCCAGTCGATGGCTTTGGCTATGGGGCTGGAACGTGGGAAATGGAACTTGAAAATCTCGCAGGGCCTGAGGGGGACCGCGTACGAGGTCTACTCAAGGTTGCCACCTGGTATGGAGAATGACTATGAGGCTCTGGAAAAAGCATTATTGAAAAGGTTCCAGATGACAGCCCATACATACCGTCAGCAGTTCAGAAAGTCCAAGAGAGAGCCAGGAGAGATGTTCACAGCCTACAGTGTCAGACTGAAGTCTTACCTTTTGAAGTGGATGTCATTAGCTGGATTTGCTAACGACTATGAAAGTTTGGAAGAATTAGTGGTCGTGGACCAAATGAAGAGGATGATGCCTAGGCCATTGCAAACCTTCTTGCTTGAAAATGGGGCAGAAAAGTTAGACTTGGTAAATACATTAGCGGAAAGGTATGTGCTAGCTCATGGAGATAATGGGGAACTGTCACAACCCAATCCCCGACCACCAGACACCTGGTCTGGAAAGAAGAAGAACCCTAAAACAGCTCACACCAAGAAGGAGGATCCTTTCGAGAAAGTTCCTATTAAAAAACCCTCTGGTAAGAGTCCACCTGGATCTCCTAAAAGAAAGTGGAGTGAAAAGTGGTGCGCCTATTGCAAATCTCCCACACACAATACGGTTGATTGCCGGCGTAAACAGAAAGACTCTCACTATGCTGCTTGTCTTGTAGAAACCGGGGAAGGGTCTCACAAGGAAGTAGAAGGGAGGGATCTTGGGAACAATGATTTAGAAAAACCACCAGTAGTAGAAACGGTACTTGTGAACGGACAACCAGTTGAGTGTCTCTATGACACCGGTCTGCAGTTTGAGGCTGTAATTTCATCACACTTAGTGAGCCCGGAGCAGCTAACCGGGGAATCTATTGAGATTCAAACGGCGACAAAGAGTGCGGTAGCGATGTCTCTTCCAATTGCAAAGGTAGACATCAAATCTAAATATGTTACTGGCACTATACAGGCAGCCGTTCTGCTAGATCCGATCTTCCCAATGATCTTGGGTTGTCGCTACGTCTTTCTAGGGATTCCAACCGAACCCATGTACGTAGGGGCGATGCAAACCAGATCTCAATTGGAGGATGAGCAGACGCCGGCCTTGATCGTGAATCCCTTGCCTGGGGAGTTACGAGCTGCTCAAAGCCAGGATGCTACTTTGCAACCTTGCTTCAACCAGTTGCCCAAAAGTTCTGACCCACCAAGACGGGGTCAGTATTATATGAAGAATCGGTTACTGTACCGGAGAGCCGGAGTGGAGGATCGCCAGCGTGGACAGCTGGTAGTTCCTAAGGCTTATCGGGAACAGCTTCTTCATATGGGACACACCATTTCTTTCAGTGGACATATGGGTGTCGGGGCAACTCTCCAGCGCATTTCCTGCCATTACTACTGGCCAGGGATGACTGGAGACGTGCGTAGGTACGTCAAGTCGTGCCCAGAGTGCCATCGTGTGGCACCAAAACACTGGACAGCTCCGGTAGTCCTGGGAGACATGCCCATTATGAACTCTCCTTTCGAGAGAGTTGCCATCGATCTTGTTGGTCCTCTTCCTCGGACTAGGAAGAGGAATAAGTACATTCTCACGATGGTGGATTGCTGTTCCATGTGGGGCGAGGCGATACCGTTGGCCACAATCGACTCTAAGCGAGTGGCTGATGCACTGATGGAGACCTTTACTAGGTTGGGATTTCCCAACCAGATCCTAACGGACAATGGGTCTCAGTTCTGTGGTAAGCTGATGGAAGAAGTCTTTCGTATCTTCCAGACTAACCAAATTCACACAAGCCCATACCACCCTCAGTCTAATGGGCAAGTAGAGAGGTTTAATGGTACCTTGATGACCATGCTTCGGAAGCTGGCTCAAGAGAAACCAGACAGATGGGATGAGTATATCTCGGCCGCCTTGTTCGCCTATCGGGAGGTTCCCCATGGGTCGACCGGGTTGCCACCAGCCACTCTACTATTCGGGAGGCCAATCAAGGGTCCCTTAGAAGCCTTATTGAGATGTTGGACAGAGGAAGAAACTTCCGAAGAAGTTGTATCCTCATATAAATACGTCGAAGAGTTAAAGAAGAAACTCCAGACGGGTTGGGCTTTGGCAGCTCAGAATCTGAGAGCGGCCAGGAAGAGACACGCGGCCTACTACAATAGAAGGACGAAAGATAGGTCTCTTAAGGTGGGGGATCGGGTTCTGTTGTTACTTCCAGTAGGTTCCAATAAACTCGAGATTGGTTGGCAGGGGCCTTTCCCGGTGGAAAGGGTTGTGTCCCGTACCAATTATGCTATCCGGATCAGGGGGAAATCTAAAATCTTCCACATTAACCTCCTAAAAAAATATGAGGAACGATCCGATGGTACTTCTCTCCCACTCATGACTATGGCGGTCGCGATGGAAACTGAATCGGGCGAAGACGCGGATAGGGAGTATCCTTTACAACCTGGGGAAACCTATAAGGATGTACATATAAATCCTGATCTGTCGACTGAAGAAACAGAACTGGTCATCCGTTTGTTGGAGTCCCATCAACAGATTCTTACCGATCGTCCAGGGCGGACAGGGTTGGTCGAGTTTGATATGACTCTGACTACCCAAGACCCCATTCGCCAAAAAATATATCCAGTGCCCTTTTCGAAAGAGAAGGCCCTGGAAGCAGAAATCCAGAAGCTTCTGGATGATGACATCATAACTCCTTCGACTTCTCCTTATAATGCCGGGGTTGTCTTGTTGAGGAAGCCAAGCAGGGAGCACCGCTTATGTATTGATTACAGGCATTTAAACAGTTGTACGACATTCCAAGTTGAGCCGTTACCAAACACAAATCAACTATTTGCCAGATTAAATAGGGCAAAGTACTTCTCAAAAATCGATTTAAGTCGGGGATATTATCAGATCCCTGTGAAGCCTGAGGTTCGGCCCATGCTCGCTTTCAGTACTCCGAGCGGCCATTACGAATTTAAGGTGATGCCTTTTGGGCTGAGCAATGCGCCCAGTGTGTTCACGCGCATGATGAGAATGTTATTAGACCCTTTAAAGGATCCCTCTGTGGTCTCGTTTATGGATGATATTCTCATCGCGTCTGACAATCTGAGTGATCACCTGAGGTCCTTGGGACAGATCTTCAAAAGGTTAAAAGAGGAAGGGTTAACCGCCCGTCCAGCCAAATGCATGATTGGCTATCAATCCTTGGAATTTCTGGGACACACTATTACCCCAGGGGGACTGGTACCGGAAGAAAAGAATATTGAAAAGGTCCGTCTCGCACCCCGTCCTAGATCCAAAAAAGATGTTAGGTCTTTCTTGTCTCTGTGTGGGTTTTACCAGAAATTTATTCCAAAGTTCAACGAAATTGCGGCGCCGTTAACCGAGACTCTGAAGAAAGGATCGCCAGATCTTATAATCTGGACCCCGAGCTGTGAAAAGGCTTATGGGAGGCTGAAACAGGCGTTGGTGGATAGGCCAGTCCTGCAACTCCCAGATTTGGAGAAAACGTTTGTTCTGAGAACCGACGCGAGTAACATAGGGATTGGGGCAACTCTGTTGCAGGAAGGGCGAGATAATCCTTCGGTGCTGTGTCCAGTGGCATATGCCAGTCGAAAACTGTTACCCGCTGAACGGAATTACTCCACCGTCGAACGGGAATGTCTAGCTCTAGTGTGGGCAGTACAGAAATTTCAACCTTATCTGTATGGAGTACCGTTCAAAGTGCAATCTGACCATCAACCTCTGACGTTCTTGGCAACTTCTAAGAAACTGAACGCGAGGTTAATGAGATGGTCATTGCTCCTACAACCGTATCAGTTCACGGTCGAATACATCCCCGGAAGGGAGAATGTGGGAGCAGATTTCCTATCACGGCATCCTATGGTTGAATGTGAGGGTGGGGTCATTCGAACAGAACCACTGACAGTAGAAAGTTCGTAGGGTTCGACTTTCTTAAGAGGGGGCCTATGTAGCGAAACGCCAGTGGCCCATGTCCTTATGCCTTCTTTTATTCTTGGTAAACAGGGGGAAACGGCTTTCGGAAGCTCTCAGTTCTCTTGTTCGCTCAATTCTCCATGAAAGATGGTTCTTTGGGTTATCTTCATACCACAATCTTTACATGGAGCGAGTATATATTTGTCTTTCCTTTCGGGTAGTCCCGAAGGAGCGCCTTGCGTCAAATGTGCACTGGTGCAGCTGCTGGTCAATTGATGGCCGTGCCAACACCTACCGTTTGATAGTTGCAGCCTGTCCAGTGAGTTAAAGATTACGACAGAGATGCAACCTACTACTGAAGTGATGTAAAGGTAAATATGGGTTTTCGTTGGTCCAGGCAAAGCTTGGCCTATAAATATCTATTGTCTTAACGACTGAGAGGATATAGCAAAACAGCAGTCTTGCCATGTTGGGAGGGGGTGACCGTTAGCCGATCTGGCTACGCGGCTTGTTCTTGGCAGCTGATGGACGAGTGATATCTGGATTCCTATGGCTTACCGTTACTTGGTGGTATCTCTCTTTTAAATATAGGCACATTAGATAGCTACGGGGATGGGGTCCACCAATCTAGAATATATCTTCTTGAGCCAGGGGATGCTAGCCACAGGACTATCTCTTTCGTCTGTCACTCGATAGGATGATGTCGGGAGGATAATGGACTCCTCTATCTCACTGAGAGAACCTGAACTTATCTGTCCTATGGTTTGTGCAGGGCAATGCCGGTACATTGGGGCGACAGCTCAGTCGAGAGCGGCGGCCGGGAGGGGTAGTATCTTCTTTGAATGGGGAAATACACGGTGTGCCATATAACCCCACTTAGGGGGGAGAAACACACCGATTGCTGGGCGCACCACACCACAAGATCTTGGTTGCGAGAAAGGCATGGTTTGCAAGTGAGAGGAAAGCATGGAAATGAATGTGCCCAATAATAATAAAGGCTTGGTATGAGTGTGGAATGTGTGTCTTGTAGACAAAACGTTCCTAGGGAGGACAACCTGACATCACCCAGCTGGAGGTCGACTCAAGCCCGGACGTAGCCAATCCAGGGGCTACCTGACAGGTCAGGCCCATGCATTCAGGTATGATATATACTGCATGGGGTCAAGATCCTATAGGTCTAATATATTAACTGAGACCCTATTGGTCTTTAGGATTGTGTGATGCATGAGTCCGCCCAGTCGCTCAATATTGTTTGTCATCTCCAGGGTCCTCTTGTGTTGGATGTGACCAAATCGGACAGTATCCACACAGCTTCTGTGCTAGAGCCAAATACGTCTGATGAAGCCAGGTCAATGTATGAGCCATATCACACATGGTGTGCCTAACTCTGAGAGAGAGGCAAGGGCATATCTTGAGGAAATGACATAGGCCCGAGAACAGTTCAATGCTGGTTGAGACTACGCATGATTATCTTGCAAACTAATAAACAATGACAATTTGCAGTAATGGGGCATCTCGGGTCCTTTCATTGACATAGGCCCGAGAGCATTCAACTTCAAAGTTGTGTCTACGCATGATTATCAGGCCTACCCATTTTGTTCCGGACATGAATAGACACCTATATAGGTTAAGTCCATGAACAATTCCTCAACAACCAGTGGATTTGATTCTACAGAAGCCTGTGGAACTTACACCCAAGTACCGGGGAGGAAGGAGCTTCCAGCACACAGGGTGAGACGTATATGGACAGATCGGACAGTATTTGAAGCTGGGTCTGGGACTATGGCTACTTGAGGCTATGTGCCTGAACTTATCTGTGTGGTGTCTGTTTAGAACTTTCTGTGTTACCTACCTTGGTGTTTTTCTGTGCTGTCCTGTATTGATTTAATAAATCAAGTTTTAGCTTATTCCAACGAGCACTGTGTTATATATATGGATCAGCCAGAAGAACATTGCAGGAAATAGGTCCTTAGGTCGAAAGAAAGAGTGACAGTGAGTCCGGGGAAAACGGAGGAGGGTTGGCAGGTAAAGACCTATCCCAGCCAGGGCTATATAGAAGACAATTTTGAAATATTGTGACAGGGCTATTTGGGACCCTCCACGTAGCGTGTTACACCAGGTTGACAGTCAGCAAGGCATGAAGAGAAAGAGTCAGATCACATGGTGTTGGGTTCTTTACAGTTGACCAGGTTGACAGTCAGCAAGGGATGAAGAGACAGAGTCAGATCACATGGTGCTGGGTTCTTTACAGTTGACCAGGTTGACAGTCAGCAAGGCATGAAGAGAAAGAGTCAGATCACATGGTGTTGGGTTCTTTACAGTTGTCCAGGTTGACAGTCAGCAAGGGATGAAGAGACAGAGTCAGATCACATGGTGTTGGGTTCTTTACAGTTGACCAGGTTGACAGTGAGCAAGGCATGAAGAGACAGAGTCAGATCACATGGTGTTGGGTTCTTTACAGTTGACCAGGTTGACAGTGAGCAAGGGATGAAGAGACAGAGTCAGATCACATGGTGTTGGGTTCTTGACAGTTGACCAGGTTGACAGTCCGCAAGGGATGAAGAGACAGGGTCAGATCACATGGTGTTGGGTTCTTTACAGTTGACCAGGTTGACAGTCAGCAAGGGATGAAGAGACAGAGTCAGATCACATGGTGTTGGGTTCTTTACAGTTGACCAGGTTGACAGTCAGCAAGGCATGAAGAGACAGAGTCAGATCACATGGTGTTGGGTTCTTTACAGTTGACCAGGTTGACAGTGAGCAAGGGATGAAGAGACAGAGTCAGATCACATGGTGTTGGGTTCTTGACAGTTGACCAGGTTGACAGTCCGCAAGGGATGAAGAGACAGGGTCAGATCACATGGTGTTGGGTTCTTTACAGTTGACCAGGTTGACAGTCAGCAAGGGATGAAGAGACAGGGTCAGATCACATGGTGTTGGGTTCTTTACAGTTGACCAGGTTGACAGCCAGCAAGGGATGAAGAGACAGGGTCAGATCACATGGTGTTGGGTTCTTTACAGTTGACAAGGTTGTCATACACCCGTGTGTTGCCGGGGCCCATAATGGAAGCAAAGAATAGCAACGCTGCAGCCTACAACACATGTCGTAAGAGGCGACTAAGGAGGCTTGATGGTTCCGTCGCCCTGCTACTGAGTGAGTGCGTGGCGCGACACTGTGAGCTGTGAGTTTTGTGTGAAATGCTTTTGAATCTGCCTGAGATTTTTTGGAACGTGACTGCATGTTCGGAATGATGGCAGGTGGCTATGTCCCAGAGTTGACCGGTTTTTGCCTTATGCAGAAATGTGTGGCTGCTGGGCTTCTGGTTGACTGCCACTGCCATCAGCGATGAGCTGTATTTTCGTGGACTGTGTGGGAGAACATCTAGGAAACATTCAGATAGGAAAATGACTGCCGATTCCATCAGAGATGAACAGGGTGTTTCGTAGGGGAATGGTGTGTTGACAGTGTATCTGTGTGGGCTGTTGTTTGTCGAGACTCCTGTCTTTTCTACTTTTCACATTGGGCAGTGGGGAGCGTTTTGTGTGATATTCACTGGCACAGGAACGGAGCATAATGGGGAAGACCCGTTGCTGTTAAGTTGGAATTGCGACTAACTAACTGACCAGGTTGTCAGTGAGCAAGGCATGAAGAGACAGTCAGAAAGAAAATACAGAGAGACACTCTTAACAACAGAGAGATACAGACACAAGTGGAGTGTTATTGTAAACTCATCTCGTCTCATCTCATCTTGTACCTTGCAGTGTCGAGGTGAAGCATAAACACCGGGAGAGTGCCTGTTTATGGGCATCATGTATCAAGATTCCCATGGATTCTGCTATATCTATTTGGGTCAGTCCGGTTATACTTCTTAATTTTTCTACGAGAAGTATGAAAATCCCTTGCCGTCTTGCTAGGCCAGTCGCAGGTTTAAGACAGAAAAAAAAGGGAGACAAAAGGGAATCAGTTCCCCCCTGGTGAGCCAGAACCCCATTATTGTTAACATGACAATCAAATGAGATGTAATTGACAAATCTCAAACAAAGAGCACATGTAAAGTGTGACAGTAAAGACAACACCCCACCTGGTGTCTGGTAGTGCTGTCTCCTCATTTCCACAGGATCAATAGAATACAGTGGGGGCTCAATGATCAGGGCCTTGGACTCTGGCTCCATTGGGTCACCTTTAGTTTTGTTCTTCTTCCTGCAACCACACACAGATAGTGTACTTCCTGTCTACTACTGCCTTCGTGCACATTTATAATGGACCTCAAATATTTCAGCAATAGGGGCTGGGGTAGTGCAGTACCTAGCATGCTGCCAGCTGGTTCACAGATCAAGGGTTCACGCTCACATGGAGGCAGATTTCTGAAGTGCTACATAGAACCTACACTGTTGTATGGATGTGGAATGTGGACAATGAGCAGACAAGCTGAATAACAGCTGATGGCAGTGGAAATGTGGTTTCTGAGGAAAATGCAAAGAATACCATGGACAGGAAGAAAAACCAATGAGCAAATCCTACAAGAAACAAACTGTAAACTGATTAGAGAAATTAGACGTAGACAGTCAAAATATTTTGGACACATTATACAAAGGAATAAATTAGAAAACCTGATGACAACTTGCAAAATTGAGGGGAAATGAATAAGGGGGAAGGCAGAGGAATAAACATCTAGATGGCTAGGCCACGTGGCACGGCTGAGACAAGAACACAGAACTGATCCATGACTGATGATCATGTGAGATGTCGAAACATGGCCGCCCACACTTATCATCATGGCACATGATGATGATTATGACCTAGGCTACAATGGGTACCAGGAAATGATGTCAGAAGTAAAGGTGGCTGGCGAGACACTGACCACTACATCCCTGACATGCTGATTGGTCTATACAAATACTGGGTAGGCAATGTGTTGCTGAGACACACAGATCCTTGACTGTGTTGCATACTGGTATACAAACATAGAGCACGCCCGTACAGGAGTATCTGTTCTCTACTATGGCTAGATCATGTTGTGTGATGTTCTTTTCTCTACTACGGCTAGGTCATGTTGTGTGATGTTCTGTTCTCTACTATGGCTAGATCATGTTGTGTGATGTTCTGTTCTCTACTACAGCTAGATCATGTTGTGTGATGTTCTGTTCTCAACTGTGGCTAGGTCATGTTGTGTGTTGTTCTGTTCTCTACTGTGGCTAGGTCATATTGTGTGATGTTCTGTTCTCAACTGTGGCTAGGTCATGTTGTGTGTTGTTCTGTTCTCAACAGTGGCTAGGTCATGTTGTGTGTTGTTCTGTTCTCAACTGTGGCTAGGTCATGTTGTGTGATGTTCTGTTCTCTACTATGGCTAGGTCATGTTGTGTGTTGTTCTGTTCTCTACTATGGCTAGGTCATGTTGTGTGTTGTTCTGTTCTCTACTATGGCTAGGTCATGTTGTGTGTTGTTCTGTTCTCTACTGTGGCTAGGTCATGTTGTGTGATGTTCTGTTCTATACTGTGGCTAGGTCATGTTGTGTGTTGTTCTGTTCTCTACTGTTGCTAGGTCATGTTGTGTGATGTTCTGTTCTCTACTGTGGCTAGGTCATGTTGTGTGATGTTCTGTTCTCAACTGTGGCTAGGTCATGTTGTGTGTTGTTCTGTTCTCTACTATGGCTAGGTCATGTTGTGTGTCGTTCTGTTCTCTACTGTGGCTAGGTCATGTTGTGTGATGTTCTGTTCTCAACTGTGGCTAGGTCATGTTGTGTGTTGTTCTGTTCTCTACTGTGGCTAGGTCATGTTGTGTGTTGTTCTGTTCTCAACTGTGGCTAGGTCATGTTGTGTGTTGTTATGTTCTCTACTGTGGCTAGATCATGTTGTGTGATGTTCTGTTCTCAACTGTGGCTAGGTCATGTTGTGTGTTGTTCTGTTCTCTACTGTGGCTAGGTCATGTTGTGTGTTGTTCTGTTCTCTACTGTGGCTAGGTCATGTTGTGTGATGTTCTGTTCTCTACTACAACTAGGTCATGTTGTGTGATGTTCTGTTCTCAACTGTGGCTAGGTCATGCTGTGTGATGTTCTGTTCTCAACTGTGGCTAGTTCATGCTGTGTAATCAGCTGGCGATGTTTATCTTCTGGCATATTTTTGCTGCTCTGTTTTCATTTTTTGCTAAAGGTACAACAAGAGGGCAACAATAAAGAACAAAATATAAGGACAGAGTGCAAGTAAACATGGTGGCACAAGAAGGCAACGACAAAGAAGATTGTATAAAGACATTGTGCAAGGAGATATGGCGGCACAAGAAGGCAACAACAAAGAAGATTGTATAAAGATACTGTGTAAGTACATATGAATACACAAGTAGGCACTGACAAAAAGCAATATATAAGGACAGCATGCTAATAGATATGAAGGACTGAATTCAAGGGCTGCTGAAAGAGGATAAAGTACAGGGAGAATCTCAAGAGTTGGAATCATACAGAGAGCAGCCCCAGTTTCAAGGAGGGTGCTCTGATAAGGGTTAGGGTTTCAGAACTCCTGTGAGTAATTGCATGTTTCCTGGCCATAGGGCCGTTACTGTTTGAACAGACCTCGTATGTCCATGGTCAGACCTTGTCAGTGAGAAGCGTCGATGCCAGGTGTCCACTCAAACCTCCATGACTGCTCTGGTGACATGAGAAGTGTCTATTCCAGGTGTCCACTCAAACCTCCATGACTGCTCTGGTGACATAAGAAGTGTCTATTCCAGGTGTCCACTCAAACTTCCATGACTGCTCTGGTGACCTGAGAAGTGTCTATGCCAGGTGTCCACTCAAACCTCCATGACTGCTCTGGTGACATGAGAAGTGTCTATTCGAGGTGTCCACTCAAACTTCCATGACTGCTCTGGTGATCTGAGAAGTGTCTATGCCAGGTGTCCACTCAAACCTACATGACTGCTCTGGTGACCTGAGAAGTGTCTATTCCAGGTGTCCACTCAAACTTCCATGACTGCTCTGGTTACATGAGCAGTGTCTATTCCAGGTGTCCACTCAAACTTCCATGACTGCTCTGGTGACATGAGAAGTGTCTATTCCAGGTGTCCACTCAAACCTCCATGACTGCTCTGGTGACATGAGCAGTGTCTATGTCAGGTGTCCACTCAAACCTCCATGACTGCTCTGGTGACATGAGAAGTGTCTATGCCTGGTGTCCACTCAAACCTCCATGACTGCCCTGGTGACATGAGAAGTGTCTATGCCTGGTGTCCACTCAAACCTCCATGACTGCCCTGGTGACATGAGAAGGTCTATGCCAGGTGTCCACTCAAACCTCCATGACTGCCCTGGTGACATGAGAAGTGTCTATGCCAGGTGTCCACTCAAACCTCCATGACTGCTCTGGTGACATGAGAAGTGTCTATGCCAGGTGTCCACTCAAACCTCCTTGGCTGCCCTGAATGACAGCTCAGTTGACAGACAGCAACAAGACAGCAACAAGGCTTGTGGGATTAGAGAACTGAGAGCTGGTCAGCCTGACAGTATAGATAAGAAAGTTCGCTCTTAAACTTCCGGTGTGCTGATGACAAGATAGTGGGTCAACCCCTACACCAGTGAATTTGGACTAAAATGTTGACTTCACATTCTTGACTTTGGGACAAATTACAATTACCTTAGAAGTCGAAGTGGGTTCACTTGATGGCGAAGAACACTGGTAATAGGGAAAGCTGGTCCACACGCAAACATTAGTGCAGTGTGGACTACACTTGAGTTCAAAGCGAGCATATGAAAAAGAAAAAACAACAAAACAAAGTAGATGAGAAAGAGAAGGAGAATAACCTCTAGAGTTACTCACCTCATAAACAGGAAGCATATGATAGCACATATAATGATGACAACGACAGCTCCAGCACAGGTGGGAGCAACGATGGTCAGCAGAGCACTGGCATCATCAAAGTCCTTGACTTGGTCATCCTCAATGTGGTCTGGACGAGGTCCGCCACCCGGGTGATTGTTGTGGCCTCTCCCGCCTCCAATGCCAGGATAGTGAGGACCATTATTGCTGGAAGATATGCTCATCTCATCGGAGTAGTCACTGGATGTGTACAGGCGCTGGTGGAGTAGAGCAGACAATACGCATTACATCTGAACAAACATACTTTATTTTCAAATGGTCACAAATTTGGCACGCAGGCCTGCCTTACAGTCAGCCGTTGCTATGACTCATCTTTCATACATCAATGTTCTATTGCACATGTTACATTAACATACATCAATGTTCTATTGCGCATGTTACATTAACATAAGAAAAACATTGTCAAATGCAAATTGTGAACATAAACATGCATATTACCATGTTATAAGACAGGCGGTAACCAGATACACATATATACACACATGCATAAACTCATACATATATATCTGCATACATAGTTACATCATTTACATAAATTCTCACAGTTATGCTCCCACTCAACAACACACATACACCGTTCCTCACATACACGTACGATCAAAGATGTGTAGATTTTGTACACAGCAGCAGCAGTCTGGCATTACGGTCGATGTATGCTTATTGACACACCCAGTAGGTCAAGTAATGTCAAGGACCCCTCTTTCGCCAATGAGAAATATTGCCCCATATGTTTAGACCAATGAATACGTGGTGGGTGATGACCCCGACAGTGGTCTATGTTTGACCTGCCAATGGTGGCTGAATTATTTTCTCAACCAGTACAATTCTTAGAAATATTTCCTGGGGATTGGCTGGAAGGACAGATGATGAGGAAGGGAACCAGCCACTCTAGCTCATTACGCCATGACTTAGACCATGTGAAGACCTGAAACTGTACAGCCTGACTGCCACGGGCCTCCCTTCACCTGTTGTTTGCTAGCCTGGGTAGTGATGTGGTTATTATGCCAGCATGGCCAACACAGTGGTCTGGGTTCACTGCTAGGTGTGGCAAGGTTGTTTTACTACCCATGTCATTCTGTGGTCAACCAAGCTTTATGAAATGGCTATCAGGTCACTTTTCAGAATGTCTAGAAGTGGCACAGAAGGAAACTAGCGTCTCCACCTCATGTTATCATTACCAAGTGTATGTGAGGGTTTAACTTCTTCACACCCGTACGGCTGTATCTGGAATGGGACTATCCTTTTCTTTTCATTCCAAATTTGCTGTGAACATGTATACATTTTTCACTGTTTTCCTCTTTTTGTTCTATTTTTTTAAAAATATTATAGAGTAGAAGGCACACAGACCTGGAGATACTATGATTATAACTAAAATAAAGTTTATTACATATCCTGTACAGGACGTCGCAATCGACGCCAGCATTTTGGGCTGTTTGTGATTTAATAAGCAAGTTTACATTTGGTAGTTTGCCATTGCTTTCTGAACGACTGACGATCAAACCTTTGTTATAAATCAACACAAAGCAATCTGCTTAAAAATTGCCCACAGCTGATTTTGACCGTGGTGTGTGGCATTGCAGACATGCAGTGCTTGTATGTACAGAATCATTACATAGATAGGCAAGACCAACCACTGGGAGTTGTATTTACTCAAGAACAGCATTCACACTTTATGTGTCATTAACAATAACAATAGTTGCATGTACTACCAGCACCTGGACTTGCATTTACTTTCAAAACCAACAATAACAACAACAAAGACAGTAGCAACAATGGCAACAACAGCAGCAAATATTTCAGTAACAACTGCTGCAATAAAGACAGCAATAACAATAACAGCAATGAAAACAATAAAAACAACATCAGCAACATCAACAAAGACAGCAATAACAACAGTAACAACAACAACAACAACGACAGCAATAACAACAACAACAACAACAACAACAAAGACAGCAATAACAACAGTAAAAATAACAACAACAAAGACTGCAACAACAACAACAAAGACAGCAATAACAACAACAAAGACAGCATCAACAACAACAAAGACAGCAATAACAACAGTAACAACAACAACAACAAAGACAGCAACAACAACAACAACAAAGACAGCAATAACAACAACAAAGACAGCAATAACAATAACAAAGACAGCAACAACAACAACAAAGACAGCAATAACAACAACAAAGACAGCAACAACAACAACAAAGACAGCAATAACAACAGTAACAACAACAAAGACAGCAACAACAACAACAAAGACAGCAATAACAACAACAAAGACAGCAACAACAACAGATACATGGACCCTAAAAGAAACCTCTTACAATAAATCATGGCGGGGCACTCACCTGATCAACAGAATAAGCTCTGAGAAAGACACGGTACCGCTCATCAACATTGAGGGGCCTGTTGGTAAATGAACCATACTCCTGGTTGTTGCCGAGAGAAAAATCTGATGGCAACGATTGAGATTCGAACCTTGCAGCAATGTATGGGTGAGATGCAGGTTTATCAACACTCATTCTATCCTTGGTCAGCTGGGGAAAATGCAAGACAAGATCAAATGAACACCTGTTGGCACACACTTGATCCACATGTGAAAAGACACAAAAATCCATATGTGATAAGACATACAATCCACATGTGAAAAGACACATATTAATCTGTATGTGAAAAGATACACATTAATCCACATGTGAAAAGACACAATAATCCACATATTCTTCTTCGTTCATCCGGAGTTTTTTTTTTTTTGGATGTGATTGCGTTGTGCCTGTTTACAGCAGAGCTGCGTTCTTGCGCCGTTAGGCCGACACATCCGACTTCTGTGGGCATTTGTTGACCGGGTTAACCTTCCCGGGGGTTTCTTAGGACGTTTGACTCTCACTGTTGTGGTGTTATCCCCCATCCCAGCTGGTCCATATAGAACAGCCAAAGATCCTGGTCAGCCCTCAAGGGAAGGCAGGGGCAGACCATGGGCATTCCCCGTCATCCAAGGAGGCTTCCATACTTGCAGAGCCGATACATAGCGCTCTGGTACTGGGCTCACCCAAGGAATCGTCACGTCCTGCACATGGCTGCTTAGCCTCACTTCCGTATATTGGGCCTTCCGTTCACCATAGGCTGTTCTTCCGGAAACCAGAAGTATGCAGTCTGCAGATGACATCCACACAGTGAGCTTTCGATTCGGACTTTCCATGTAATGGATTTGCTATCCAAGCAATATTCCATTTCGTGCCACTAGGACACTTTTCCACCTTTTATGAAGTCCACACAGTGGGCTTTTGATTAGGACAATTCCACGTAATGGATTTGCTATCCAAGCAATATTCCATTTCATGCCACTAGGACACTTTTCCACCTTTTATGAAGCCCACACAATGGGCTTTTGATTCGGACTTTCCACGTAATGGATTTGCTATCCAAGCAATATTCCATTTCGTGCCACTAGAGCACTTTTCCACCTTTTATGAAGCCCACACAGCAAGCTTTCGATTTGGACTTTCCACATAATGGATTTGCTATCCAAGCAATATTCCATTTCATGCCTTTGGGTCTTCATGCACCTTTAAATGTCAACCTGTATGCAGTTAAAGTAAGCTGCGGTCAACTTGAGCTTGTTGATATCTCCATAGAACTTGTCCTCAAATGAAGCAGGTGTGGGCCAAAATATCTTTCTCTGTTCTGCATACGTTGGGCAATCCTGCAGCAAATGTTTTGCTGTCATTTTTCCAGTTCTACAATTACATTCATCGGTATCTCCTATCTTTAGTTTATTGAACAAGTGGTATTTCAGCCTGTTATGTCCTGTGCGGAGTCTGAAGATTGCTACTTGTTCTCTTCGGTCGAGTTTGTAATATGCATCATCCTTCTGATGGCCTGGATGCTCTGATTCCCATTTGGTTCTATAAGTGCTTTTTATCAACCTCTTTGCCTCATTATAGGTTATGTCTATGTCAGGCTGTGGTAGTCGTCCGCCCTCTTTTGCCAGTCTGTCAGCCTCTTCGTTTCCAGGTATACTGCAATGTGATGGGATCCACTGTATTACAACTTTTTTGGATTTCTGGCATAGACCATGGAGTGCTGCTCTTAGGTCAGTTAGTTCTGTGCTGTTATTGCTCTTCAGTATTGAGACAACTGACTTTGCATCTGTGAAGATAGCTATTTGCTTCTCTTTATTTTCCTCCATCAGGAGCATTTCTGCTGCAGTTTTCAAAGCCTCTACCTCCGCTTTGAAGTTACTTGAAAATTTTCCAGTTGCCATTGAATGTGTTTTTTTCACTCCATTTTTTAAATTTAGGAGAATTCCTCCTCCTCCATTCTCTATTGAATTTTTGGCTGATCCATCTGTATATGCATGGGTCCAATTCCTGCTTGGGTAATGTTCTTTTATGTAGTTTAGGGTTATTTCTCTTCTTTCGGTTTCATGCTGAGTGTTCTTTTTCTCAATACCAGGAATGTTTTCTATCATCTCAGGCAGTTGCTGCTGTCTCCAAGCTGGGAACTTGTGTGCATTGTGTATGGGCTTGACTGTTGATATGTTAAGTATAGGATCTGCCCTAATCCTTCGTTTTGCAGTTTCTACAAAGTTGCTACGCTTCAGTCTTCCCTTTCCAAAACCATTAAATCTGTTGTACATAGAGTGGTCTGTCAATCTTCTAAATTTTTCTGCTTGTTGCTGGGCTCTGCTATCTCTTCTATCCTGCATTGGTTGTAAACAAGTGATCTTTTCTAGTTCATTAATAGGCGTTGTCTTCAGGCTTCCAGTTATGATTCGCATTCCTTGGTTTTGGACTCTACTTATTTTGTTAAAGTTTGACTTAGCTGCTGTTGCCCAAGCTGCAATGCCATATTCCAGTACTGGCCTCACCCGTCCAGTATATAACTTCTTGAGAACTTTCTCATCTGCTCCCCACGTTGTACCATCAAGCTTTTTCATGATTGCCATTCTCTGCCTTGCTCTTGTTCGATTTTTCTCAACCTGTGTCTTCCATGTCAGGCGACGATCAAAGGTGACTCCTAGATAGTTTGGATTTTCTTCATGGCGCAATATTTTTCCATTCAATACCAGCTTAGGTTGCTGAGTTTTATTTGAGAGGGAGAACACTGTGCATGTTGTTTTCTCCTCACTTATCTTCACTAGCCATGATTTTGACCAGTCCTCTAGCGCTAATAAGGCTTGCTGTATTCTGCTGTTAGCTGTACTAATATATTCTTCAGATGTCCATATGGCTAGGTCATCTGCAAAGGAGGATGTGTGTACTCTGGCTGGAAAATTTTCTGTGATGTCATTTATATATGCTAGGAATAATGTTGGTGAAAGAACTCCTCCTTGGGGGACACCTTGCTCCAGCAGCATCATTTTGCTTGTTTGTCCTTGTACTTTTGTCCTGGCAGTTCTGTTCTCAAGGTAGTGGCTGATCCATTTATACATTTTTCCACAAACATGCATGTTTTGCAGTTTTACTTTCAGTCCTTCCTTCCATACTTTATCAAATGCTTTTTCTAAATCTATCCAGACTGCTAGTGTGTGCTTTTCCTCTTGGAAGGCATCCTCTATTTCCTGAGCTATATAGGTTATTTGATCTTCAGTGGATCTGTACTTTCTGAATCCTGCTTGGTGTGGTGTTAAGAGTTTGTTTTCTTCCAGATTCCATGTTAGCCTGCCATTGATAATGCGTTCCATTAATTTTCCTACACAGCTAAGTAGACTGATAGGTCGATAGCCATTTGGTTCTTCCAGGTCTTTTCCTTTCTTTGGGACTGGTATTAGTATAGCTTCCTTCCATGCCTGTGGGACTATTCCTCTCTTCCAGCTGTTATTTAGGACTGCTAGTAGTTTCTTTTTTGCCTTGTTGCCTAGTCCTATTAGCATTTCATTTGTGATTCCATCCTTTCCTGGTGATTTCTTCTTTTTTAGGGTATTCATTGCCTGTTCCATTTCTTCCATTGTTAGATTTGCCATCATATATTCTGCTGCTGTCTCTGTATTTCTATGATGTATCTGTTTGTCTTTGATTGCTTTCTTCTGTTCGGTTGTAATATCAATGTGGTTTGCATTTGCATAGTGTTCCATTAGTGCATTTGCAGCCTTTTTTCCTGTAAGCAAGGCATTTCCTTGTTTAATTGTTATTTGTTTGTTTCTAGGTCCTTCATTGTTCATGGCTTTCACTAGTTTCCATAGTTTGTTTCCATCCCTGTCAAAATTCAGGTTTTCTGTTTTTTCAATCTCTTGTTGTTTGATTTACTGTTCTTTTATATTTTGCTGAGATGGCTTTGAGAGAGATATTCGCTTCAATTGTTTGTTCTCTCTCTGCTGTCTTCCTGGCATCTTCAACTTTGTCCTCCAAACTTTGTAGTTCTTCAGTCCAGTATGGTTTGTAATTTTTCCTCGCTCCTCTAGGAATGGACTCAGTGGCTGCCTGTATTATCGCTCTGTTTAGACTTTCCACCATTTGCTTTATGTTGCCATATCGTGTATTTATGTTTTCACAATATTTGTCTGTTAGTATGGCAAATCTGTCCCAATCTGCTCGTTTGTAATTCCAGCGGGGCAAGGGCTTTTGCTCCTGTGGAACATACTCCATATTCATTACAAGCTTGATTGGTCTGTGGTCACTACCTGCTAATTGGTCCAGCACATGGTGATCGATTTTGTGGAGGATGTCTCCTGTGCAGAAAGCTAAGTCTGGAGTAGAAGTGGTAAGCCATCTTCTGGAGTAGAAGCTCGGTGTGTCATCCGCTTTGTTGAGTAGATGGAGATTTGAGTCTATTTCCCAGTCCTCCAATTCATCTCCTCTTTTGTCAGTATCTGGGTATCCCCATCTTTCTGAACGGCTATTAAAGTCTCCGACAATAATGCAGTTTGTGTCAGTTATTTTCATGTTTGAGAGTGTAAGGTCCTTATCTGCTGGGCTATACAGATTGTAGATTCTTATTTTCACGTCCTTTATCATTATATCAACACCTATAATTTCTGTTTGGTTGTCAGAGATCACAGATACTTCGCTGCAAGGTATTGTATTTCGTGTAAGTATTAGAACTCCTCCTTTATGTCCTTCGCGGTCGAAACGTGTGGCCTGATATCCTCTGACTGAAAATTTGCGATTGGCATTGAGGTGTGTCTCTTGAATGCATGCCACATCTATTCTATCTTTATGAAGACGCTGTGTCAGGGATTCTTTCTTGTTATAAACTCCTTCGGCATTCCACTGTAGTATGTTGAGTGTCCTTGGTATTTGGTCAATAGCTCTTAACCTACTCCTCTGTGCCTTGACTCCACAGCACAGGGGAAGGTGACCACCAGTAGTCATGGGTGGACCCCCTCGAGGCAGGGGGCCCGGCACTATCACCGCCTGATGGGACTTCACGGGATTAGCACCATAACGATTAATTTTCATCTGTGGCATCATGAAATGATAAAGTTACGTTGCACTTCTTTGTCAAGCTTGTGGCTCAGTACATCCGATTTCGACAAGCACTTTTCGGGATGCTTTCCCTAGCCTTTGACTGTCCCCAGTCTACCTACAAGGCAGGAGGTTTGTGCGTCACTTCGTCTGGTCCCTCTCCCTTGACCTGTCTGACATGGGTGACCCTACCAGTAGCAGTGCTACCGTCGGCATAGCTCTTGGGGTCATTGGAACGCGCAAGCCCCTCTACCTCGTCAAGGTGGACGCACGGCAGAGGGGATAATCCACATATGAAAAGACACACATTAATCCACATGTGAAAAGACACAATAATCCAAATATGAAAAGACACACAATCAACATGTGAAAAGACAATAATCCACATGTGAAAAGACACAATAATTCACATGTGAAAAGACACAATAATCCACATGTGAAAAGACACTAATCCACATGTGAAAAGTCACAATAATCCACATGTGAAAAGACACACAATAATCTACATGTGAAAAAACACAATAATCCACATAAAAGGACACAAATCCACATACAAAGACACACAAATCCATATGTGAAAAGACACAAATCTGCATGTGAAAATACACAATAATTGACATGTGAAAAGACACAAATCTGCATGTGAAAATACACAATAATTGACATGTGAAAAGACACAAATCCACAAGACAGATAACCATAAATATGATCAGACAGGAATCCTGACAGTGAAAAGCCAAACCCAGCCTGTGGAGAAAACAACACTCACACACAACACTCACACAATACTCGCACAACACAAGCATACAACACTCACAAAACACACACGCACAACTGACCTCCTCAAGTGTGTAGTCTGAAGGCATCTTGGCCATGCCAGACCTGGATGGAACCACTATGATGTGGTAGTGGCTGATGGGCCCATTTTTCTCAGATGCTCGCTTGAGGGCCATGAGAATAGTGCCAGTCTGGATGGCTTTGACTGTGGGCTTTTCTACACGCGGTGGAGCTGAGGGGAGATGGTAGATCTACAGTTAGCAACAACAACAAGCTTTTCTACACGCGGTTGAGCTGGAGGGAGATGGTAGATCTACAGTTAGCAACAACAACAAGCTTTTCTACACGCGGTGGAGCTGAGGGGAGATGGTAGATCTACAGTTAGCAACAACAACAAGCTTTTCTACACGCGGTTGAGCTGGAGGGAGATGGTAGATCTACAGTTAGCAACAACAACAAGCTTTTCTACACGCGGTTGAGCTGGAGGGAGATGGCAGATCTACAGTTAGCAACAACAACAAGCTTTTCTACACGCGGTTGAGCTGGAGGGAGATGGCAGATCTACAGTTAGCAACAACAACAAGCTTTTCTACACGCGGTTGAGCTGGAGGGAGATGGCAGATCTACAGTTAGCAACAACAACAAACTGGTTTAGGGACTATATCATCACCAACCCACCAACCAACCAACCAACCAACCAACCATTATCATCATCATCATCATTCTCATCATGAGATTTGTCTGTCCATAGACTGGTGGGTGTCATCACATCACTGTTCCCTGATCTACAATTAGCTACAACAACAAGCTTATTCAGAAGTAGTTACACATGGCTATCTCATCATCATCATCAGATTTGCCTATGCACAGAACACCCCAACTCTGTCCCCTGGCAGTATCCTACTATGCGTCTGTGATGTGTCAGTGCCGTCACATTTTGTAGGTCTAGAGCAAAGAGGACGAGGTGGACAGTTTTTCCCTCACTGTGACCAGTGACGAGAACAGGCCTGGAACCCGTGCCCGACCGTACTCATCATATTACCAAGAAATATCATTATCAACTTGGCTAGCACAACCATCCCACTGTACCTTGATCTCATCAACTCTTTTCAGATCTGCATAATGCTGAACCCCACGTCCCTGACCTCATAAATTCTCTTCAGATCTGCATATTGCTGAACCCCTTGTCCCTGACCTCATCAATTCTCTTCAGATCTGCATAATGCTGAACCCCACGTCCCTGACCTCATCAATTCTCTTCAGATCTGCATAATGCTGAACCCCACGTCCCTGACCTCATCAATTCTCATCAGATCTGCATAATGCTGAACCCCACTGTCCCTGCCTGCCTGTGTTATATTGCTGTTTCTTGCATGCCTATTTCTCCTTACCTGGATATGATCCTCCAGTATTTTCAGTATTAGATTCCATGTCTCATACATGGACAAGCCATCAAACTGCATATTGTTCAATTGTTATTTTCCTCAATGTCTTTTAGAAAGAGTTATTATTAAATTAATTTATTTTCTGTCTATCTGACTCTGTGCATCCTGTGATAACATCTTATCAGGCAAGTTTTGCCTCTTCTCTCAAGGACTATGCCCTCTGTCAGTGCTCGTTCCAAGCACAAGCCCAGCCACTGGGACATTTCAAGTGGCCAAAGTGTGTCAGACTCCATGACAACATCAACTTGATCAATATGTCACATGACAGTCAGGATTGGAGAGCCATGATTGTGGTTGTCTGCATCAGAGTTGGCACATGTACAAGAAGATAACCCAGACAACAGCTGTTCTATCACTCTTTAAATACAAATATGCAGAAATGACATACAACAGCAGACATACAACAACAGACATACAACATGTGTTGAGGAAACTTACCATCAATCAATGTTTCTGTGACCAAGGACTGAGGCGAGCCTTCCACGCCATTCCTGAATATAGCACTGATGTTGAACTCAAACTTCATCTTTGGCTTCAGGTTGACCACGCTGTAGGTCGTCTGCTGGCTGCTGATCTTCACTTCCTGTAGCTCCTGGGATATCTGCTTGACCTCACCATCTTCTCGATATGTCTTCATACCTTCATAGCGCAGCTGTGTGGATGTGTTAAACATGGGCAGTTTTAGACACTCACTCACTGTCTATGTCTTCATATATAATAGACAGTTCTCCAGTCACAGTATATTGACTGACAGAACAGACAAACAGATGAAGCTGAACATATATGCAAAACAATCATCAGGAAGAATAGAAACATATACTGAACAGACAGATACAATCAATACTGAAAACTGTGTCACTTCCATAGTAATGAGTCTGTTTGGTCATGTGCAAATGTACACATTCTCACCTAAATAAGATGGTCTAAGTCTCCCACATTACTGACCAATTAGTAGGAAGTAACTAGAAGACATACAATAGTACAGATTATAAGAACTCAATGTGGGATGGTGCACTGTGTGTGTGCGCGCGCGTGTGCAGAATACCAGAACGTACTATGGGATGTTAAGTTCACTGGGAGGTACAAGATATAGTACAGAATACCAGAACGTACTATGGGATGTTAAGTTCACTGGGAGGTACAAGATATAGTACAAAATACCAGAACTCACTATGGGATGTTTGGTTCACTGGGAGGTACAAGATATAGTACAAAATACCAGAACGTACTATGGGATGTTTGGTTCACTGGGAGGTACAAGATATAGTACAAAATACCAGAACGTACTATGGGATGTTAAGTTCACTGGGAGGTACAAGATATAGTACAAAATACCAGAACGTACTATGGGATGTTAAGTTCACTGGGAGGTACAAGATATAGTACAGAATACCAGAACTCACTATGGGATGTTAAGTTCACTGGGAGGTACAAGATATAGTACAGAATACCAGAACGTACTATGGGATGTTAAGTTCACTGGGAGGTACAAGATATAGTACAGAATACCAGAACGTACTATGGGATGTTAAGTTCACTGGGAGGTACAAGATATAGTACAAAATACCAGAACTCACTATGGGATGTTTGGTTCACTGGGAGGTACAAGATATAGTACAAAATACCAGAACGTACTATGGGATGTTTGGTTCACTGGGAGGTACAAGATATAGTACAAAATACCAGAACGTACTATGGGATGTTTGGTTCACTGGGAGGTACAAGATATAGTACAAAATACCAGAACTTACTATGGGATGTTTGGTTCACTGGGAGTTACAAGATATAGTACAAAATACCAGAACGTACTATGGGATGTTAAGTTCACTGGGAGGTACAAGATATAGTACAGAATACCAGAACGTACTATGGGATGTTAAGTTCACTGGGAGGTACAAGATATAGTACAAAATACCAGAACTCACTATGGGATGTTTGGTTCACTGGGAGGTACAAGATATAGTACAAAATACCAGAACGTACTATGGGATGTTTGGTTCACTGGGAGGTACAAGATATAGTACAAAATACCAGAACGTACTATGGGATGTTTGGTTCACTGGGAGTTACAAGATATAGTACAAAATACCAGAACTCACTATGGGATGTTTGGTTCACTGGGAGGTACAAGATATAGTACAAAATACCAGAACGTACTATGGGATGTTTGGTTCACTGGGAGTTACAAGATATAGTACAAAATACCAGAACTCACTATGGGATGTTTGGTTCACTGGGAGGTACAAGATATAGTACAAAATACCAGAACTTACTATGGGATGTTTGGTTCACTGAGGGAATTGGGGAAGGGAGGGGATAAGTGTACATGACAAAGCATAGAATACAAGAACTCAGTACAGGATGGTTCACTGGAAAATATGAGACAAAAGAGATAAAAGACAGACTTGATAAACTATTGTCCTTCCATCCATCATGTGCCACGCCGGTAAGCATGGGCGGTCATGTTCTGCCATCTCACTCGATCACCAGAGTCGTGGATCAGCTCCGTGTTCCTGTCTCGACCATGCCATGTGGCCAAGCCATCCAGGTATTTACTTCTCGGTATTCCCCTAAACTATTGTAGCACATAATAAATAAACATCAATCTAAGAAATAACACACATAGCAAAATATGACTGCTGAATTGTGCGGGGGTAGCCAGGTAGCTATATGTTAGGTCAATTGTGTGGGGGTAGCCAGATAGCTATTTGTTAGGTCAATTGTGTGGGGGTAGCCAGATAGCTATTTGTTAGGTCAATTGTGTGGGGGTAGCCAGACAGCTATTTGTTAGGTCAATTGTGTCGGGGTAGCCAGATAGCTATTTGTTAGGTCAATTGTGTGGGGGTAGCCAGATAGCTATTTGTTAGGTCAATTGTGTGGGGGTAGCCAGATAGCTATTTGTTAGGTCAATTGTGTGGGGGTAGCCAGATAGCTATTTGTTAGGTCAATTGTGTGTGGGTAGCCAGATAGCTATTTGTTAGGTCAATTGTGTGGGGGTAGCCAGATAGCTATTTGTTAGGTCAATTGTGTGGGGGTAGCCAGATAGCTATTTGTTCTGTCATCCCAGATACATACCACATAGTTCTGCACATCATCTCTCATGGGCTTGTCCCAGGATAGCTTGACCTGGTTGGTCAGTCTCTGGGTCACTCGGAATCTTTGTACTGCATCCTCACGCTCTGTTAGAGTATAGTATTATTATAACATGTATCTTACGCACATAACAAGTAAAGTGATATCCCCAGTAGGGACAGGGTTCTTGTTTTCCCCAACCATTACAATTCTGGGGTTCAATCCAGCTTCATAAAATTGGTAAATTACAATTTTCTGGTAATTACAGGGAAGGACAAGGAGCAAGTAAACTGGCCTCCTAAAGAAAATATGCTATATGTTATCTGACAAGCAGAAATCTGGGATCACCCAAACATCAAGATATGTTATCTGACAAGCAGAGACCTGGCATCCACTAAACATCAAGACATGTTCCTGGCATCCACTAAATATCAAGAAAGGTTATCTGAAAAGCAGAGACCTGGCAACCACTAAACATCAAGAAAGGTTATCTGACCAGCAGAGACCTGGCATACACTAAACATCAAGACATGTTATCTGACCAGCAGAGACCTGGCATACACTAAACATCAAGGCATGTTATCTGACCAGCAGAGACCTGGCATACATTAAACATCAAGACATGTTATCTGACCAGCAAAGACCTGGCATACACTAAACATCAAGGCATGTTATCTGACCAGCAGAGACCTGGCATACATTAAACATCAAGGCATGTTATCTGACCAGCAGAGACCTGGCACACATTAAACATCAAGACATGTTATCTGACCAGCAGAGACCTGGCACACATTAAACATCAAGACATGTTATCTGACCAGCAGAGACCTGGCATCCAGTAAACATCAAGACGTTATTCCACAAGCACAACCCTGAGACCAACTAAACATGAAATAGCAAAAAATCTAGGAAAGGTAATAATAGCAGTATGAGATCAAGCTTCAAAGCAATATTCATGATGAGTAGATTAACACTGTCAGTCCAGGAACCAGTAATATTCACCTACTCTTTCCTGGGTATTCGCTGAACTTCTTCAGCACCAGGCAGTTGTTGGCATCACTCTTCTCTTCCAGACAAGCATGACTTTAACTATTGCACATATTTATCAACTGAACATGAAAACTGCTGGGCCTGCACAGTTCAGACCAGAATGTGGCAAGTGGAGCCACATCACAAAAGTTGACTTGCTTTTGGACAGAACAAATGAATTTAACATATTTTGATATACTTCTTACAACCATCAGAAGCACGATTAGTATTTTCCCCACTACAACCCCCATTTTACGACAATACCAACCAACAGCGACATTGGGCTGAAGAGAGGATGAAAGAAGACTTTGGATTGGCTGTGACGTCACAAACTTAAGCAGGACTACTGGCAATAAATATGGCGTGCAAGGTGGAAAACAGTCTGTTTTACACCAACCCAAATATGGGGCAGGAGAAGATCTGATGTATCTGATGGAGTGATAGCATCTTCCAAATCAACTAACAAAAGATAACGTAGTCTTATTCATGAGATGAGGAAAGCATCAGCCAACAAGAAGACAGATACTGAAACCTGTCATCAATGTGTTTGAAGCCATTCAATTATCATGAAGGAGGGTGGGTTGACGCGTGGGTGGCTGCGGGATGTGTGGGTCGATGGGGAATGTGTCTCATAACATTGCAATATGCACTGTTTATGTTTACAACTTTTATTTGACAATGTATTCCCCCCCCCCCCCCCCCCCCCCCCATGTGAATGTACCATGCGTAATATGCATTGTTTATGCTTACAAAATCAATTTGACAATGTTTTTTTTTCCCTATGTAAATGTAACACGCACATTTGATGAATGAAAGATGAGTGATTGAAAGGGCCAAATGTAAGAAATGCCCAATTTGTTACCCTTTTAAAATAAAGTTTGTTCGTTCGTTTTGGGTGAAAGCACCCATGTGGTGAGTCAAATGTATTTTCATTGTTGTTAAACATGTGGCTTTATCATTTGTGAGGCACATAATAATGCCTAATCATTACCCCTGCAAGTGTGGTTATGATTCATGATGAACGAATGTGGATTAGGTGTATCACATAATTCAATGTATTTGATGAGTGCATGCATGTGGTGATTCATGTGTAATTTCAATATTGTTAAACATGAGGAATCATCATTTGTGAATCTCATAATTATGCCTAATGTATCATCCATACAATTATTATGTCTAATGAATGATGGTGGAATGAGTGAAATTTCAGTGTAATTTCACTGATATCAAATCTGTCAATTTATCATTTGTAAAATCACATACGCATGCTTACTTATCATCCATGCACATATGAATATTATGTCTGATGAATGATGAGAATGAGTGATATGAAGAGACATGCTGAGAAGGGGTATGAACAATCAATCAATCTCATGATGGAAGGCACTTTGATGTATAATGTCCTGTCTATCAGAAGAGAACATGTTAATGATAACACATACATTAATTAATAATTTAGTGCGAGTGAGTCAGGTCTTAGTCAGATATGACTGAGCTACCATATGACAGTAGACGGTACTACCTGCTTTCTGTCAGCGCCGAATGTTGGGCGGCGCTTACCAAACCCGACACCCCACATTGTGCCAACGGCTTCAGGCGGAAGAGCGCAATTGGGAGGGTTGTTGTTGTTTGTCCATCAAGAATGATGATGACCATTCACTTCATCCAGTGGGGTTGAAGGTGTGGAGCCGTGGGTTCTAAGATGGCTGATAAGGCCTATTTTGGCTCGAAATGTTCTTTGACAATGTGGACAAAGAATGCTTGACGTCTCTGGAGGAGGATTTCCTGCAGTGGTTTTTCTGTCCTGCCTTTTCTTCACAGCTCTTGCAGTCCTGGTTGCCTCACATATAACTGCACCTTTGCGCAATGATGCACGCCACGAATTTCGGTCTCTGGCTGCAGCCTCCCAGGTGTCATGATGAATTCCAAAAGCATTCAGTGAAATTTTCAGAGTGTCTTTAAAACGTTTCCTCTGGCCACCTTGGGAGCGTTTACCACAACGCAGTTCGCTGTAAAAAATTCGTTTAGGGAGCCTGTGATCTGGCATGCGAGTCAAGTGACCAGCCCAGCGAATCTGATTCTTCATCAGTAGAGTGTGGATACTGGGCATGGATGCTCTTTCTAGGACTTCAGTATCTGGAATCTTGTCTTGCCATTTAATCTTCAGTAGCTTCCTAAGGCAGACTGTGTGGAAGTGGTTTAATTTCCTAGCGTGTCGCTGATAAACAGTCCAGGTTTCACAAGCATATAGCAGTGTGGATAATACAACTGCTTTGTAGACTTTTAGCTTTGTTTGCAGGCTTATTCCAGTTCTGTCCCATACATTCTTGTACAGTCTGCCAAAGGCTGCACTGGCCTTGGAGATTCTTGCATTCACTTCGTCATCGATTGTGGCAGCTTGTGACACGGTGCTGCCAAGATAGGTAAATTTGTCCACAACACTTAGTCTATGATCATTCACTTTGATATTCGGCACAGTGTGATTATTCCCTGGAGCTGGCTGGTACATAACTACAGTCTTCTCCAAGTTGATATTGAGCCCAAAGTTGGCACAGGCATGTGAGAAAGCTGAAACGTTATGTTGCATGTACTAGCCTTATCCTGGTGCGAGGAAATGCAACCCAAAGACAAAATAAGTCATGGCAGGGCAGACCAGGCCCTAAGCCTTGGTTGGCAGCTGGTCTAGGATCGAAGCTCCGACAGGCGGACAGTTAGAGCATTGCTTTGCTGATCTGGCAGCTTCTGCAGCTTGTCTTGTTCCAGATTATAGGTGTCAACTTTCCTATGGAGTGAACTAGGCAGGCCGAGAGAGGGATCATGCTGCATGGGCAACACATGGTTTCTTTATTTTAGCCCAGGCTTTGTGCTATGGAGAGGCAATAACTCCATCCCTGGTCTTAACCGGTCTCGGAATCAAAGCGAGAGGCAACTGTTACGGGTTATAAGTCCTCTGATACTACAGGTGTCACTGATCAGCTACCGCCCGCCTCAAGCTGGGCAGCCCCCAGCCAATTGGGTGCTGATCCGCCACAGCCTGCCTGCTTCAATGGGTGCTTGGGGCTAGGACAAAATCTGAATCGCAGGCTGTAAAACCAATGCACCAGGTACTACTATTAAAAAGAATAGAAACCTCAAGCTACGGCTTGCAACCTGCTGGAACGTGAGAACCATGTGTCCAGGATTTTCCACTGACTTGACAAATATTGACGATGTGAGAAAAACGGCTGTGATTGATGCTGAACTCAATCGTCTTAACATTGATATTGCTGGCCTGCAGGAGACTCGCCTCGCTGAGGAAGGGTCACTCAGGGATAACAATTACACCTTTTTTTGGAAGGGAAGAGGGCAGGCAGAAAAAAGGCAACATGGTGTGGGCTTTGCAGTGAAGAATTCGCTACTGGGAATGATTGATATCCCAGCTGGAGGTAATGAAAGATTATTATCACTGTGCTTGGCAACCTCTTGTGGATTTGCCACCATTCTCACTGCATATGCACCGACACTCGCTTCCTCTGATGATGTGAAGGATACGTTCTATGAGCAGCTAGACTCTGCAATCAAGGTAGTTCCAAAATCCGACTACATTTATATGCTCGGTGATTTCAATGCTCTTGTGGGCAAGGACTCGAGTTCATGGCCAGTGTGCCTTGGAAAATACAACATCGGTCGCATGAATGATAATGGGCAAAGGCTGCTGGAGCATGGCACTAGAAATGACCTATGTATTACAAACTCCTTTTTTAAAACAAAAGAGATGCATAAGGTCACATGGAAACATCCAAGATCCAGCCATTGGCATCAGCTGGACTTCATTATCACACGGAGACAACATCTGAACCATACATCATTAACTCAAAGTTACCACAGTGCTGACTGTGATACAGATCATTCTTTGGTTGTTGCAAGGGTTAGACTGAGACCAAAGAGAATCTACACAGCTAAACACAAGTCTAGCCCCAGGATTAATATTACTAACACTCACGATCCTGGAAAGTGGTATGAATTTCAACAGAAACTTGAAGACGCTTTCAATGATACATCAGAAAATTGTATAGTAAATGATAAATGGAGTAAACTTAAGGAAACTATTTATAAAACAGCGGTAGGGGTTTACGGCACTGTGGATCATAAGAGGCAGGACTGGTTTGCGGCAAACAGCCAGATACTGCAGCCCTTGATTGATAAAAAGAAGATAGCTAGCTCTCTTAAGAAACAAGGAAAGACCAACGTTTAACACTCTGAGTGAGCTGAAGCAAGCGAGGAAGGATGTACAAAAGGCTGCCAGGCAGTGTGCGAATGACTATTGGATCAAGTTATGTGAGTCCATTCAAATCGCAAGTGATAAGGGAAACATCAGAAGCATATATGAAGGGATAAAGAAAGCCTGTGGTCCAATGATCAAAAGAAGTGCAAAGCTGAAAACCTTGACTGGAGAAATCATCACTGATAAGAAACAGCAGATGGATAGATGGGTCAAGCACTATTTAGAGCTTTACTCAAGTGAGACCAAGCTAACGGATGATGCCCTCAACGCCATAGAGGCCCTGCCCTGCCAACTCTTGACCACCTGGACACACTTCCCATTATAACAGAAGTTAAATGTGCTATAAATGAGCTTGCATCTGGCAAGGCTCCAGGTAAGGATGGGATTCCAATAGAGGTAATCAGGAGTGGGCAAGACACACTCGCTCTACAGATCCACCAGCTAATAGAGCTATGCTGGCGAGAAGGACAAGTCCCCCAGGATTTCAAAGATTCAAACATCATAACGCTGTACAAGAACAAGGGAGATCGGAGTGACTGTAACAACTATAGGGGTATCTCACTTCTGTGTATTGTTGGGAAAGTATTTGCCAGAATTGTTCTGCACAGACTTCAAGTCCTGGGAGATCAAGTCTACCCCGAATCACAGTGCGGCTTCCGTCAGAACCGGTCTACCATTAATATGATATTCTCATTGCGACAGATGCAAGAAAAATGCCGGGAACAAAATCAGCCACTGTTGCCTTCATCGACCTCACAAAGGCATTCGATTTGGTCAGTCGTGAGGGTCTGTTCAAAGCACTAAGGTTGTGTACTAGCCCCCACCCTGTTTGGGATATACTTTTCACTTCTACTGAAATATGTCTTTCGTGATCAGGATGACGGTATATACATTCATTCACGCTCTGATGGTGGCCTCTATAATGCTCAGAGATTGAAGGCCAAGACCAAAATTAGCAGGGTACTAATCAGAGAGTTGCTTTTTGCGGATGATGCTGCGATTACGACCCACTCTGAGGAAGAATTACAACATCTACTATCTGCATTCTCCAATGCTTGTTCTGAATTTGGTTTAACAATTAACAAAAAGAAGACACATATTATGTCACAAGGTGCACATGGTGTACCATAAATCTTTATTGACGCCGCCGATAGTAGACCATTTTACATATCTAGGATCAGAGGTAAATAGCAAATTATCCCTCGATCAGGAAATCAACATCAGGATTGGCAAGGCAGCAACAACAATGAACATGTTAGCAAAAAGAGTCTGGGAGAACAGGAAGCTTACTGCCAAAACAAAAGTCCTCGTCTACCAAGCCTGTGTCCTTAGTACTCTTCTTTATGGCAGTGAAACCTGGACAACTTACTCACGCCAAGAGAAACGTTTAAACAGCTTTCATATGCGGTGTCTGCAAAGAATACTTGGTATTAAGTGGCAAGACAAACTCACCAATACTGAAGTATTGGAAAGATCAGGTTGTGTGACGGTGTATTCCATGCTCAGTCTTCGTAGACTTAGATGGATAGGACACGTTAGGAGGATGGATGATGGTAGAATACCAAAGGACATCTTTTTTGGTGAATTACAGATTGGTAGTAGATCTCAGGGCCGGCCTCTACTACGATACAAAGATGTGTGTAAGCGGGACATGATTGATACAGGCATTGATAATGCACAATGGGAGCACGTCGCCGCTGAACGTGTTGCATGGAGGGCAACTATCAGAAATGGAATAAAGACAAAGGAGAAAATGATTGCAGATAAGCACACACAGAGCGTGAGAGACGCAAGATGGTGCAAAATGGTGGAAGTGACCATGTTTTCACATGCACCTACTGTGGGAAAACATTTGCAGCAAGAATTGGCCTTACCAGCCACACTCGCCACCGCCATGGATCGTAGTTATTAAGCCTTTTTGAAGCACAATGTACCAAACTATCGTCTGTCAAGACGGAAAGGTGCCAATGAATTTAGTGCACTCCGATGCAGGACACCCCTCTGTATTCCATACATCACATATTACAATCATATGGTTTTGTGTCCTGAATGACACCACTCTGTATTACATATAACTCAGGTTACAATCATATAGTCCTGAATAATGATGATGATGATAATGACGATGATGATAAATGAGGTAAAGGCATATTACATACATGGTGAAGAGGAGGGAATATACTCGCCTGGAAACTTTTGATTAGAAAAGGATTCACCTGAAGGTTATACAAGAGATGTTACCATAATGTACTTACATTGTTTATTACCAAACACTCATTCCAATGAGGAATGATTTTAAAACCCTTAATGTATGAGACCTTCTTCCTGTAAGGGAAGGAGACCTAGAGAAACTAATTATGTACAGAAGAGAAGGGAGAACATAGTTGTCAAATTCCAAATCAATCAATGTATAGATCACTCAACCTGTAGACCATGGAGGACAGGCATGGGAGAAGACGACACTGCGTATCTGCTAGTTTAAACCTTGAGCGCCATATAATGACAGAATGGATGGAGAACAACCAGTTATGTTGTGGATAACTATTTGAGAGCACCAAATCTCTTTTCCTTCCACTGTTTATTTTCCTAGGGTCACAATTCTTTTATGTATGTTTCTTTGGGGTTTTCTTGAAAGTGTACAGCATTTCATTTCTGATGTTCATGGTGATGATATCATTAGATTTATGATTGATGCTGAAATTTCAGGTAGTGGCTAGATCCATCTAGATCCAGACCTGACTTTGTGAATGTGGCAGCTTGACCGAGAGAGGCAGCTGATATAGTGAGGCCAAATACTATTTCAAAGCAACATCCAGCAGATTTTCTCTACCAATATAGGACAGGTATCCCAGATAACTTAGTTCTTCTTCTTCTTCTTCTTCTTCTTCTGCGTTCATCCAGAGTTTTATTTTTGGACGTGATTGTGTTGTGCCTGTTTACAGCAGAGCTGCGTTCTTGCACCGTTAGGCCGACCCATCCGACTTCTGTGGGCATTTGTTGACCGGGTTAACCTTCGCAGACTTAGTTCTATTCATACAGGTGGGAAAACCATTGAGCCAAAACTTTATCCTGGAACAAAAGAACACTCCAGAAATTATCACATATATTTTGCACTGACTGGTGACCGCAGTAATCCAAGAACTTGACGGTTGACCAATCAGAATGTATACAGTTTTTTTTCTCCCCAGATTATACATAGGCCAAAAGAAGAGGCACAATAAATATAATCGACGACCGATACATCGCTGGTGACGGTGGATATTATATTGAGCACAGCCATGATATATGTATAGTTAGAGATGTACATGTACATGATATTGTTTTTTTGTAATGAATTGATTGTTGTAATTTTATGACATTAATAATCAATAGCAACATTTATGTGTAATAAATTATGAAAAATAAGGGTCATTTTTTTCTTTTGAGAGTTCTCTTGTGTAGAAAATTGTTTTAATTAACAACCCAAGATTAATAATTATTTAGTTAAGAGAGGAGAGGCAAGGAACCACCAAAAGGATATTTTGGGTATTCAGAGAAAACTTTTCATTGGTTTCCTGGAGGTATTCCTTTGTTCTCCGAAACTCTATTTACGGTCTCAAGTCACTTAGCCAGTAACAGCTAAATTAATTAGAATGGGCAGGATCCCATTGGGAAGAAGGAACTTGAGTATCCTCTATCTCTTTGGGGTTGACCCAACCAAACATCCAACACAAATGTTGACTTACTATGGGGCAGAACAAGATGATTTAACATAAAGAGTTAAGAATATCGAGGTCACTTACGGACTTCATGAACGTGTGTGGTGATTACGTCAGATAAATTCCCGTATCGTCCATCCACAGACTTTGCTTGCACCCGTACAGCATATACCGTATAGGGATCCAGTCCTGTAATGTCAGCGACCGTGTACGGGCCGGTCTCCATCTGCTGCCACACGTACATGGCTGGCGAGGCAAACATATTGTAGAAGATCTTGTACCCGGACACCGGGTAGTCTGGCTCATCCCATCGCACTTCAATGGTTGTTTCTGATGTTCGTCGCACCTTTACATTGGTTGGGGGAGGGGGCACTGAAGAAATCAAGCACAAATGTTGACATGATGTACAACATTCTTCTGTATGTTTGTGACTGCTGAATCTGTAAATTATCTTTCAAAGTCTTTCCTCTTCTGTCCTGTACTGCAGAGGCAATGTGTGGTCTTGTTTAGTGTTGTTTCTTGTATGCTGGTGTAGATGTACCTACTGTTCAGTTTCATCACTCCCCTTCCAGCCTGCTGTGTGTGTACAGGCACTACAGCCTTGTTAGGTCTTTTGTTGTCTTCCCTGAGCAGTTAAGGTACCTTGCAGTCTTGTTCTGTCATTACGTTTGTACCCTGTGGTACAGAGATATCATATGGCTTTGTGCAGTCTTTCCCCTTCAATCCTGGGGTGCAACTCAACTATACCATCTCGCTGTCTTTCTACTTCTACCCTTGGGTTTAGAAGTTTTACTGTCTTGTTTAGATATTCCTCCTCTACCATGGAGTATAGAGTGATCTTACAGCATAGTTTAAACATGCTGGCATGATTACAAACTAAACATGTTGGCATCAATACAAACACTTGACAGGCTGGCATTATTACAAACACTTAACATGTTGCATCATTGCACACACTGTTTAACAAATGAAAAAAGTGCAGCATCCCTCTTTACCGCACGATGTGTTCTTGATAAATGGTGCTAACCACATATTGTTAGACCTGTTGGTTTGGCACTCTATGGATGATGTGTAGATTTACCAAAACAGGAAACTGAGCTGTGATACTAATTCATTCATTCATTCATTCATTACTTAATTAAGTAATTAATATCTTCATTCATAGTCTTTTCTCTTCTACCCTGGGATGCAGTGGTACTCTACAGTCATGCTTTGATTTTGAAATAATTACAAAGATGGTATCTTGATTGCCAAACCAAGAACTTAGAGGCGTAATCCTAATCAACATCATCATCTACTTGCTGGATTAACAACACCAACAATATCTATAGCTGGAGTGGTAAGAACATCTACTTGAAATTGAATTCATAACAACAACTAGTTGCTAAATTTGTAACAATAACAACAACTATTACAAGTTAGACAAAGTTGAGGATGTCTGGTCCAATATGGATATAGGCTGTTGAGGCCTCTGGAGTGTTTTTGTTTCTAGCTATGGTCTGCTTCCACATGTTCCTCATGTTGGACTGGTAGTACATGATTCTGTGACCCAGCTACTGAGTTAAGTGAGTGGAGTGACACAGTGAGCTGTGGAATTCATGTGGAATGTTTTTACATCTGTCCATGGTTGATTGTATTGTGAACTACCTGTTCAGAAAAATGGTTGGTTGCTGAACTAGCTGGTTTTGTCACATGCAGTAATGTGTATGCAACTGCTGGTTTTCTAGTGACTGCCGTTTCCATTGACGATGAACTGTAATTGTAGTGGTGGACTGCTGTTTTGTCATTCTGGCAGCGGCCTTATGCATGTATGCCTTTGCATGATGATGGTTTGTCGGGACTTCTGGCTGTTCTACTTTCCACATGGGACAGTGAGGAGCACTTTGTGTGATATTCACTGGCACAGGAACGGAGTATTATGAGGTGACCCTTTGTCGTGAAGTTAGAACTGCAACTAACGACTAACTAGGATAAAGTTGAGTCAAGAATCAACATCATATCCCTCGGAACATTCTCATACATGCTCCATCCTCATCTTCAACAATCAGCGAAGAATCCCAATACTGATGCTACCAATTAGAGTCTGATTATGTGTCCATCTGGCATTTTCTTGGAGTGCCGAGTGTCGGCCAGATCCTCTGGTCACTCCTGCCGAACCATTCTTTCCAGGCCATGATAATTTATCTCTTCTTCCAAATACTTTACACAATCCCAAATGGGCTTGATAACACCTGCCTTAACTAGACAAAAAGAAGTGTTAGCTATGATGTTAAGAACAACTCTTAGCTACACTGAAAATAACTATTAACTGAACTGATCACAAGAACAATCTGCAACAGGACATAAGCACATCTATTAGCTGAACTTACAACAATAATCATTAGCCGGGTTGTAGAATCAACAAGGAACAAATGAAATAATGATCATTAGCTGGGTTGTAGCATCAACAAGGAACAACTGAAATAATGACAACAATTATGAATGGGACTGGTCACAGAGACAATAAACTACTACTCTTACTTCGGCCAAATGTCCTGAAATGCAGCTTGTTGCTCCAAGGGCCAGCCCCACGACTGGTGTAAGCCTTGATCTTGAATATATAATCTGTGTTCATATCCAGCCCAACCAGATCTACAAATGTGTCTGTACTGTTCAGATCCTCCTCATTAACGCTGTCAGAGAGTTTATGATATGCAATTTGGTACATGACAATTTCTCCGTTGCGAAGGTTGCGGGCAGGTAAGTCCCAGGTCAGCCGCACAGATGTCTCTGTCAACCCGGTTGCTGTGAAGTTCTGTGGTGCTCCAGATGGTGCTGAAAGGTGCAGACATGGTATCAAATTGCTGCATTCGTTTGTAATTGAACAAATCCAACATGAGATGAATCAGACATTTCAGCATACACACAGACATCCTGTCTCAGACACATATACTTGTGGCCGTACTGAACATAGTTGGTGGAGACATGTAACGGCTGGGATATTACCCTGACAATGCATGAGCATGGTCTGATGAGTTGTCTCATCTCATCGCTTGCTATGGGAGGCAAAGATGGCCACCTATTGCTGCGTGCACTTAGGCCGTCAAACGTGTGATAGCCCTCACACTCTATATACCCACGCAGCTTCCTGCAGCGCTTGTTGTGTTCATATTGAATGTCACTGTGGTTGAGACAGACATGTAACAGAAGGCAGGGCTCCTGGGACAAGAGGCAGGGGTCAACTAACACAATGGGGGACCTGGGACACTGAAGACATTGTGGGCATGCACATGCATGAGGCAGGGTCCAGACTTCTGGTGGGTTGTAGTGAGAGCAACACCCTGCAAGGACTTGATACATGATGGTCAGACAAAAGACTAACACCCAGATGGACACTATCCAGGAGGAAAGAGTTACATCTGAATGTGCATGATGAAGACAATGACTCAAGTGGGAGACATCAAGAGTTGGACAGCAAAATAAGTTGAGCTGTATCTTCATGCCTAGAGACATAACATTTTGGTGATCCATAACCGTGTACCATTGATATGAAGATGGGAAGGGATCTTATTTAATGCTACACGTGGTTGGTGCTTCCTTTTTCCCTGCCTATTATGTCTAAATAGAAGACAAACCTTCAACCAACTCACACCATGTGCTATCTGACAACAATGATCTAGCTATATAACATCAGTAACAATAATTTAACTAGAATGAACATGTACCAAACTCTGGGAATTACCCCAGGATAGATATCATTTCCTAGATAGAAAGTATGTCAAACTCTGTGAATCATTCTCTAGACCAGGGGTCACTAAACTACGGATCCGGCCAGTGACGTCAGTTCACCAGGCCGGCTGACTGTACTTGAATTTCCTTGATAAAACGTATGTGACATGAGACGTTGTAATACACTTTACATTTAAGTATTATGTTTAGAATACTAGGAGATCTTCACACGTGCAGAGACCTCCTGGCTGCTATGTATCTTAAATTTACTATTTTCAATTTTAAATTATTGTATCTAGATTTTTTCTTGTTTATTGTTAACTTATTTCGCGCCATCCTTCCCGGGCTCATGGTAGCTCTGCCTACGTTCTGACATTACCATGGTTTCCATGGCAACACACACAAACACACATCTTTCCCACCCCCAGATGCGTCCGGCTGTCAACACAGGTCTGATAATCCAGAAATATTTACTTCTTTTTGCTGTCATCCATTTTATAGGTATAAAACAAGGATTTCTTTGTTTGACAGTGATGGGTAAGTGAACTACAAGTGTGAATAGAGGCAATGGAGTAGCAAACATAGTATAAAAATGCCATAGAAGTCTCGTGTTATTACGAAAATATTATCCCCAGTTAAGAAGAATTCCTCGGTCAAGGTGTTAATTGAGCTGGTCTCTAGGCCAGTGTTTTTCAACCTTTCTGCTGGAGCAGATCCTTACGCAAATGTTTATACTGCTCGAAGAACTCTGTGCGATGATCCAAGTGTCTGTCCTACTTTATGCAATAAACCAAATGAGCAGACATGTTAATGCAGGCAATTTCGTTCTGCACGCCACTCACCCATGATTAACATGGAATGCTAAACTTAGTTTTTCATCCTTTTTTCCAAGAGCTTTCGTTCTGGCTTACAAGTATTGTACAGAATGATTATGCGGCCCGCGCTCGTCATTTTGTCAGTTATCCGGCCCACTGTGAAAAAAGTTTGGTGACTCCTGCTCTAGACACAAAGTATATCAAACTCTGTGAATCAATCTCTATACAGAAAGTATACCAAACCTTGGAATCACACTCTAGACAGAAAGTATACCAAACCCAGGAATCATACTGTAGACAGAAAGTATACCAAACCCAGGGATCATACTGTAGACAAAGTATACCAAACCTAGGAATCACACTGTAAACAGAAAGTATACCAAACCTTGGAATCACACTCTAGACAGAAAGTATACCAAACCTTGGAATCACACTCTAGACAGAAAGTATACCAAACCTTGGAATCACACTCTAGACAGAAAGTATACCAAACCTTGGAATCACACTCTAGACAGAAAGTATACCAAACCTTGGAATCACACTCTAGACAGAAAGTATACCAAACCCAGGAATCACACTGTAGACAGAAAGTATACCAAACCCAGGTATCATACTGTAGACAGAAAGTATACCAAACTCAGGAATCATACTGTAGACAGAAAGTATACCAAACCCAGGAATCATACTGTAGACAGAAAGTATACCAAACCCAGGTATCATACTGTAGACAGAAAGTATACCAAACCCAGGAATCATACTGTAGACAGAAAGCATCAGCACAAACATTAACTACAGACAATGTTGAGAAACACCTACCTCCATCAGGTGTGGTGATACCGACCACCCCCCTCTCACCGTAATCCACCTGGTTCTTGGCCGACACACGAAACTCATATGTGGTTCCTTTATCTGTTTGTTTTCAGAATACAGAAAAACAATTATCTTTCTTTCACATGTTTCTCATCTCATCTCATCATGTTCCTCTTCTACCTTGCGGTGTCGAGGTGAAGTATAAACATCGTGAGAGTTTCACATGTTTATGATATCTAATAATGAGTCTTATCTATACTGATGTTTCAATGCAAAAAAATCTGTCAGAAAGTGAAAGCTGTGAACCCTCTCCCTCTGTCTCTCTCTCAATTTCTGTCTATTGCTCCCCCTCACCATGTCTCTTCCTCTGTCTCTCTCAGTCCATCTCTCCCTCTCCCTCACTGTTTGTGTGTAAGCATGTGTTGAGTTGAGTCAAGAACCGACAACACAGCACTAAGGACAATCCCATACATACTCAGTCCTCATCTACAACAGCCAGTGAAGAGTCCATACATTAGTGGCACCAGTAGCAGTCAGATTATATGTCTGTCTGGCCTTGCCTTAGAGTTTTGAGTGTCGGTCAGATTATATGTCTGTCTGGCCTTGCCTTAGAGTTTTGAGTGTCGGTCAGATTATATGTCTGTCTGGCCTTGCCTTAGAGTTTGGAGTGTCGGTCAGATTATATGTCTGTCTGGCCTTGCCTTAGAGTTTTGAGTGTCAGTCTGATTATATGTCTGTCTGGCCTTGCCTTAGAGTTTTGAGTGTCGGTCAGATTATATGTCTGTCTGGCCTTGCCTTAGAGTTTGGAGTGTCGGTCAGATTATATGTCTGTCTGGCCTTGCCTTAGAGTTTGGAGTGTCGGTCAGATTATATGTCTGTCTGGCCTTGCGTCAGAGTTTGGAGTGTCGGTCAGATTATATGTCTGTCTGGCCTTGCCTTAGAGTTTTGAGTGTCGGTCAGATTATATGTCTGTCTGGCCTTGCCTTAGAGTTTTGAGTGTCAGTCTGATTATATGTCTGTCTGGCCTTGCCTTAGAGTTTTGAGTGTCGGTCAGATTATATGTCTGTCTGGCCTTGCCTTAGAGTTTTGAGTGTCGGTCAGATTATATGTCTGTCTGGCCTTGCCTTAGAGTTTTGAGTGTCGGTCAGATTATATGTCTGTCTGGCCTTGCCTTAGAGTTTTGAGTGTCGGTCAGATTATATGTCTGTCTGGCCTTGCCTTAGAGTTTTGAGTGTCGGTCACATCCTCTGGTCACTCCCTACAGCACCATTCTCTCCAGACCGTGATGATCTACCTGTACTTCTATAGACACGATGCCTAAAGAGCCCTGACCATGTCTGCATGCCTTACCATGCACCAATACCCCACCAAGGGCTGCAGACCCAGCCAATCTGTCCGTCTGCTCGTTACCCTTCCACCAGCATGTTCTGGTAAAAAAATCCAACAGAAACTCTCTATATTTGATTTTTTAATAAAAACCTGCCACACTCCTCCAAGCATGCCTGACTTCACCTTTCTCATTATACTTTGTGAGTCCATCACAATCACAACATGTGTTTTGTTTGTACTGCAGAGGCGGAATGCTGCCGTGACCGCCTCCACTTCCTTTTTCAGACTAAATGTGGTGGTATTATAAGCCAGGCTCTCCTGCATCTAACACCAAATACCAATCTTCGTGATGAACCCCCAGGCACTTCTTTGCCTCTTAGCACAGAGCCATTTGTGTGTACATGCAAGCATATATAAATGTCTGTGTGTATTGTTATGACATCAACAATAATCTGAACTTACAGAATACAAACGTCTCTTAGAACAACTAAAAGTGTTATGATAACGAAGGAAGTATACGATCAACATATACATTTGTTGTTGTTATTTTTACATTTTAAATATTGTATTAACAGAAGTCTCAGTATTTCTTGCTATCCTCTAGCTACAATCTTCTGCCCCTCAATGAGGAAAGCATGAATGATTCCTTCTCTGACAGTATTGTGGCATGGCGACCATCCATAAGCACAAGTAACTATCTTCTGTTGCTTGTTCAAAGCACTCAGCTTGTGTGGACCCACAGATCTCACCCTCTGAGCTTGGCCTTGTAGTCACCATATACTGGTGTCTTTATTTTCTGGTACAAGTATACCAACATTATACCAGGTGTCTTTACAAGCTTTTTCTGGAACAAGTATACCAACATTCTACGATGTGTCTTAGAGACTTTTAATTCAGAACAAAGAGACATGGAAACTCACCTAGGGTGTTGGTCACGTAGGAGTAGATATCCGCATTGAGTATTTTCTCTTCATATCTCTCTCCGCGTGGCCCCCACACAATCTTGTAATTTTTGATATCTCCGTGGGTTTCTACTGGGCGCTGCCACGTCACCCTGACTGTGGGTGGGTCGTTCTGAACCAGGTCAACCTGCAGGTTCCTTGGAGGTGAGGGAACTGAGGAAGAGACGATGTTTGACTTATCTGTGCTGGAGGTGACACAAGAGTAACCTGGCCTCTACACAGCAAGGTAAATATTTGAACAAGAAGCTTCTCATCCTCAACTTTCAACAAAATCCTTCTCATAGAAAAAGAGGATTTGTAAAAAATACATTAATCTTAGCTAGAGTAGTTTACATCTACAACAAACTGATGAAGAGATAGTGTTGTAAGTTACTATATCTACAACTTACTGATGAAGAGAAAGTGTTGTAAGTTACTATATCTACAACATACTAATGAAGAGATAGTGTTGTAAGTTACTATCTACAACATACTGATGAGGAGATAGTGTTGTAAATTACTGTATCTACAGCATACTAATGAAGAGATAGTGTTGTAAGTTGATTGATTGATTGATTGATTGAGGAACCGACAGTAGTTTACATCTACAACAAACTGATGAAGAGATAGTGTTGTAAGTTACTATATCTACAACATACTGATGAAGAGATAGTGTTGTAAATTACTATATCTACAACATACTAATGAAGAGATAGTGTTGTAAGTTACTATCTACAACATACTGATGAAGAGATAGTGTTGTAAATTACTATATCTACAGCATACTGTTGAAGAAATAGTGTTGTAAATTACTATCTACAAGTGTTGTAAATTACTATCTACAACATACTGATGATGAGATAGTGTTGTAAATTACAATATCTACAAATAATGGATGAAGGGATAGTATTGTAATTTACTAAATCTACAACAAACTAATGAAGACATAGTGTTGTAAGGTACGAAATCTACAACAAACTGAGCAGGAGAAATTTTAGGCTATTTGAACGACAGCAAACTGATGAGGGGAGAATGTGTTAGGTTGCTGTGGTTAAAACAATGAGAGGGACTAGGGAACAGATGATGATACTTCAACAATAACAAAGAAATATGGAAGAGATGATGTGTCAGTTGTTATAGTTAAATCAATGAAAAAGGGAGGGGGGGGGGGAAGAGAGAGAGAGAGAGAGAGAGAGAGAGAGAGAGAGAGAGAGAGAGAGAGAGAGAGAGAGAGAGAGAGAGAGAGAGAGAGACAGAGGAGAGAGACAGAGAGCTTTAGGAAAATGAGACACATAGAGGAAAAAACAGAAGAGAAGAAAACATTCAAAATATATACAGCAAAAGCAGAATGAGAAAGAAAGAAAGAAAGAAATATGAAGAAAAAAGATTACTGGACAGCAAGAAATTAAAAAGAAAGAAAGAAAGAAAGAAAGAAAGAAAGAAAGAAAGAAAGAAAGAAAGAAAGAAAGAGCAAGAAATAAAACAGTGACAGTAAGAAAGCTACCAACAGAGATGAGAGGGTAGCAAGATGAGAGGGTAGCAAGATGAGTCGGCAATTGTTGGTCGGACACTCACCGGCACCTTTGGTACTCAACACCTTCTGCTTGCTGCGGAGTCCGTCTCCCTTCCGGGTGTAGGCTGCCACCTGGACCACGTAGCGGGTGTCAGCCTTGAGGCCTGTGATGATGGCTTCAGTTTTGGTGTGGTCGTGTGTGTCGTAGCTCTGCTCCCTGGCTCCAGGCATGGGCTCTTCATTACCATTGACCTCAATGTAGTGGACCTGTTTAACCATGAGACAAACAAGAGCTGAGTTCCAGATATCTGACTTTCTCTTATTTTGAGTAACGAGGACACAAACAATAGATTGCATGATTTATTGCCTGGCATATTTCACTGCATCTGGTCAGGTACATACGGCAGAAATCACACAAAATAAACTAAAGTAATAAGATAAATTCTTCAAGCTGAAATTTACAACACACATATTCACACAATAATTGTGATTTGCCCAATACTGTAATTATTTTCTGATTTTATTCAGTAATTATCTTTCCATATCTGAGATTTGGAGTTTGTGCACTGTGGTGATAAACTCCTTGTGTGACGTATGAGAGCAAGCTGGAGCACCCCTGTGGAATGAAAGTGGCAAACTGGTTGGTGGTTTCAAGTCATGCTACAGAACCCAGGCAAACCATTAAATGTGGTGTCATGATAGGTCACGCCAGCAAAATCCTCCTGCACACGTTCATGAAGAGGATTCACAGCTGGTCACAATTTCCAGTACAAGAGGTACAGGCAGGTTTTGGGCAGGCAGAGGTACCAAGGACTGTATTTTCAATATGAGAACTATCTTTGAGAAATGCTGAGTACAGTGTAGATCTTCATACATAGCACAGCCCGAATCTTCAACATCCACATTCTGTAGCACTATGAGAGAACAGTGTTTCCAGCAGATCTATCTGCTTCATGTTTCTTATCTGCTTAATCATTATATCATAAACAATGAACAGCTGTCATGCAGATAGTAAAAGAAACTCATTTGAGGTGCACAGACAGCCTGCATTCTCTCTTTATAGCAGTTCAACATCTATGCAGAAAATGTAATGACAAATGTATAGTGATGAGACCAGGATCAGTATGTCTGCCTCAAACATCATGAAATGTATGTTCGAATGCTGGTAAGAATTTGGATTTTAAAATAAAGTGCTACTGAGTACACTATAAAGTGATGCTGGGACAAGTTGCCTCTAGAGTTCAACCTGAGCACAAGCGCTCTCCCCAGGCACATACCAACAATGGTGGTGTCAGCGTCTAGTTCATGTCTAGGTATCTGAGCTCGGGCTCACACAGGCAACAATAACTCCGTTAAATATAATATCTAACATTTATTGTATTTCAATATACAGTGCGTTGGCGCAGTGGGTTTAACAAGCCCGCACTGATTTGCATATCACAGAGGTTTAACATCATCACACATAGTTATCACAAACATTCTAAGCAAACTATCTAGCATATGTCTATGAACCCCAAATACACATGGGTCTAATCTATTGAGTCCCTCTAAGGCAGGCCCTGTTGCCTCTCCGATGGTCCGTCTGTCCTCTGCCGGTTTCACACGTGTCGCAATCCGACACGGGTGGTAACTCTGTTCGAGTTCCTCGTGGACCCCGCAATAGGCGGGCCACATCAGTGTCCACGGGACAGTGGGCTCACTGACCAGTCCTTCGAGAAGGTTCTGGATTACTCTGGCCTTCGAGGGTCTTACTTCTTTCCCTTGGGCGGGAGTTGTAGCCCTTGGCTAATATCTATTACTCATGTTGGGTTACTGGATACTGTGGATCCCGTGAGGCTGTGACAGGAGTCCCCCCTCTCCCCTGATTTGATGGGTTGTTATAGGGTAATTAGTTCTGCTCTAATTCTGTCACAGAATCACATCAAGTCGGTGTTTGTAGTTTGGTGGACAGTAACTTGGTAACCTACATACTGGCATCAAAACTCATGTATTCTCCCATACACCACTTCTCTGATTTGGTGAAGAGATCACTCTCTCTCCTGTGTCCTTAAAAATGCTTATCTGACCGAAGTTACGTGACGTTTACTAGTTGTGTCTACAACCCGTCCTTCTCATAGTATCCTACTGATACCAAGACAATTAACCTCTGTATTAAAGAGGATTAACAAGACCAAAGTCCTGGCTAAATAAGTACACCTTCAAATCTTGATCTGTGTGTGCATTTCAATACACTTTTACTCTCGTATGTTGTATAATGCTGAATATGTAGTTACGTTGTTATTTTATCCCATCAGACTACATGTGTCCCTGTTGGCTTGTTAGTGTGTTGACTAATAAGTTGCTGCTTCTAATAAAGTGACTGCATTTTAAATTGATAGTGTTCAGTTTTAAGTTTTGTGTAAAGTGTGTGCTGAATGTGTGGCTTATTTCCAAGCGTCACGAGTTGGGATATCCTTAATCATGAATTACTCCAATGTGTGTAATGCATGATCAGGCATTCCAAGCAGTGGTGCTTAGATGTAGTATCCTGACTCCTAAATTAAGAGTATTAAACTAACTACTAAACATGTATCAACAATTTAGACAAGTACTACAATTTACATGAAAGACGCAGACAAATTAAAATAAATACGTTTTGCGTACAATTTGTCCGCTCAGTATATCGCTCTCTCATTTAATTCATTCACGCTGTCATTCACTCACCTTTCACTCAAAATAGTATTTGGTTAAAATATATAATTAAAGTTGAGGTAAGTGTTATTGCCCTTAGAAAAAATGGAATAGGCAATATTTGCCCTTTAAGAAAATACGTACTTTTTGTACGATGACTCAAAAATGGGTTATAATTTACACAGAGACAATTGCATAGGAAGGTTCTTTAGCCTATGAATGGAACCACCTGTAATATTATGGTAGAATATGTACAAATTACAGGTTAACACATTTTATATACATGATTCAATGCAAATATAATACATATTTAATATTAAATTAATTAATTAATTAAGTAACTAAATCCAACGATGATGTGCGCGTTGTCCTCCTGTTGTTAGTGTGTCGTGCCATGAATGTTAAAAGTTAGTATGGCTGTCTCTTGAGTGTTGTAGTCGACGTAGTTCTGTTTCGGCTGTTTGCAAAGTCTCGTAGCAACAGCAAGTATGGACTGTTCTCAATGTCGCGTATAAAGTGTTTTTACAGTTTTCAGAGTCAGTTCACTGGTTGAAATCATTACACAGTTAATGGCTCTCGCTCGGATCGTTCTAGAGCTTGGGCAATTGGTAGTATAGCTCTTAAAGTATAGCTCTTAAAGTATCCTGTTCGTGGGTGTCATACGTAACCTATTCACTGAGGTGTTATTACTTCTAAATGAAAGTACTCTAGCAGGTGTAGAGTTACACTGTTATATGATACAGACTAAAATATCACAGTTTCTAGTATGGCGAATGGTCGATGTGCCAAATGTTATTCTGTTGGCGCATTCGTTTGCCGTGATAAAATATCCGCAATAATGTTGTCAGTGCCTCTGATATGGCGGATTTCGAAGTCGAAATCTTGAAGAAGAAGACACCATCTTTGTAAACGATGGTTTTTCGGAGCACCTTGCTTCAGCACCAACAATGGCGAATTATCAGTGAGTACAACGAAGTGGGCACCTAAGAGGAACTTAGATAGCCTTAGCATACAAAATAATAGACTTAATGCCTCCAATTCCACCGTAGAATACCGGATCTCTGCCTTCTTCAGCTTACGGCTTACGTAGAGAATTGGGTGTCTCACTCCATCCACTTCTTGCATTAAACATCCTCCTATTGCGATAGCACTCGAATCTGTGGTCAAAATAAAGGGTAAATTTATGTTGGGTAATCGTAAGACTGGTGGATTAGAAAAAATGCGTTTCAATCTGCTTATTGCATCCTCTAAGCGAGTACTTTTACAAACTTTTGATGGATGATCTTTAGTCAACATATCAGAAAAGACTGATGTAAGTTCTGCCCAATTTGGTATAAATTTAGAATAATAGTTTATAAGACCTAGTAAACTTCTAATTTGTTTCTTTGTGGTAGGAACTTCTAGATTGAGGATCTTTGAAACAATTTTATTATCTGTCAACAGTTTGCCTTCAGAAATTCTATGACCAAGGAAGTCTATTTGTTTATAGCCTATTTCAACCTTGGAAGGTTTGATAGTAAGTCCGAAAAGAAAGATTTGGTTGAAGACTTGTTTAAGTGTAAGTAAGTGAGAAGTCATATTAGAAGAATGGATGCATATATCATCAATATAAGCTTGGACATATTTAATTCCGTGCAATAGCAATCTAGTTAATCTAACAAATGTGGCGGGAGCGTTCTTCAGACCAAATGGAAGATATCTCCATTCGTACAAACCGAGAGGTGTTGCGAATGCTGTTATATGTCTAGAAGCAGGGTGTAGTGGCACTTGCCAATAACCTTTCGCTAAATCAACCTTCGAAAATAAGGATGATTGAGACATATTCAAAATGAGATCTTCACAACTGTTCATTGGCTCTGCATCTGTTATGGTTATTGTATTTAACTTTCGATAATCGATGCACAAACGGATTGTCTGGTCCTTCTTTTTCACCAGGACAATCGGTGAAGAATATTGAGACATAGATTTCTGAATTATTCTATTTTTCTCTAAATCCAAAATTTCTTTGTCTAAATTTGCTCTATAATGTAGAGGAATAGAATATGGTCTACATTTGACCGGTGTCAGATCTGTCAGCACAATTGAATGTGTTATTTTGTCAGTGCGTCCAGGTTTGTTAGAGAAGATAGATTTATACTCGTTAAGGAGAGTCAAAATGTCTTGTCGCTGCTGTTGGGTCAAAGTGTCAGAGATTTGTATGTCATTTATACTACCGTCGTCAGTCATACTCGGTACTGGGATTTCAGTATTGTCTACGTCTGTCTGACTTATTACAGATGCTACTGTTTGTAAATTGTCTTCAATGTCACTGTCGTCGTCGTCGAGATCAATAGTTGTCAATATGTCGTCAAATTGGTCGTTGTTGTCGTTATCACAAATTGTCGGTAATGTACATATGTCTTCGTCGTCTTTGTCGTCGTAAGAGTGCGTCGTTAACGATGCTTCGTTTGTCGAGGTGTCATTCAGTTGGGTAATTGTCGTTTCGTTTCTGTCATCAGTTAGCTGCGTCTGCTCACTCGTGTCACTGTTTTGTCTAGCATAGTATGGTTTCAACATATTTACATGGAATATTTTCAACTTTCCATTCAACGAAATTTCGTAATCAACTTCGGAAATTCTTCTAACAATTTTAAAAGGTCCCTGCCAAGAGGTTGATAGTAGATCTCTCTTGTCAGGTAGCAGTAGTAAAATATCCTGACCTGGATTTAATACAATTGTTTTTGCACCTCTATTGGCGTACTGCCTGTACCTAAAACCTTTCTCCTGTAGTGATGTTCTGGCCAGTATACAGGAACGTATGATTTTGTCTCTGGTGTCAGTGACTAAATCATAGGTAGAAATGGGTAGTTGGATATTTACAGGTTGTGATATGATATCTTTGTAAATAGTGAGAGGTCCTCTTGGGTTCGCTCCATATATCAATTCGAAGGGAGAGAACCCTGTGCTTGATTGCGGGACTTCTCTATATGCGAACAGCACCGTTGGGAGAAGTATATCCCAATCGGCTGGATTTTCAGCTGTCACTTTAGATAGCATATGTTTCAGGTCCCCGTTTAGTTTCTCGCAGATACCATTTGCGGCCGGTCGATAGGGACTGGTGAAACATTGCTTTATGCCTAGTAACTTAGTTACCGATTGGGTGGCATTCGATATGAACTGGGTTCCTCTATCTGAAATTATTTTCTCCGGGAAGCCAAAACGGGAGAAAATATTTAATAATACGTCCGTCACATCCTTAGAGGAGACAGATTTTAATGGAATCATTTCTGGCCATCTCGTACATACATCAATAAGAGTGAAAATATATCTATTTCCTTTACTTGAAATGTGATTCAACGGACCTACTAGGTCAACTGCCACGATTTGGAATGGCCTCGAGGCAGTTGTGGTTGATTGGACTTCTGCCGTAGGGTTTTTCCCCTTTTTCACCAGTTTCTGACATATATCACATGATCTACAAAAGGTTTTTATGTCTTGGCAAAATTTTGGCCAATAAAACTGGGTCAGGACCCTAGCCCTAGTCTTTTCGTACCCCATATGACCTCCGAAAGGCGAGTCATGGGCTATCTTTAGTACTTTCTCTCGATGTGATTGTGGTAACACTACTTGCTGTATCGTGGTCTGATTTGTTGTGTATACTCTAGTCAGTACATTGTTCTGTAGCCTAAATGTCCACGATGCGTTCTTAGTTAATTTTGGTTTAAGTCCTACTAACCTAAAATATGGTGAAAGTGTGGGATCTGCTTTCTGTTCATCTCCAAAATTAGTGCTGGTAGTGTTTGGTGATACAATTTCTAGTGACTCCTGCAGTTGGTCGGTGTTGGTTTTGTGGGTTGTCTGTCGTGTTATTGCATTCGTGTGTTGTGTGTGTTGTTGCACATCTACAGGCTTGGTACTTGGTAGATCGGTAGCATCCTCAATTCGAGGTTTTAATTTGGTCGTATCACTGACAGATTCGACCGCCCCTGCATTGTACACCTCGGTGAATTCTTTCTGAATTACTTCATTGGTTGTCTCCCTTGGTCTTTTGGCAGATTGAGACAAGCATGAATGGTGTTTCTCTTTAGAATCGCTGTTTGGGTGGTGGATACCGTTTCTATGCTCCCAATCTCTGATTTCCTTTTCAGAGCAAGGTCGTATGTTGGGCAGGTTCCCAAGTATAATATCAGCGACAGGATTTTCTAGGACAGCGCACAATACTAGTCCTGATATGAACGGGGTTCGAATTTCGACAAGAGCAAGGGGGTATTTCTCTATAGTGCCTGAGAATGTGCGACAAGTCACGTGTTTGTCTGTATAGTCTTTCTCGTTTATTAATGTTTTCTTAATCCCACAGAGCGTTGCGCCGGAATCCCGAATTAATGTGCACTTTTTGTTATTTACAAACCCTGTTGAGAAATCTAGCTTGCCTGTAGATGACAAGGCAGCGTTGGCTGTTTCATTCGAAATAGGGATAGTGTGGCCACATAGTAATGTTGTGTCAAGTTGGAACTTTGTACAGGTGTTACACTTACTGTCTGTAATGGTGTCAATAATTTGCACAGCATTTCCTAGCTCACTCAAATTTTCGTTTTGATTGTCACAATCATTCAGTGATTCAATATCTTCGTCTGATGACGTTTCCACTAGTGCAGCATTGGCCTGTTTTAATATCTTTCGGCCCTCACAAAAGCGACTGTAGTGCCCAAAGCTACTGCAAAAATAGCATTTGACCGCTCTCTGGTAAGCATTTCGCTTATTCTTCTGCTTCTCCACGATCATTTTGAGGTGGTGTGGATAGTTGGGCGATTTATCGCACATCGCGTATTCTTCGTGAGTCAAACTACAATATTGGCATTTAACTGGCTTCCTGACATTCGAGCGTGGTTTAAACTTACTTTCCGTTGGTTTAGAGTATCTAGTGTTCATAGCTGCTGCTGTTTCGTTCTGACTAAGGTTTAATTGGAAAATATCTCTGTTCGCTATGAAAAATGCATTTCCCTTTGTCTCTACATCTTGAATACTTCTACAGTCCATTTGTTTCAAAAATTTAGCAAAAGGTGTGGGGATTGTACTAACTATTTTGTCAATAATAATGAGTTCTTTTAGTTTGTCATGGCTGTTGTTAGTTTTAGCTGAGTTAATCCACTTTGTACACACATCCTGAACTGTAGAGACGTAGTCTATAAAGGTTTGGTTTGGTTGTGGGGATAATTTGGCGAACTGTTGTTGGTAACCTGCAGTATCTAATGAGAAATGTTGGAGAATGCGCTGCTTTAAATAATCATAATCTTTTCTCATTTCCTGTGGTACTGTCTCTATTACTTTTAAAGGTTCCAGAGCTAAGTTTCTCATTAAAATGAATGCCCAATCTGATTTTATGATCTTATGGTAGGACATTAGACACTCAAAATTTTCCAGGTATGCACTGATGGAGTCTCCTGAGCAGAATGCCTTCACGAGGCCTTTATACTTGTTATATTTTTGTTCCTCCTCCTTGCTTCTCAGTTTATTTACAGATATTTCTACGTTGGAATCGATTTCCATCTGCTTTAGTTTTATTTGTGTATCGGCATTCAATTGGGCTAGTTTGGCCGCCGCCTCGAGCTCCATTTGTTTCTCTTGAGCCTGCAGTTGCATTTTCTTTTCTTCTGCCTGCATTTGCATTTTCTTTTCTTCTGCCTGCACTTGCCTTTGTTTTTCTTCTCGTTCTATCGCTCTTTCTTCACGGGCAATGTTCTCTGCGTGCGTCTTCTGTGCCCATTCTGACAGTTTCTCTTCTTTATAACCTAATTTCATACCTTGCTCAATACATTTATCTAACGTAGACATCTTGTCTTTTACTTGTTGGTAATTTTACTGAAGTTAAATCCCTTAGAAAAAATGTTGGGGAGTAGAAAATTTAGTTATCTCCCTTAATTATTACATGCGCAAATACAAATGCAAAGTTATGTTGGTTACAAGGTCATGAATATACATACAAAACAATGCAAAGCAAAAATGTTACATGGATGGATGGTGAGAAGTACCGCTTAGGGTTGCAATGGGCATGATATGAAACTTATCTTATATTCCCAGAACTTGCGGATGTTGTCTTGTACTCTCGCCACTGTTGGAAAGGTTACATAGGTTACACGCACCACTATTCGCGGAACAATCTGCTCGTAGAATGAGAAAACATTAGTAACAGTCAAAAAATGTCACAGTCATGTCAAAATAGTTTATAGAATTCACATCATTGAGAGACTAACTGCAGAGGGACTCATATTAATACTACTTTATCGCTAGATAGATGCAAATATGTTAAACTTGTACAGAAATTAATTTGATATCGTTAATTTACTGTTTTACTTGGCAATAAATAGCCGTCTAAACTTAAAGCTTATGCCAAAACCGGAGAATAGCCCCCAAAAAGCCTGTCAGCGTCTAGCTCATGTCTAGGTATCTGAGCTCGGGCTCACACAGGCAACAATAACTCCGTTAAATATAATATCTAACATTTATTGTATTTCAATATACAGTGCGTTGGCGCAGTGGGTTTAACAAGCCCGCACTGATTTGCATATCACAGAGGTTTAACATCATCACACATAGTTATCACAAACATTCTAAGCAAACTATCTATCATATGTCTATGAACCCCAAATACACATGGGTCTAATCTATTGAGTCCCTCTAAGGCAGGCCCTGTTGCCTCTCCGATGGTCCGTCTGTCATCTGCCGGTTTCACACGTGTCGCAATCCGACACGGGTGGTAACTCTGTTCGAGTTCCTCGTGGACCCCGCAATAGGCGGGCCACATCAGTGTCCACGGGACAGTGGGCTCACTGACCAGTCCTTCGAGAAGGTTCTGGATTACTCTGGCCTTCGAGGGTCTTACTTCTTTCCCTTGGGCGGGAGTTGTAGCCCTTGGCTAATATCTATTACTCATGTTGGGTTACTGGATACTGTGGATCCCGTGAGGCTGTGACAGGTGGCAATACCATTATGAACACATACACACACAAATGAAATACCAAAGTGATTATAAAACTAAGACAAGAACACAACATACCAACATGTCAACCACACAACACACACTGGCTCCCACACCTACGTACCTGGTAGCCCCGGATCATGCCGTTCTGTTCCTTCTGCTGCGGAGGTTCCCACTCCACAAGAAGACTGGTAGAGTTGATTGCTTCCACCTTGACCTTCCTGGGCTCACCTGGGACTACACAATGAAAGCAGGAAAAGTACATGTGTTAAGTCAACGGCAAACACATCCTGACTGCAGGACTACATTGCTTGTCTAAGTAGCATAATGGCACGCCTGCCGGCCATCAAGTACATGGGTTAAAATATGAAGCTATCACTACCATTGATGGCAGCGTCTCTAGGGATTCTTGAGACAGGACTGCCATTGGTTACCTTTGACCTGGGAAGTCAACACTGGCTCCTGAAGAAGACAGAGCACATGTAGGAGTGCCCCTGGTGCAGTGAGGCTGATTCCTGAACTCATACAAGGGACTGAAAATAACAGATGTGGCATGGTTGAGACAGAAACATGAAGCTGATCCACGACTCAGGTGATGGAGTGATATGGCAAAACATGACCGCCAACACTTATCAGCATGGCATATGATGGACGGATGGATGTCATGATGAGGTCACAAACGGCATTGACTTGATCCCTGATAGAAGGCACCAGTCACTAGGACACTGAAGATGGACAGATGGGATGGATATACTGCAGACAGGCAATGAGTGACAGCTGTATACAGGGTGGCACTTTTGGTGACTGATCCCAATGACAGCTGTGGCATGTGGGGAAACTGATCAGGGATCTGGTGGCAGTGGCCACAGATGAGGCCTATTCTGTTAATTATGTAACCAGATTGCAACAGAAGCAATCAGTACCCACACTCTTTGCCTTCTGCTGGCAGACAGTGAGCACAAGCTGGTCGTGAGTGCAGAGATGTTTATTCTCTATTATCAATCATAAATCCCTTGTAGATGAAAGCTTCTGCCTCACCAGGATTCATTCAAACCTGTGTCTTCCAAACTTGAGCAATTGGTAAACTACACGGCTACTAGAGGGATTTAGTTTGTAAAAGCATGCTTGTATACTGTGATGCCACGTGTAGAACTGGACAATCATGTCATGGACATCATGTAACAGTGACACATTTACAGTAACACAAGTTGCCAGCTACACTAGGTCTGTGTGGACATGTGTAACATTGCACCATTGCAGCTATTCAATTACTGTTCACATTTAGAAGGATGGTCTACATTACCTGATACAATAGAAGGATTTTAGTAGCAAGAACCAAAAGTCACCATACAAAATACATTTATTTAATAAGAAAACAAGAGAAAATGTCCAACTACTGAGGCGATTAATTCACGCTAACATAGCCACTGGCCTTTACTCTGTGAAAGTAGCACCAACATCTAGTGCTGCTGGAGTGTGCGGTAGAATATTTAGCTATGATCATTGAGGTGACTGGTTCAATTCCTTGTTTGTGAGTCATATCACTGGCTTTAGTTAAGGACATCAAGACACTGTGTGAGCAACAGTACAAAATGTAAAAACTATAGTGTCAGGTACAACTACAGGCCTAGCCTAGGAGAGGATAAACTGTGAACATGATTTTAAAACAAAAACAGAATTACTGATTATGCTACAGTGAAATGGTGTATTACAGTGGGCTATTTTTCAGTGGACTACAGTGGGATTTTGATCTAAGTGGATTACAGTGTATTTATATCTAAGTAAATAACTTGGGTTTACATTTCAGTGGATTACAGTGATTTACATCTTGGTGGGCATTTTTTTTCTTCCCACATATTCCTTTACAGGACATCGCTGTCAACATCAGCATCTTTCAGGCTGATTGTTGATTTCTTGGCAAGATTACAGCTCAGTAGTTTGCCATTGCTTTCTGAGCTACTGGCTCCCATAACCCATAAGTCATGGCCGTGGCCAGAACCCCTACAGATTCTCACCATACATCACGCCACTCACGAGAGTACACGGAATCACGGAGAAAGACGTTACACCCCTAGGTCAGGTGAGCCTGGCTCTTGGTGGGCAACAGAAGATTATATTTCAGTGTATTAAAGTTAATTTATATCACAGTGGATTGTAGTGGATTTGAATGTCAATAGATTACAGTGGATGCATATCTTAGTGGGAATAATAGTGGATTGATATCTATGGGTTACAAGAATAATTACTTACATCTCAGTGCGTTACAGTGGGTTCAATGTGTTATAGTCAGTTTATATCTCAGAATGCTATGGTTAGTTTATACCTCATTGTGTTACAGTCAGTTTATATCCCCACATGTTATAATCAGTTTATATCTCAGCATGTTACAGTCAGTTTATATCTCACTGTGTTATAGTCAGTTTATATCCCTATATTATAATCAGTTTATTATCTCAGCATGTTATGGTCAGTTTATATCTCAGCATGTTATGATCAGTTTATATCTCAATGTACTTTATTGTTGGTGTGTTACAGTGAATTTATAATTCTGTGGCTGCTTATGTGAAGCCACATACATTTGGCCACAAACTGCCTCTAGTAGTTCATTAATTCACAATGTGATATTGTGTCTATATTTGTTATTGCTGCTGGAAATGAGAAAGGTGGTAGGAATTACTGGATAAAATAGGTGAATTCTTGTGAAAATTTAAACTAAATTAGGTCAATTAATCAAAAGGCAAAACCCGTGCTAATATAACTGTGCTTTCCTATATTTTAAGGGGAAATGCATGCCATTTTAAGTGGGTATGCCGGTCTCTCTGGCTGTGGGGTTACAACACTTTCTCTCAGTAATCCCGTTTATCACGCAGAGTCTCGTGGCGGAGCGAGAGCTGAGGCGGTTCGACCCCCGCTCGTGACTTGCGGGATACTGAGCCGGCCGCTCAGAAAGCAATGGCAAACTACTGAGCGTAATCTTGCCAAGAGATCAACATACAGCTGAAAGATGCTGGTGTTGACAGCGGTGTCCTGTAAAGGATATGCTAAAAAAAAAAAAATAAAATAAAAATGATATCAATCAATCAATCATGTGCCATGCCGGAAAGCGTGGGCGGTCATGATTCGCCATTTCACTCGATCACCAGAGTCGTGGATCAGCTCAGTGTTCCTGTCTCGTCCATGCCATGTGGCCAAGCCATCCTCTCGGTCTGCCTCTTGGTCTGTTCCCTTCGATCTTGCCAGCTGTCACTAAGTTCTCCAGTCCATTTCTTCTCATAACATGTCCAAAACATTTTGACTGTCTACGTCTAATTTCTCTAATCAATCTACGATTTTCATTTGTCTCTTGTAGTACTTGGTCATTGGTTTTTCTATCTGTCCATGGTATTCTTTGCATTTTCCTCAGAAACCACATTTCTGCAGCCATCAGAAATCTTGGTGGGCTTTATGATATACATGGATTAAAATTAAATATATGTTGCCAATTACAAGAAAGAAAGTTAAAATTAAAAACATGCTGCTATTAAAAAGCTGTGATTTTTGTAATGGCATGCCTGTTTGCACATTCCATATTGCATCAGGTTATAATTAGCGTACTGCTTATGCGTGCGCAGTAGTGTGAGTTTGATGTGGAAATTATGAGGCATGTGTTATGTTGAAATGAAATCAGAACACACAGATATTCTGAAAAAGACACACCATCTAAGACAGAAGACCACTACAATAAATGAGTAGAAGATCATAGTCACAAATACACAGATACTACACACACAACACAAGGTCTGGCTGCTTCAATCACATCAAAAATACAAGATCTGAAAGCTAATATCAAAACAATTAATAAACATGTCAATATTCATACAATATAACATATTCAATCGCAGACAGCTCACCAGAAGTTGATAGCATATAATTATCAGGCTATTAAATGAATTACTTAGATATTTCTACATTTGGCTACAACAAATTAACAAATCTGGCTTTGTCGAATGACAGTTCTGATGTACTCCATGTTTGTGCATCACATGTCCAGCGTTAAATATCTTCAAAATTTACAAACATAAATTGTGTAGTCGACTTCACACTGAACAGGTTAACATTTTTAATTAATCAATACTTAGATCAGCTTATTTACTATTAAAATAATATATTTTTTTTACATTTACTATGAAAAACATTAATAAGTAATGTTTACATAATAATCACATCTCAAAGGTATGTAACAAATAACTTCAAATACATGAACATGTCCATTTACATACAGATAATACAATACATATATACTGATGAAAAAGATGCTTAATGTATTATATTTTTTACCCACACAAGAAAACTATACATATTTAAAATGATGAGTTTCAACTGGAATTGAAACAACAAATATTGAACACTGTTGGAAAGGATTGCAAGCAATGCTAAAGTTTACATTTAAGGAATTGTCACAAAAATTAAATATTAAACATGGTATCTATAAATAGACTAGGCAACAGCAAATGTAGGATGATTAGACCTGGTGCGAATACTCACTAAATGGGGGAGTATGAACTTGGACAGTTGGAGTACGTGGACCCTCCCCACGTAATAACTTAGCAGATACCTGTGCATAAAAGCCAAACACGTAAAATCACGCACAAGACAAGCATAAATATCTTCTTGTGTCTTCCACTTCTTTCAATCTCAAATAACCATGTCTACCCCAGACATACATTCAGCAGTCTGTACTAAGGTCCTCTTGTCCACATACTGAGTTCACTGTTAAATGGATTTGGGTGAGGGCAAGTTATCACTCTGATATAACACTCTTCTTCAAGTTCACTACCCCAGAGATCCAGGGGGGGGGGGGGGGGGGGGGAGATACTATATTAAAATCTAACAGTTCTTGTAAACACTGACAGTGCTACACTGAGATTTGAACCTGCTTACGTCTAACCCTCAGATGGCTACCATAACCTCTCATCTATTCACAAAGGTTGTCAGATATGTACATGAACAACTTTGACCCTTTCAAAAACAAAATTTGGAGAAAATTACTTTGCTTTTCTTCAGGCACAAACTCAACAAGATATCACTTCTTCTTGTATGTCCTTTTATCTCCCATGGAAACATGACCCCCAAACAAACTCACACCGATTTGTCCTATCTCTTGCTGTCTCCTCTAGCCCTACTCATGTCTTTCACATATCATTCCTCTCTGTCTCTAATTCTGGCTCCATGTGTTTTAGGTCTGCCTCTATATTATCTACCCTGGGGTTCCAGAGACAGGACATTCCAGTTATACTATCATCAGGGGTTTTCTCAGCTTGGGTCCTATCCAGTGCCAGCTCCTTGTCCTCACCTCTAGACTCCACAGAATCTGTCAAGTTCTCTCCCTGAGTGCCATTGAAGTGATTCAATCATGCCATGTTAGTCCTCCCATTCTCTATGCACTGATCAATCAATGTTTGTAACTGCTTTAGTTTTCTCTATACTTCTGATCTATAAAGCAGTGATGATTTAACGATGCAGCTCAATATGATCAATCTTGTAGAAGATTTACTTTCTTGTGACTTAGACAGATTTCCTCGTGCTATGAAAGCTCCTCTTGCATTTTGTATTCTAGTTTTGATACCTCTGTCTCTTCTTCCATCTTTGCCTACTCTATCCTACTCTACACAGGTTTGTGATTCCATTATATAGTGGCGAGTTCAGTAAAATGATATGCTTTATTATTATGCAGAATCGAGCTATCTGGTCAGTGCAGAATCTGTTCAGCCAGAAGCCTCACTGTTCATCTCTTAGTTGTTTGTCATTTGCATCTTTTAATCTCTTCAGAATGATTCTGCTTAATATTTTCCCTGGAACTGATATTAACATTATTTTTTCATGTGCCTCTTTTTCTTTGGCAGCTTCACCAGATATCTTTCTCTCTAGTCCAATGGTATTTCCCAGACTGTTAAGTAATCTGTGCAGAAATTAAGTTCAGATGTTTCACATAAGCATATTGGCTTTAATAGCTTCTACTGAAATGCCATGTAGACCAGCAGCTTTTCCATCCTTCATGAGTGCCACATGCGCTGTCAAAAGCAGAATGAATGTAGGCCCACAGAGGCCAACACTTACAGTGCTTTATGGGAGCCTCAATGAGCTCTCAAATACAGCAACATCCACTCAAAACTGGTCTTCAAATGCAGACATACATTCCAGTTAACCAAGAGGTGACACAGTGGGGTGTGCAAAACAGGTACTGGATTTTCACATCTGTGGAGAGGAAAATTAATTTATAAACGGGTACCGATTCAGCACCAGCAGTTGCTTAAGACTGAGATGAGGCCTAGGTGGGTAATGCTTCCTCCTTGAGACTGAGGCATTTCATTGTCAACTAATTCTCATTCAAGGCTCAGTAGAAAGGGTCTTCAGGACAGGCAAAGATGAGACAAGAGCAGATGCAATTTGCTTTCAATCTACAAGTCAATGGATGAGACAGACTATTTACTGTCTAGCGTATGGCCACAGTGGGTTATTATGAGAGTATATATTATATAATTACATTATTACAAGAAGAAACTTCACTGATATAATAAAGATATTGATTGTTTCCAAGTGATAATAGACAGGTTTGGAGAAATACATTGATGGACTGAGAAATGAAGAGTTATTTGTGGACAACTGCACCACTAAGTGGTTTCATCCTTGTCAGAATGTCATATGATGCTACAACAAAGACCAAAACACAGATTCTATAACTGAAAACGAAGAGAAAAAACAAGTAGCCTTTTAGAGGAAGTACAATCGGCAACGCAAGGTCTAAAGAAAGGCCAGATTGAATGCTGTGACAACATACCAAGTAAACTAATCTAGGCATTCTGAGAAGAGAATATATTATAAAGGATTCTCAAATTGTAAAGGTATAAATTCATTAATAATTAGAGGAAATCCTACTCCAGAAGAACTCTTATATGTAGATGATACACACTCTTCCAAAACCAAACACCTTCGTGGTCACTTTTAACGATGTTTTAAAAGCATAGTCAAGATATCTTTTTTTCTGAACTACTACTATTGGCACCTTGCCATCTTGACAGATGATAGTGTGTTACTTTATGCTTCAAGAAAGGCATAATAACCACAGCTCATGGCGATAGCCGAGACCAGTTAAGCCCAGGGAGGGAGTTATACCTCTCCATACCACAAGGCCTCAGCTGAATTGTAGAGACCATGTGTTGCCCATGCAGCATGATCCCTCTCTCAGCCTGTATAGTTTACTCTAGAGGAAAGGTAACACCTCTACATCTGGAACAACAAAGACAAGCTGCAGAAGTTTTGGGATCAGCAAACAATGCTCTAACTGTCCGCCTGTCGGAGCTTTGATCCTAGACCAGTTGCCAAACAAGGCTTAGGGCCTGGTTTGCCCTGCCATGACATTAAGTCGTTAAGCTGCATTTCCTCACACCAGGATAAGGCTTGTACCCTCTCAATTGTGCTCCTCCACCCGAAGCCATTGGCACAATGTGGGGTGTCGGATTTGGTGAGTGCCACCCAACATTCAGTGTTAATAGAAAGCAGGTAGTACCGTCTTCTGTTATACGGTAGCTCAGTCAAATCTGTCTCTTTGGTTAAATCCCATAGCAGGAAGCTGCTATCAATGTGGGAAGTGTTCATGCCAATAAAGTTGTGTAGACCTGAGTGCATGGAAGACTAGACAAGACTACATGCTAACCAAAATGTCCAAACAAGACATTGAAGATGCCAACAACTGTGAACAGCTTGGCTCCATCATTAACAACAAGGAGATGTGCATAAAATAACTAAGAATACTGGCCACAGCAATATAGTAAGGCATTAAGAACCTATATAACTAAGGATACTGGCCACAGCAATGTAGTAAGGCATTAAGAACCTATATAACTAAGGATACTGGCCACAGCAATGTAGTAAGGCATTAAGAACCTATCACACAACACAAGCAAACAAATACAATCAACAATTACGTGGACTTGCAGAACAGACAGCTGAACATATCCTTCAAGTTTGCCAGATGCGCTGTCAACAGCAGACTCAATGTAGGCCCACAGAGACCAACAATCACAGTCCTATATGGGAGTCTCAATGAGCTCACATATACAGCAACAGCCACTCAAAACTGGTCTTCAAGTGTAGACATACATTCCAGTGAACCAAGAGTTAAGGAAAATATGTGGGCACTGGATAGGACACACACTGAGAAAAGCTGAGGACAATATAACTAGACACTCTCTTGTTTCGAATCCACAAGATAGGACACACACTGAGAAAAGCTGAGGACAATATAACTAGACACTCTCTTGTTTCGAATCCACAAGATAGGACACACACTGAGAAAAGCTGAGGACAATATAACTAGACACTCTCTTGTTTGGAATCCACAAGGCAAACTAAATAGTGGGAGATCTAACACAGGAAGAGATGAGAATTACAGACAGAGATGAATAAATAATATTGGGAGGAAATAGACGAGCTGCAGGAGACAGTAAGAGGGCTTGGTGTGGTTTGGTTCAGGCTTTGCCCCAATAGGGGATAAATGGCAGAAGAGAAGAACAATGTGCAGTTATGGCCAGTAAAGGAGAAGATTAATTACACACATAGCCATAGTTACCTGTATGTGGTATATAGTGTCTGGAGTCAGGTTTATAAGCCTGTAGTTCTGCACCGGAGGATCAATGCTGACCCGCCCATTCTGTCGGAAGTGGGAGTCATTGAAGTAAAGCTCATAGCTTTTGATAGAGTCAGCTTCCTGCGGGGCGTCCCACTTAACTAAGATGATATTAGGAGACATTGCCTCGGCTACCAGATTCAATGGCTGGTACGGCACTGTTAGAAGGAAACAGCTATTGGTGAGCAGTCATGCTATTACATTGTGCTGGTGAGCAGTCATGCTATTACATTGTGCTGGCTATGTTCTTGCTGGCTATGTTCTCTGCTGGCTATGTTGTGTGCACTATACAGCGGCTGTGTGTTCAACTATGTATGAATGGCTAGTTATGAGAAAATTGAGATTTCTTCTGTGTCAGGTATGTTTGCTTATCATTGTGTGTGGTCTCTTGTAGACACTGCAGACTAGAAGTACAATTTTACTGACACTTTTATATTATTCAGCATATAAATATTGTGACTTCACATATACTAGTTATAGTGTTATAAGCTGAAGTAATCAGCTGCTTTCCTTCCAAGAGACTATTCCGACATCCATTTCATGAGGTTGAGCTGATCCCAGAGCCACATGTACTAGGATGAAGCACTGTGGTGAAGCACTGTGGCGAAGCACACAGATGAAAGCCACAACAGCACAGATGCCTCCCAGGTTACCAGTACCCTGGCTAGCTGGCCAGTGCCAGCATCCTCCTCATGAGACAATGCTGGCCATGAACCAACAAGCACTGCTGGACAACATCATGTCCTCTGGTGCTGGTCTGATGCTAACGCTCAAAAACCACCACCTGGTGTCTTAGTCAGCTGGATCTGCCAGTCTTGACTGCTGCTATCTGCTGTTTGTCAACTTATGTAACATCTTCTTGCTGCCTATGCCTCATTGCACTGTTGTTATTGTGTGACCAGATAATGCAGCTGAATTTGAGCTTTACAGAAACACACTTTTCTGTTGTTTCTTCTTCTTTAACTTCTAGTTTGCCCCTCCTGCAGTTGCTTCTTCTGCTTGTTCTGCTGCTACTCCAACCCCCCTGAGGTTCTGGTTCTTCTGATTTTTCTGCTTCCTCTTCACCTCTTCTGCAGTCGCTTGTTCTTCTTCTTCAATATCATTATTATTACTATTAGTATAATCACCTTTTCTGCTCATTCAATGCCTCCCTCTCCTATCTTGGATGTGTTGAGGTGTTTTGCGATCATGTGTACAACCACAGACACAAAAACACAATTTACAAATCTGCCAACCCCAAGGCAGGATAATAACCTGCACACCTACAGAATACCAGCCCAGTGTGCCTCCATCACACCAGGGACACGCCCATGGAGGATACCCGCCTCCCTTAGACATCCCTCAATAATTGCATTCTGAGATGACGTTCTGGTAGAGACGAATTGGCGCTCTTTTAGTGAAATAAACATCAGCTGATATATAACATGTATAGACGAGAGAACAAAATCAATCTACATGGGAAGTGGACGGGAGAACACAGGGGCAATAATTAGTGTACTGTCACAGACACTGGAGCACTGAAGAGGGCGATAACTTGACTGGTCTCAAGGGAGATCAACGCTGGGTGGCTTCTGTAAAACAAAGGATATGTTAGGAACAAATGCAGCCAAGGACCGCGCAGTTCGCGCGCTGACATCAGCAGCGTGCCAGAAGGACACCAATGCGCAAAGAACGCAGCGCTTCGCACGGCGACAAATGCGGGATGCAGGCCAATGCGCGCCAACTGTGCAAAAATGCGCGCTATTATGACAATCAAGGACAATATGCGTGCGTGGTAGCCGCTGTTTCTGATGGATACACTCGCTGCTTTGCAAAAATTAACACAAAATACCAAACACCTGCGCTGCTGACAACAATGTAATAGAATCACTGACAGACAACACAGGAAAGCTACTAGGGCTATGAAATTGCTAAGCAAATCTGTTGGGTACAGGTCTCACAGTTATAATAACAGCAAACATCCAATCCAGTCAGGATTGCCCAAGAGTTGAAGTGGTACACGTGATACTAATGATGGAGGGACTGGTGGTTTAGCCAGAGCTGTGCTGTGGTAGTTTGGGCTAAATCTTCACTTGTACAGGTGAATGGGTTGAGCTGAAATCATCACATGTCCTACCGTGCTAGGATTGGTTGAAATCATCACGTCTACACACGTGCTAGGATTGGCTGAAATCTCGCGTGTACACATGGGTTATGATTGGGTGATATCTTCACGTGTATATACGGGCAATGATTGTCTGAAATCATCACGTGTACACACGTGCTTTAAATGGCTAAAACTGTCACATGTACACGGGGGTTAGGATTGGCTAAAATATTCATGTGCATACAGGGACTAGGGCTGGCTGATATCTTCACGTGTACAAAGGGGCTAGGATTGGCTGACATCTTCAAGTACACACAGGGGCTAGGATTGGCTGATACCTTCGTATGTACACATGGGGCTAGGATTGGCTGATACCTTCAAGTGTACACAGGGGCTAGGATTGGCTGATACCTTCGCGTGTACACAGGGGTTAGGATTGGCTGATACCTTCAAGTGTACACAGGGACTAGGATTGGCTGATAATACCTTCGCGTGTACACAGGGACTAGGATTGGCTGATACCTTCGCCTGTACACAGGGGTTAAGATTGACTGATGTCTTCGCATGTACACAGGGGTAGGATTGGCTGATACCTTCAAGTGTAAACAGGGACTAGGATTGGCTGATACCTTCAAGTGTACACAGGGACTAGGATTGGCTGATACCTTCAGGTGTAAACAGGGACTAGGATTGGCTGATACCTTCAGGTGTACACAGGGACTAGGATTGGCTGATACCTTCAAGTGTAAACAGGGACTAGGATTGGCTGATACCTTCAAGTGTACATAGGGACTAGGATTGGCTGATACCTTCAAGTGTACATAGGGACTAGGATTGGCTGATACCTTCAAGTGTACACAGGGACTAGGATTGGCTGATACCTTCAAGTGTACATAGGGACTAGGATTGGCTGATACCTTCAAGTGTACATAGGGGACTAGGATTGGCTGATACCTTCAAGTGTACATAGGGGACTAGGATTGGCTGATACCTTCAAGTGTACACCGGGGCTAGGATTGGCTGATACCTTCAAGTGTACACAGGGGCTAGGATTGGCTGATACCTTCAAGTGTACATAGGGACTAGGATTGGCTGATACCTTCAAGTGTACACAGGGACTAGGATTGGCTGATACCTTCAAGTGTACATAGGGACTAGGATTGGCTGATACCTTCAAGTGTACATAGGGACTAGGATTGGCTGATACCTTCAAGTGTACATAGGGACTAGGATTGGCTGATACCTTCAAGTGTACATAGGGACTAGGATTGGCTGATACCTTCAAGTGTACACAGGGGCTAGGATTGGCTGATACCTTCAAGTGTACACAGGGACTAGGATTGGCTGATACCTTCAAGTGTACATAGGGACTAGGATTGGCTGATACCTTCAAGTGTACACAGGGACTAGGATTGGCTGATACCTTCAAGTGTACACAGGGACTAGGATTGGCTGATACCTTCAAGTGTACACAGGGACTAGGATTGGCTGATACCTTCAAGTGTACACCAGGGACTAGGATTGGCTGATACCTTCAAGTGTACATAGGGACTAGGATTGGCTGATACCTTCAAGTGTACATAGGGACTAGGATTGGCTGATACCTTCAAGTGTACATAGGGACTAGGATTGGCTGATACCTTCAAGTGTACATAGGGACTAGGATTGGCTGATACCTTCAAGTGTACATAGGGACTAGGATTGGCTGATACCTTCAAGTGTACATAGGGACTAGGATTGGCTGATACCTTCAAGTGTACATAGGGACTAGGATTGGCTGATACCTTCAAGTGTACATAGGGACTAGGATTGGCTGATACCTTCAAGTGTACATAGGGACTAGGATTGGCTGATACCTTCAAGTGTACATAGGGACTAGGATTGGCTGATACCTTCAAGTGTACATAGGGACTAGGATTGGCTGATACCTTCAAGTGTACATAGGGACTAGGATTGGCTGATACCTTCAAGTGTACATAGGGACTAGGATTGGCTGATACCTTCAAGTGTACATAGGGACTAGGATTGGCTGATACCTTCAAGTGTACACAGGGACTAGGATTGGCTGATACCTTCAAGTGTACATAGGGACTAGGATTGGCTGATACCTTCAAGTGTACATGGGGACTAGGATTGGCCGATACCTTCAAGTGTACACATTGGGTGTATGGCTGACACCTTCACGTGTACACATGTTAGACTAGGTTTCACCAAGACCACCTATACGGTCTCCCAGTGATGCCCGCTATGTTTCGTGCAGAAACTGTAGCATTACGGCTCTTCATTAGCGTTTCCTGTATCACCAATGTGTCCTCAAACTCTAGTGTTTATAGATAGTGGACAAAACCCCAGCCTCCCAGTACAGTAAACCGGCGTTCTTCTTCTTTAAACCAATTCAACACCAGTTTGAACTGCCGCAAACAATCACATTCCAATCATGGTGCAATTCACATTGCAGTTTTATGAGGAATTCGTGGCACTGATATGTCAGTCAGGAGCGCACCAAAGCGGTAACTGACCGTAACGACAGCAAATGCTCATCTCCGGGAGTCAGTAGTAGGCCTCTTTCAGACATGTAGGACTAAAGAGTTGTGCCGCTGGGGAGGCACCTGTCAGCACCGCTGGTGACTGTATAGTCCAAAGCGAGAGTGACAATCTCTGTCACAGTTTCCGCATCTGTAAGACGAGGCAAGTCACGCAGTAAGTGACTGCATTTTATGCCTGTCTTCCCCTATCCTTAGTTTGTTGAATCAAATTGCGCTTAAAGAGCACCAGTCCTTTTTTGTACATCTCTTCTCCAGGAACATCTGTCTACTGCAACTCTCTCCCACGTGTCTGGATCTATGCCGAGGGTTTTCATATCTTGTTTACACACATCTCAAGGTGACAAGTAAGTGCATTTTTCGAATTCGATTCTACCATTATCCCTACCCCGTTCAACTTCTAGGAGAAGTTATAGTTAGGGTCCATCACCGGCTCAGAATGATAGTTCTGTGATTGAGTCAGCCGCAAAAGCAGTTGCCCACGGTTTTACCCTCACAGGCTTATTAATCCGAAGGTGATTGTTGTCCGTATAGGGTAATGGACTGTGCGGGCAATAAGTGAAAGATAGAAGATTATTTTTATGTCACCCTTTTGAAGAATATTGGCTACGGTGCTAGACCTTTATTTATATAGACCAATTAAACCTCAATGGATGAGGTGGTCAGTATAACGCCAGCCGCCTAGACTGTCCTGACCATCTTCCGGGGTCCATATAAGGCTGGTTCGGCCAGGGAGTCCGGGTCCCGTCTCGGTGGCGATTCAAACACATGCCAACAGGGCCGGCAATCATCAAGCTAACCACTGCGCTAACGGGACTCCCAGGGGTCACAATGCTGAATGGGTATTGTTCAGGGGAAGGGAATTTTCCTTGAGATTTACGCTTCCTTCATGAATTCTTTGGCACTGCTGCACATTGACCTGTTGTCACAGTTCTTCCTTCACTCTGAGGAGTCTGTGTGAGATTGTCATCTAATTGTGAGGTTCCTACACTCGGCTGCCGGCCACCAGGCTTCCGGTGACTGGTGAAGCAGACATTATCCTTACAGGTTCATATATTTCATAAACAATGTTGGCATTAGTTAACAATATGAACGCTGTGTAGAATGATAACAGAATGTCATGTGTCGAGATAATGAAATTGTTGAAAAAGAACTTAAACAAAAAATTACAAGAAAAATAAGGGAACAAAATTTAAAAAAAAACACACACATACCAAAATAAATGTCAATGTCAAAAATGATATTTATCAATGCACAAGTGAATGGGCTGTTAATGATCTGGAACAGGTAAATGTAGGAGTAGGTATGAAGTTGATATGTTTAAGCAAGCAATTAAATAAAAGTATAAGCTACCAAAAAAGGACAACATATACACACACATGCACGCACGTACACACACAGATACCTACGCTTATAGGACAACTGCGTACACGCACACATGTTCAGACACAATACAACACAGGTAGGCACACCACTTAAACATGAAAATACACACCACATACTTCGTACACACACGCATACTTACTAAGTAAAACACGTACATGACACACACATACGCAGAGTAACATGGTATGTAAAAGCACGAGCACTCACGTACACTGGATTTTCGTCCATGACGAATGATGAGGACCGTCCATGACGAATGATGAGGACCATTCATTCATTGCATCTTTTGATTTGATGAAGAACGAATGACTTGCGCTTTAGTTTGGATTATAGTGAGGAAGTGGTTGCGCAACTCCGCCGACCTCACTCTCTCGTCTGCGTCCATCTTGTTCCAGTGGCGAGCATTGCAAGACGACTGGAGACGAACATAGATGCAGTGGACGTTAGGCTGCCACAGGCCAGTTATCCCTGTATATATTGGCTCTCAAATACAAATGGCGGACTATTCACGCACAAGCAGGCCAAGATACCAATTTACTGACTGCAGGCCCACTACTCATCGAGAGAGAGTGGGCGCTTATCGAGACTTTGTCGAACGGTCGTACAAATTTGCTCTTTGTCCGCTCAAACCACGACCCTAGCTGCACGATGCGGTTAAAATTCTCGAAACGCCTGCCTCGCTAACATGCGTTGGCTGGGAAGATCCCATTTTGGTGCACCTCACACAGCCATCCGAGACAACGAACGCTAGACGCGGGACTGATCTTGTGAACCAGACCAGCCCTCACAAGTTGGGCACATACACTACACACAAGTATATACACAAGCACACGCAACATTCCTCACACACAAGCTTAAGCGACATGCATATACACACACACAGAAACAAACTGGCAAGACACACACACACACATACGCAAACACACACAACACTTTACAATCATATATAAAGACAAAACATCCTCATATAAGCAAAAACACACATAAGTCTAATAACAAACATACAGCACACAGACAAAAAGACCAGACAAAACCATAAACATAACAGTACACATGCACAGACACTTATAAAACACGCATAAACACGTACACAAACACACATACACGAACGGATATCTCCAACAAATGGACAAAACATATCGATTCGCTGACATTTCAAACACATACACACGGACAGACATCTACAACAGACGGACACATCCGACCGAGTCTGTCACTTCAAACACATACACACGGACAGACATCTTCAACAGACGGACACATCTGACCGAGTCTGTCACTTCAAACACATACACACGGACAGATATCTTCAACAGACGGACACATCTGACCGAGTCTGTCACTTCAAACACATACACACGGACAGATATCTTCAACAGATGGACACATCCGACCGAGTCTGTCACTTCAAACACATACACACGGACAGATATCTTCAACAGATGGACACATCTGACCGAGTCTGTCACTTCAAACACATACACACGGACAGATATCTTCAACAGATGGACACATCTGACCGAGTCTGTCACTTCAAACACATACACACGGACAGATATCTTCAACAGATGGACACATCTGACCGAGTCTGTCACTTCAAACACATAAACACGGACAGACATCTTCAACAGATGGACACATCTGACCGGAGTACTGCTCACTTCAAACACATACACACGGACAGACATCTTCAACAGACTGACACATCTGACGGAGACTGTCACTTCAAACACATACACACGGACAGACATCTTCAACAGACGGACACATCTGACCGAGTCTGTCACTTCAAACACATAACACGGACAGACATCTTCAACAGACGGACACATCTGACCGAGTCTGTCACTTCAAACACATACACACGGACAGACATCTTCAACAGACGGACACATCTGACCGAGTCTGTCACTTCAAACAATGGATGCGGGAAATGGTGGGGGGTATCCGACTGTAAACATAAGAACGAACACAATGAATTAAAAGAACCCAGAAACAAGGCATAAACAACGCAACAAACAGAACACATACATACGCACATTTAAATTGAAATAAATGAAACGCCGAGGAAACCAAACGAATGATGATGTTAACGAACGAACGGAAATAAGGAAACAACGGCACAAAATTAAAGCAACTGAAGATGGCAAAAGAAATGAACGAGTAAGCGAGAAACGATAGATAAATGAAGGCATCCCTCACCTTTGGATACCCCTGTGACGGCGGTGTTGTAGGAAAAACAAACAGGATGGAAGGGTGGGGGGAGCAGGGCAATGAGAAAATATACATGGTTAGTAAAACATGGTCACGTGTGTAAATATGGGCGCGTGTCAAGGTCAAACATTCATGTATTCAATCGACAGTGTTGCTACATCTAAGGGGGTCAGCCAAGCGTTAACACAGAGGTGATCAAATGCAACAATAGTTGTGAGAAATATGAATGAGAGTCGTGGCCGGTAGAAGTTCGAGCACTGGTGTTATTAATTGTTTGCGCCAGGTAGTGGGTTAAAAGTGACAAGGTATTGATTGGCTTTCATATAACGGGAAGTAGAGCGATGTGATTCGCTTGTTTCAATTCCATAGCTCTGCTTGTAGTCATGCTTCGTGGCACTGGTGGCTTTGTATGCCCCGTCTCTCTTCTTATGTCCACAATCTCATGTCTCAATTCTTATAGGAAATAGTATGTTCATTGGTTGTTACGTTTCTAGTCACCTGTTCCTCTTAAAGTCCTTGCTATTTGATGTTGACCGTCATGTAAGTTCTCTCCTCTTATAGTCACTGCCGTTTGGTTTTGGCCATCACGAAGGTCCACATTCTCCGGTCTACCGTCTTATGTTCATGCCATGAAGCGTTGTTCGTTTGTATGGCCACAGGCTCGTGACATACTGAGTGGTACTGACCGCCATGTTTGATAACGGCCAAATGTATATCGTTCTTCTTGTTGCCTGACCTGCAGTATTGGGCGTCATATATGTCCAAATCCCCTGCTTTCTCTCAATATCTATCAATATGAAATCAAGAATCTACACCATTGCACTAGGATCATTCCCTCACGTGATCCTTCCCAGTCTTCAGTAGACAAGGGAGAGCCATGATGATGGTGCTAGTGGCAGCCTGACTGAACGTCCGCCAGCGTTGTCCTCTAGGGGATGTGTGTGTCGTAAAGACCCTCATATCACCCTCGCCGAATCAGCCATCTTCACAGTGGATCCTTTGCTGTGCTCCAATTTCCGCTAGATCTTAGGCAGCTTCATTCACCACATCAGCCTGGTCATATAGCTCGCCACCTACAGCAGTGAAAACAGCCAGTCTAACAGTGTGTTTATTTCCTGGCACGCCCGCCTGCCCTGGGCAGATCATCTAGGATATGTTCTTAACCTTCGTCTTTTTGAGCGGTAGAAGCCACTCCACATGGAGCATACTACATCTCTCTTTGAGCGGTAGAAGCCACTCCACATGGAGCATACTACATCTCTCTTTGAGCGGTAGAAGCCACTCCACGTGGAGTATACCACATCTCTCTTTGAGCGGTAGAAGCCACACCATGTGGAGTATACCACATCTCTCTTTGAGCGGTAGAAGCCACTCCACGTGGAGTATACTACATCTCTCTGTTACCTAGCATGCTCAGAAAGTCCGTCACAGAGACATCATGTCCTGACTACTCTCGGCCTACAGACGACACTTATAGTCCACTGTGACCCTAAGGTAAATGTGTGCCCGGAAAATTGTGTGCCTATCAAATATGGATGGTAGAGCAAGTTTGTGTTCACGCAAACAATGGGTGTCTCCTTTGTACAGTCCAAAATAACTCTCACATCCTCATTGTGCATGCCTCCCATGCCTTTCTGTTCAACCAGGAGTGATTCGTTAATATAATATCATTGTACACACCAACTGGTTCCATCACAGGCAATCGAATTTATTTGGAGTGCCTGGTTGGAGTTCCGTATGTCAGCAGCTTTAACATATACCCCCTGTTGGCACGTCGTCTAATGCTCTGGGTATCTCAGTCTCTTCTGTTCCGTTACTGAACGCCAATTCAATACTTATAGCCTATGGGAATGCCCCGAATGCTGTGATGTCGGTTCCTAGATCAATAAATCAATCAATCAGTTCAATACTTATAATAAACTATGACTCCATAACTAAGGCTGTCCTGAAATAACAGTTTCCACACAGTCACACTGGCCCTTCTATCGTCCACGTCTTCTCATTCATATTTGCGATTTAGCATTAAATGTATTTCTGCTAGCAGTCCCGGCTAACATAGATACCTGACACAAGTCCTCACATTCACACCACTGTGTTCCATAGGCGCGCTTCAATGACTTTACTTCACACAAGGCAGTTGACAGATGGCGTCATGAGAGGGAGGGTGATTATAATATGTTTACACACGTTGGGCATATCTATTTGGCTGAAACTGCCTGGCTGGGGCCGGGTTGTCCAATATAAGATGACACGGTCTAGCATCTCTACACTACAATGAGGTTATTATTCTGTCATTACATGACGCCGTGACAGACAATCTGTCAAATGAGGTCATTATTCTGTCATTACATGACGCCGTGAAAGACAATCTGTCAAATGAGGTCATTATTCTGTCATTACATGACTCCGTGACAGACAATCTGTCAAATGAGGTCATTATTCTGTCATTACATGACGCCGTGACAGACAATCTGTCAAATGATGTCATTATTCTGTCATTACATGACTCCGTGAAAGACAATATGTCAATCTAAAGTAGAACATCTGTCAATCCAGGACATGAGACATATTAAGTCAATACATGTCATGAGGACAGAATATGTCAATACATGACACCATGACAGACTCAATCAACATATGACATTAGAATAATTATGTCAACACATAGCATCCGTCAGATTCTGTTAACATATGATATCATGCGAGATTCTGTCAGCACATGTCATAATGACATATTATGCCAACGGATGACATTTATGTTGATTTCCTCAACGCTAGAGATGGAACATGGCAGTGTTCATGTGAGGACGTGTCCCAGCTGTTAGTGAATACCTCCCGGGTTTCTCCTTCACCCGGTGCCACACACCATAACTCTTGTTATTGTTTCCATTAAGGATAAACACGGATTAGTAAATATGCAGTTGTCTACCCACTAGCGAGCGTTACTCATTATGTATGTCTGGGAAAATGAGAGTATTAATGTGCGTAATGGTATCATGAAATGGTTATAGACACATACAAATATAACGTAATGCACACGTCATGATACACCGAGGACACGTAAGATACAATTCATCTTATATTTAAAACAGAGCATGGTAGCAATGATATACACAGAACAGTGCATACAGACGATCATAATGGCAATGATATCACAGAACAGTGCATACGGGCATACAATTTAATTATAAACATTGGAACATAGCAGAGTACTTTGATGGCGATGGGATACCATGGGTAGTCAGTAAAAATGGACTATTTGTGATGTATTTAACTCTGTATGGGGTAATTCAGCGCTGGAGATGTCTATACCAGTATAAATGTATGTCCTAAACCTACGGATGACTCACATTCCGACTATAGGATATCATGTACAGTACGGGCGGCGGTATTTGTCGATTCAAACGAAATGCCAAGACTCTAAGGCAAGTTAATGCAGGTTTTAAACTCTGGTGTCACTAGAACGAGACCCGTGGTCCTTGTGCTGCTAAGTAAATACAAGAGTGAGTCTGTCCTAAGAAAGGCGTGGAAATATGACAGGATAGTGATGTGTGTACACAACTGTAGTCAATGGCATACACTGCAGATGTGGTGTAATTTTTTATTTTTTTGGGGGGGGGGGGGGGGGGGGGGTGTATTCTAGGCCACGGCATAACAAGATGGGTTAGCCAGTTTCCTTCTTCTCCCAGACACTTGTAAAAAAAAAAAAAAAAAACAGAGTATAAACAATTATCTGGACCAATTTGATAAGGCTTGGCCCGCCCCAGAGGTGTACTAGTTGATAACATACAGTTTAATCACACTGGTGAATTAGTCGAACCTACAGCCATGGAATACAGACACAATTGAATCTACAATCGTGGAATTTAGACATAGTAGTTGAAATACGACACAGTTGAATCTACAGTCTTGGAATCCAGGCATAGCTGAACATAGTTGAGGAATATATACATAGTTGAGGAATATATACATAGCTGAACATAGTCTAGGAATATATACATAGCTGAACCTACAGCCATGAAATATAGACACAGCTAAACAGTTGATACAGACACGTGTGAATCTACAGTCTTGTAATACAGACACGGGTGAATCTACAGCCATATAATACAGACATATGTGAATCTACAGCCTTGTAATACAGACACAGGTGAATCTGCAGCCTTGTAACTACAAACACATGTGACTCTGTAGCTTTGCAATACAGACATGGGTGAATCTACAGCCATATAATGCAGACACATGTGAATCTACAGCCTTGTAATACAGACATGTGAATCTGTAGCTGTGTAATACAGACATGGGTGAATCTACAGCCATATAATACAGATATATGTGAATCTACGGCCTTGTAATACAGACACATGTGAATCTATAGCCTTGTAATACAGACACATGTGAATCTATAGCCTTGTAATACAGACACAGGTGAATCTACAGCCATGTATTACAGATACATGTGAATCTACAGCCATGTAATACAGACATAGTTGAATCTACAGCCATATAATACACACACACACATGTGAATCTACAGCCTTGTAATACAGACACATGTGAATCTGTAGCTTTGTGAATAGAGACACATGTGACTTTACAACCATCTAATACAGACAAGTGTGAATCTACAGCCAAGGAATACAGACACAAGTTAATCTACAACCATGTCAGTTTAAACCTACAACCTTTGAAAATAGACACAGCTGAATCTACACCCATGGAATACAGAGTTCGTACATGACTCCGAGGTCGACCAAGTATCATACACAGGGTATTAGAAACATGTATAGAGCCAGATGGGTGACGCGACATGATGCCACAATCGCCAACTGGTGGCCGTATGGTGAATTCTAGGCGCAGAACCACAATGCCACTATGCCACTACGCCATGGACAGGGGCTCTCACCGATACCATTGCCATTTCAGGTATAGACGGAATCTAAAATTGAACTAAACCACCGCGTGAAAGAAAATTTCATCTGATTCTCAAATACGCCAATATACATACGACATGTGATTTAGCATGACTATATTTGGGATGGCATGATAAATAACAACACGTGAAAAGGCAACAAGAGATTAAAATAAAAAAAACAAAAAAAAAACTGAGATCTGTGGAAAGACGTGAACGCATACGCCAGTTGGTCCGGCACATGATGACGATGATGATGATGATGATGATGATGATGAACCAAATGTGAGTAGAAAGTCTGGAAACATACAGCAATGAAATGAGTAAATAAGGTGTGTGTGCGCGGTTGGGACAATACACCAGTCTATGCGCCACTGGTGTGGTATATCTGTTATGCCACTTGGTGAGCTGTGCTAATGTTACAGAGCATTGGAGAGATCCTGTAAAAACGACAATTTAATTAGATAGACACACGGAGAATTGTGGTATGGCAATGATGTGGACGGGCTGGCTATGGTACAGGTAACAGCTATCTGTTAGATCAGCACCATCACGTGCCAGGTCGATAAGAATGGGCAATCACCACAGTCTCAGATCAGGCCTGTGTCCTGTTAAACAACCCATGACTGGAACACTAATTACAGATTCAGTCAAAACTACACTTAACACAATAACAATTTCAACCAGGAAAATATACTGTGGTGCACATAATATTATTCCATAACAGAAACAACGTGATTAGTCACACAATATCACTGATAATAATAACGCCAATTATGAACACAGACAATTCACGATACAGATTAAATCTGGTCATGCACTGTTTGACCGATTCCACACGGAAATCAAGAAGCGCGACGATATGAGAGAAACATCCAGGACTTGGTAAATGACATCAATTAAACAATGAGTGCCACAATACTGTGATGGTTTCAAACTAGTCAGTTACCAATGTTAAGATAGAAACATAAACAACAACAACACCAACATACACACAGCGCCGACATTGTGGTTGAAAATCGCGCATTCTGTGTGTGTGTGTGTGTGTGTGTGTGTGTGTGTGTGTTAGATGAAACATCCACCGTGTTTATGTTAGTGATATACACACCAATTCTCATTCACACAGTGAAGCATGATAACGGATACACTGATAGAGTCTGGGGGAGAAAGGATTTGCTTGGAGAGGCGAGAGGAGAGCAGGGGAATTGTGTGGAGGGAAGTTGTGTGGAGGGAAGTTGTGTGGAGGGAAGTTCGTGTAGACGGGAATGTATGCAGAGTGGGCCAGAGACCACAGAATCTGAGTTCTGAAAACTAACAGGCCAACGCCTAGACTAATGGAAGAAAGTCACACGGACAGGCATTTCAATATACAGGTAGAATTGAAGGTGTCTGGCTGTCTTGATACAAAGATAATTATATATACAGATGGGCAGACAGACAGACACACAGACAAAGAAGCAGACAGACAGATATGGAAGCAGGCAGGGAGACAGAAATAAAAACAAGACGTAGGGGATAAAATAGATGAGACAAAATATTAGAAAGATAATGAAAACAATGAAACGATCATAACTTCAATATCACAAAAACGCCACATCTATTACACAAGTAAATGCACACAGTCTAAACAGCCTGATCAGAGGGAGATGACCTGCAACTGAAACAATCAGGATTTAATATGTCACCAAACACATATTTACATCAACATCCAGCCCTGGTGGAGACTGAGCCTTGCCGTGGTAGAGGCTCACGACCAGCTGATCAGCTCAGAGACAGCTATAGCCATCTGATAAAACTAGGAAACGTTAATAATAATTATAATAACATCACTGAAAACCACGAACACAATACCATGCAGTGTGCTCTGTCTTCAAAGGATGAAACAAAATCAACACAAGTGATTGACATGTGACTTTCCAGTGGTCACCAGACCTCATAAACATAACGATGACAATACAACATGCATGCAGGATCATGATCTGCAAGTAAAGACGCCATTAATGAAGAGATCATGTGCAACGCGTGCATGTGAACACATCATATCTCATGGCAAGCCAATTGCTAGTAGTCAACAAAATGCATTCCTCCTGACAACAATGTTCGATACTGACAGCATACAAGTGAGAACTGGTAAGTGGACAATTAATACGCTGTCTTTATTTTGCCTTATGTTCGGATATACAAGGATACTTAAATATGTCTACTTTATTTTGCAGTATGCTAAGAGACTAAAAAAATTACTGTAATGTATCTACTTTATCACCAGGAACAGAAAATACTGATACCCTAATGTGTCTAGTTTACTACCAGAAATTACTTTGACCTTAATATGTCTCGTTCATCACCAGACAATGTTATATCCTAATCTGTCTCGTTCATTGCCAGAAAATACTGATATCCTAATGTATGAAGTTAATCACCTGAAACAGAAAATACTGACGTCCTAATGTGTGAAGTTAATCACCAGAAACAGAAAATACTGATATCCTAATGTATGAAGTTAATCATCAGAAAATACTGATATCCTAATGTATGAAGTTAATCACAAGAAAATACTGATATCCTAATGTGTGAAGTTAATCACCAGAAACAGAAAATACTGATATCCTAATGTGTGAAGTTAATCATCAGAAATAGAAAATACTGATATCCTAATGTATGAAGTTAATCACAAGAAACATAAAACACTGATCTCCTAATGTGTGAAGTTAATCACCAGAAACAGAAAATACTGATATCCTAATGTGTGAAGTTAATCACCAGAAACAGAAAATACTGATCTCCTAATGTATGAAGTTAATCACAAGAAACAGAAAATACTGATCTCCTAATGTATGAAGTTAATCACAAGAAAAAGAAAATACTGATCTCCTAATGCGTAAAGTTAATCACCAGAAACAGAAGCTACTGATACTCTATGTGTGAAGTTAATCACCAGACACAGAAAATACTAATACCCTAGTCCATGAAGTTAATCACCAGAAACAGAAAATACTGATATCCTAATGTGTGAAGTTAATCACCAGACACAGAAAATACTGATACCCTAGTGCATGAAGTTAATTACCAGAAACAGAAAATACTGATATCCTAATGTATGAAGTTAATCACCAGAAACAGAAGCTACTGATATCCTAATGTGTGAAGTTAATCACCAGACACAGAAAATACTGATACCCTAGTGCATGAAGTTAATCACCAGAAACAGAAAATACTGATACTCTATGTGTGAAGTTAATCACCAGAAACAGAAGCTACTGATACTCTATGTGTGAAGTTAATCACCAGACACAAAAAATACTGATATCCTAATGTGTAAAGTTAATCACCAGAAACAGAAAATACTGATATCCTAATGTGTGAAGTTAATCACCAGAAACAGAAAACATTGATACTCTATGTGTGAAGTTAATCACCAGACACAGAAAATACTGATACCCTAGTGCATGAAGTTAATCACCAGAAACAGAAAACACTGATACTCTATGTGTGAAGTTAATCACCAGAAACAGAAGCTACTGATACCCCAGTGTGGCTAGTTCACCACCAGTATATACTGACACCTCAGTGTGGCTAAGTCACGGTGTCAGAAACACGTCGTCAGCAATATTTGTATTTCCTTTTACCAACATCTAATGGCAATATTTTCAGCGTGACCACATCTTAGTATCATTATCCATAGCATTCATCGTACAAATATTCTTAATATCACTACTACTGTTACTATGCTACTATTATTATGATGCTGTTAGTGACAATTTCAAAGGTCAAATTGCGATTTAAAAAAAAAAAGGCTGTTACAATTTCAAGGGATGTCATGAACGCAGGTCAGGGTAACATTGCGACGACAGGTGAGCTAACAGACAGATGAAAACAGTAACGATAACACAGACATGCAGACAGACGACCAGACATTCCAGATACAAAACAATATTAACCACATGAAGCCAGATATAAGACTCAAGCACAGCGAGTTCCACATACACAGCCAGGGCTTGCAGCGAGTCTACACGTTCGCCAGATCATGCTACACAGAACAATTAACACACGGGCACCGCGTGATTACACACAGACATTGATTACATAAGAGGAAAAATAGCCCATGCATATAACACTTCAAAAATAAGTCAACAAAAACTATTACTCTTGTAATATGTTCTTCAACCAGGAAATATGAACATTTTAGTAGCAGACTGTTTCAATCGGTAAGGCTAATATTTGATCTGTAGCCAGACTAATCTTGTATTCTAGCCTTGTAAATATGTTTTTTTAAGTCTGAATCATGCTCTGTAAACAACAATCCCGTGGAGATACCATATTCTATCTACAATATTATATGCAATAAACTACATCTAACAGGAAATCAACAGCAACATGGTCGCGGTTTATGGTGTCATCTTATACTTTGAATACAAGTAGTTTCTAGCTGTGATGACTATACAATTCAAACAAGTCTTAAGAAAGGCCACAATATCCTTCTTTATTTACACTTACTCCACCAGCCCTATTAACTTAATAACATACAGTAATGTTACAGTGACAGCAATAAGCTAGCTGTTCAAGGCCTAGTCAGTTAACTTTGTCATGTAGTGATAACCTGTTGTGTAGTTATCACTTGCCCTGGTAGTTGTGGAATAACTGCTTCTTGAACTACGGGATACGGTGATATCACACTATGACCACAGACCAGTCTACTACTCCAGCCCAGGTAGAAGCACTGCATGTACACCTAACCCATCCCGTACCAAGCAACCCACAACACGCTGGTCAGATACTCCCTACATGAAGAGCATCCTTTCAGACGGTGTCTACACAATCCCATGGTCCTTGCAGTAACCAAGGAACGACAACTTGTAGGTTCCTTGGCAGACAATGGGTTTATATGAATGCAATGCGTTTGCTACACCAGGCTGGTTGCTGCATGTACCGGCTGAAGCAGCTAAGAATGGTACCGACTGTAGCAGCTAAGAATGGTACCGACTGAAGCAGCTAAGAATGGTACCGACTGCGGCGGCTTGCCCTAACACAGCGAGACAACAAGGCTATGCTGGGATGCCGTGGAGACACAATCATCACTCGTATACTCCATCTCACAGAGCCATTTGGCCAGGTGAATATAAAACAAAGTCCATTAGTAAGAGACAACCACATAAAGAAGCAAATTGTGTTGTTGCCCTAATATATACATGTGCGTGATGCTGTGTGTGAGTCTGTGTATATGTATGAGTGAGAGAGAGTGTGTGTGTGTGGTTACGAGTGCTATCCTGACAACGATTCTCATGATCAAAACGTTAGACATGTGTGACCTATGTTTGCTGGCTGTTTCCTACCTCTCTAGGGTCTGATATTTGTATAGCGTGTCATGTGTGAGTTCACTGACTAATGGAATGTTGTGCATCTGTGATCGCTCTTTCACCTAGCTTGGCATCCCTCTGGGGTACAGTATACGACTCTGTATCGCCAGATTCTCAGCACATTTGTTTTGGGTTTGACCCATGTGAGGTGAAAGTAAATAAACACCTTGTCCAGGCTGTGATGTATGTTGGATATGTGGTGTCAGAACCATATTATTACAGTCAAGTGGACACTCTACGGGTCATGTGGTCAACATCACGCCGACCGTTACTTCCCATACCCCTGGTACCAACTTAGGTTGGGTCAACATGGTATCTGAGGTCAATTTTAAGAACATCTCCGCCTCGGTGCAGATTCGAACACAAAACCACTGGACTGGCAAGCAAATGTGCTAACCATTATCCTAGCACAATTCATCTCTCAAGTGTATCTAATATAACTGGTTGTTACTAACATCTCCCTAGCCAGTCTACACTGGGATACCACACTATCACAGAAGTCATGATTACATCAACCCAGTGAACAAAGACCACAAGAAACAAACGGTACACCTGTTTTCTGACACAGACAAACTAACAGCCTGTACATCCTGGAGGCAGTCCCTGGCTAGGAAATGCACAAACCATTGACATACACTTATTTGAGTACATGTATAAATACAGTTTAGCGGGAACGTCCAGCGTGGGCACCTAAAGACACCAGTGAATTAAGATTGTGCATGCTGTACAAAGACCACATCCAACGGCATACCTCACTGCAATATATTCACTACCAAATGTACAGCGCGCAGCTTTGCTAACGCGCAGAGCCAATAGCCAGCAGGTGCGCGTGGAAGGGCAACCAAAGAGCACCGCTTCTCACGGATGCGCGACTGCTGCGCAATGCGCTTCAAAGAGTTTCAGGGCTCATGGCATGATGGCTGGCAATCAAGGAATGTTTGAGAGGACACATGTGTACATATTTTGACGGGAGAATTACTGATTCATGAAGATAACAAGCACGATAACTGTATAACAATAATAGGACAACTGAATAACAAAAAGTAACAATGGGAGTTGATTAAGAAACTTGTCGGGAAGTTGTAGGTACATAAAAATAACGTAACAAGAGAATTATTAGTGTTACTGCTCAATCAACGAAAATTATTGAGGTTATACTTGATTAATAAACACAGTTTACTGATTAACAAATAAGGAGAGGGGTAGTTACTGATTAAAATCAATAATGAAGAGTTCACGTCGACAGACAAGAATCAAGTTCATGTTAGAACAGGGAAGAAGGTACTCATTAGCAACAACGGATACAACAGGCAGTTAACGGTTACCAGGGAAATGCGAACGTGACAGCTAGAGTAACCTGTCAATATACATCTCAACACCGAACATCACATCCAGGTACCACTCATTACTATCATGAGTCATGCCGACAAGCCTGGGCGGTCATGGTTCCCTGACACGATCAGCAGTCACGGATCAGCTCTGTGTCTTCTCCTGCCCATTATCTCATAAGGCTCATCCATAAAGGTAATTTATCTCTTTGCCTTGCTCTTGTTCTTTTTCCATCAAGACTGTCAGTTGTCACCAAGTTTTCACGTTATTTCTCCCCATAAATTGTTCAACAATTATGTACTATCTACTCTAATTTCTGTGACCAATCTACGAGCTTCATGGTTCCTGAAGGATTGCCTCATTCCTTTTTCTGTCCCTTTAGGTATTCTGTCATAAAGCACTTTTCACTGCCATTAGATTCTCTAAGCCGAGGTACTAACACAGACGAGTAACTAAACGAGTACTGAGATCACGACGCTGTCTGCAGTCAGCATTACTTAGACATAAGTCCCAAGAATAATGATTAAAACAATATTATATTTCTGTAAGTGTTAGCATCTTAATACAAGCTGGAGTTTTCCTATGTTAATTGTCAATGTGAGGAACCACACGAGAAAGGCATGCAACAATTGCACACAGAACGAGGACTGCTGTCACTTACCTCCTTGTGTTGTTAGCACCTGGATGGGGTGTGACATGGGGCCTTGACCGACGCTGGAGTAGGCCAGGACCGTGATGGAGTAGGTCACGTTGGGAGTCAGGTCTGTGATTGTTGCCAGTCGTGTGTCGCTTTTGACCTCCAGCTGTTCCCAAAAGAAGATGGGCTCTCCTGGTTGTTGTGTGTAGAACACCTTATATCCCTAAAGAAATATAGACACTGGTATCATTGTCTGTACTTGTCCTTAACTGATTTAGTGCCGAAGGATAATATATCGCCACGTGTGACCTTCTATCTGGACAGAAGGGTGATATATCGCAATACTTGAATGTTTGGGCCAAAACTACTTTTTGTTTGGCCAAGAATCAGTTAAGTTGCTGTCAATGGCAAGGAGAAGAGGAGTGTGCTGTCAATGGCCAGGGAGAAGAGTGTGCTGTCAATGGCAGGGAGAAGAGTAGTATTAAGTAGAGTCTATACTGCGTATGCTCATGAGACCTAGACAATAAGCAGATACAGCGAGACACACCCGATGAAAGGACATAAAAATAAATCAGGAAGTCCTTCAAAGAAGCAGATGCAAATTACAAACCCATTACAGATATTATCTGGAGACGGTCAAGTTTGTTTGAACATGCTATGAAGGTCTGTAAAAGGCTTAGGAGAAATGCCAAACTCGATGGGAAAAGAGCAATATAAACATACAAAGATAAATACGAGGACGGAGTGGCCAAAATTAGCACAAATGGAGCATAAGCACAGATCTAGTCCACGTCCCTGGTGATAGTGTGAGATGGCGCACTATGACAGTCACAATTATCGTCTTGGCACATGATGATGACAAGCCTTTAGAGGTATAGGGTCCAGGCATGTGAAGGTTAATATTACAGGAACATGTCTATATGTTTACTAAACACAACACATGTGTCTGTCTGGGTCAAACATGTTCGGGCAACGAGGCACCACAGAGTACAAGAGACGTTGACAACCTGCCTAGCTGGTCGTAACGATACACGCGGTATTCAATCACACCCATGTCCAATCCACAACAAGGAAACAGATGAGTAACTTGTGTGTGTGTGTGTTGTGATATATATAGTATAGTATATATATATATATATATATATATATATATATATATATATATATATATATATGGCTCTCATTGTTTATTTTTAATGATTGTTTGTGTGTGTTTCATATAGTTGTGAGTGTGCGTGTGTGTGTGTGTGTGTGTGCGCGTCCGTGCGTGCGTACGCTGACGAAGGTTTTGACAGCAACGTCCATTCTGTTACTCGAGATCGTGTTCTAGTCATGTTCTGACGAATTGTTCACTCTAGTGTGGTCAAGCAACACGCCTAGATCCACCTGGATAGCTCAGCCTCCAAGGAACACATGAGGGCTAGTGGTCAAAAGGATAAGTAAAGTCACAGCAACAGCCCACTTGTCTACGCCTCGATGCTCACTGATTATATGGTGGTTACCCCCTGATTTGTATAGACTAATCGGCACTCAGCGGTGATGCCATCAGTAACACATCGGCCGCCTTTACCGCCTAACACACTTCCTGGTACCTATGTAAGGCTGGGTCGACCTGGGAGTCCAGATCATTTTTACCTTCCGCGTTGACGCGAATTCGTACCCAGATCAAGAGACAACCAATAGAAACCCAGGTCTGACAGCGTGACTGAGAAAAAGGGGTTTAAAAAGTTAGGGGATCAACGCCATTGCATCGAGTTGTATCCCATACCGCTTGGTCTCTGTCCACGGGACGATCTGCCAAAAGCATAAACTCCGAAGCTCCAGCGGCTTAACTACTTCGCAGCGGAGACTCCCTGATAACATGAAGGAATGCAGGAGCAAGTAACATTGTCTATCTTCGTGGCTGATGTCCGCCCATGAAGAACCGTACTGGATTTCTCACAGTTATGAATGGGCATGTCTTAGAAATATGTTCTCATGTATTTGTCAGCATACACACATGTAGAAATCAGAGGGCACAAAACGCAATAGAAAAACTGAAAGCTTTGGTCATGCCAGAATTCGAACCTCCACAACATGCAGGTGACGAGGGGATCCCATGCATGTTTCGACACTCCACAAACTTCTTCTCATGGTCCAAGCTGTATGTGGTTGATGATCATATCTGTCCACCGCCTTCTGTCTGGTGAACTGTCAATCTTCTTATAGTCCATGCCGTGTGTCGTTGATGATCATGTCTGTCCACCGCCTTCTGTCTGGTGAACCGCCAGACATTTCTGCTACCGATGTTCTTCCATGCCACCATATCAAACTGTCCAGCATTTTCTCTCTCGGTCTACCTCTCCCTCCCCCGCCCCAACTTTCCCGATGCACGACACATTCAAATTTATGAACTTATTTCTTCTGGTGCGAGTAATCAGTTCTCTTTTCCAGAGACAAGACATCCATAAAAGTGATAACATTAGCCAGGTCTGTCACCTACAATGATATAATCTGAGAATTGTATCCAGAAATGCTGATGGCATCACATGTCTCAGAGTTGTATATTAACCAAACATTACTGAAATGTCAAATGCATAAATGCAAGAATATGTTGCTGGGTCTAGCACGGTAGGCAACAAAGGAATCCATTAAACAGAGACATCACTTCCTGGCTGATTAGTTCCCGTGTGTTTACGTATGACGACGTTTAGATATAACAAGTTAGAACCCCGGAGTGCGCATGGCTTTCTGGTTTTCTATTGTCTAGCTGTCTTTTTACATCTAATTCTTTATAGGCATTTTTTGTGCCCATCATTAATCGTGTATTTACTGCTCATGCTATTTCACATATCTCATCGGATGCGCATTGATGTTAATGCGGAAGTCTCATGTCAAATAAGGATAAGTGAACGAAGAATACAGTAAGACAGTGGTTCTCAACCTTTTTTGACCAGTGCCCCCCTTCTCCATATTTTCAGAACGTCATTCCCCCCCCCCCTTTTCATATTTCCTACCTAAAAATCCCCCCAACCATCCACAGTATACGTATAAATGGAAGGTAAATATGTTAAAACAGGTCTAGACATCCACATAAAACGTGATTTGTGGGTCTACTTACTTTATAAAATGAACTTTAGAAGGATGAGCCGTGCATAACTGTAAAGTATGAAGGGAAAAGCAATATCAAGTAATCGGTTCTTGTGTTAACGCGATTTTGAAATGATCTTCATCCCCCCCTGGAAACCCTAAAATTCCCCAAGGAATTCCCCACTGGTTGAGAACCACTGCAGTAAGAGATATCTGGTCAGGAGTAGTGCTCGCCCAACCAGCCAGCCAGCCACCTACCCAACCAAATCAACCAATCACCCACCTAACCAACCAAATCAACCACCTAACCAACCAAATCAACCAATCACCCACCTAACCAACCAAATCAACCAATCACCCACCTAACCAACCAAATCAACCAATAACCCACCTAACCAACCAAATCAACCAATCACCCACCTAACCAACCAAATCAACCAATCACCCACCTAACCAACCAAATCAATCAATCACCCACCTTAACAACCAAATCAACCAATCACCCACCTACCCAACCAAATCAACCAATCACCCACCTAACCAACCAAATCAACCAATCACCCACCTAACCAACCAAATCAACCAATCACCCACCTAAACAACCAAATCAACCAATCACCCACCTAACCAACCTAATCAACCAATCACCCACCTTAACAACCAAATCAACCAATCACCCACCTAACCAACCAAATCAACCAATCACCAACCTAACCAACCAAATCAACCAATCACCCACCTAACCAACCAAATCAACCAATCACCCACCTAACCAACCAAATCAACCAATCACCCACCTAACCAACCAAATCAACCAATCACCCACCTACCCAACCAAATCAACCAATCACCCACCTACCCAACCAAATCAACCAATCACCCACCTAACCAACCAAATCAACCAATCACCCACCTAACCAACCAAATCAACCAATCACCCACCTAACCACCAAATCAATCAATCACCCACCTAACCACCAAATCAATCAATCACCCACCTAACCAACCAAATCAACCAATCACCCACCTAACCACCAAATCAATCAATCACCCACCTAACCACCAAATCAATCAATCACCCACCTTAACAACCAAATCAACCAATCACCCACCTAACCAACCAAATCAACCAATCACCCACCTAACCAACCAAATCAACCAATCACCCACCTAACCAACCAAATCAACCAATCACCCACCTAACCAACCAAATCAACCAACCACCCACCTAACCAACCAAATCAACCAATCACCCACCTAACCAACCAAATCAACAAATAACAAACCTAACCAACCAAATCAACCAATCACCTACCTTAACAACCAAATCAACCAATCACCCACCTAACCAACCAAATCAACCAATCACCCACCTAACCAACCAAATCAACCAATCACCCACCTAACCAACCAATCACCCACCTAACCAACCACATCAACCAATCACCCACCTAGACAACCAAATCAACCAATCACCCACCTAGACAACCAAATCAACCAATCACCCATCTAACCAACCAAATCAACCAATCACCCATCTAACCAACCAAATCAACCAATCACCAACCTAACCAACCAAATCAACCAATCACCCACCTAACCAACCAAATCAACCAATCACCCACCTAACCAACCAAATCAACCAATCACCCACCTACCCAACCAAATCAACCAATCACCCACCTAACCAACCAAATCAACCAATCACCAACCTAACCAACCAAATCAACCAATCACCCACCTAACCAACCAAATCAACCAATCACCCACCTAACCAACCAAATCAACCAATCACCCACCTAACCAACCAAATCAACCAATCACCCAGCTAACCAACCAAATCAACCAATCACCCATCTAACCAATCAAATCAACCAATCACCCACCTAACCAACCAAATCAACCAATAACCCACCTAACAAACCAAATCAATCAATCACCCACCTTAACAACCAAATCAACCAATCACCCACCTAACCAACCAAATCAACCAATCACCCACCTAACCAACCAAATCAACCAATCACCCACCTAACCAACCAAATCAACCAATCACCCACCTAACCAACCAAATCAACCAATCACTCACCTAACCAACCAAATCAACCAAACACCCACCTAACCAACCAAATCAACCAATCACCCACCTAACAACCAAATCAACCAATCACCCACCTAACCAACCAAATCAACCAATCACCCACCTAACCAACCAAATCAACCAATCACCAACCTAACCAACCAAATCAACCAATCACCCACCTTAACAACCAAATCAACCAATCACCAACCTAACCAACCAAACACCCACCTAACCAACCAAATCAACCAATCACCCACCTAACCAACCAAATCAACCAATCACCCACCTAACCAACCAAATCAACCAATCACCCACTTAACCAACCAAATCAACCAATCACCAACCTAACCAACCAAATCAACCAATCACCCACCTAACCAACCAAATCAACCAATCACCCACCTAACCAACCAAATCAACCAAACAGCCACCTAACCAACAACATCATGTATGAACTTACTTGGATGATGCCATTCGGGATTTTGGGTTCGTCCCAGGACACGACCACGGTGGTAGCACTGGCTGCTCGTGCCAGCACGCTCTCTGGCGGACTTCCGGGGGCTGTGAACAGAAAAGCGAACACGTCATGAGCAAATGAATACCTACATTGATTGCCTGATTGATTGAATTCAACAAACACATTCATGGCCCTGTGAAACTATACATGAAATCTTCGATCTTCTCCTTCAGGTCACAATAGTCAGCGAGTCTCGGTTGAGTGCACCAACGCTGTTGCACCGATCAATACCCCAGTATAAGAATGTACACATACTATTACTAATCATATTCTGATGTAGTTGGGTATTCTGATATTCACAACTTGCCAACACACTGGTAGTTTGTCAAAAACTGTACATAGATTTTCTATTGAGGATCCATGTTGCCACCTGCGACCGACTTTTGTGTAGTTTTCTTTTTAACTAAATGCTGCCGTATTAGCCTTTATTATATATATATATATATAGTATCTGTAATTTGTCATTGTGTTACAGTAAAGCTTTCCCTCGACTGTTGGGATGCGTTAGTCTATTTGTTGTACTTTTACACAGACAGGAAGAAATAAAGTGTATTGTACATAAGACAGATACACTAGAATGGGTGAAATAACGTGTACTGTTCGTAACAGTAATGTAATGCACTAGAATGGATGAAACAGAATGTATTGTACATAACACAGAGATATACTAGAACAGTGGTTCTCAACCTTTTTTGGCCCGTGCCCCACTTCACTATATTTTCAGAACGTCCCCCCCCCCCCCGCCTTTTGTATTTCTTACCTAAAATCCCCCCCCCCCCGCCCCTGCACCTACACAGTATACGTAATAATTGAAGCTAAATTTAATAGCACATACTAAAACAAGTCTAGACGTCCACTTAAAACGTGTTTTGTGGCTTTACTTACTTTATAAAATGAATTTTAGAAGGGTGAGACGTACAGAACCGTAAAGTATGAAGGAAAAAACAATATCAAGTAATCGGTTCTTGTATTAAGGCGATCTTGAAGTAATCTTCATTTCCCCCTGGAAACCCTGAAAGGGGGGGGGGGGGAAGAAATTCCCTCCGGTTGAGAACCACTGTACTAGAATGTGTGAAATAAAATGTATTGTACATAACACAGATACACTAGAACGTGTGAAATAGAATGTATTGTACATAACATAGATACACTAGAACGTGTGAAATAGAATGTATTGTACATAACATAGATACACTAGAACGTGTCAAATAGAATGTATTGTACATAACATAGATACACTAGAACGTGTCAAATAGAATGTATTGTACATAACATAGATACAATATGATTGGTGAAATACAACACATGAACACAAATATAGTCAATTTAGAGCTACTGAACCAGTTGAGATATCGGCGATGCATATATGTTTATTTTTAAACCCCCAACAATTGAATCGTAAGGTCTTGGCAGTTGGGTGTCAATCTCAGGAAGTCGATGTCTGCTGTCAATAGCCTACATATCCACACACAGACCAGCGATTGTAAGAGCCACTGCTGCAGTTTTCCCTGACCTTCTGCAAGTGGGGCGTTCAATGAGTCAATGCTATAACCAAGCACCTTCTCTCATGTGTCCGAGGTTTACAACTGGTAAAGAATGGCTGTCTGTGCTGACTGAACCGTCACAGATGTCTCCACCCATAAATCCCGCAAGGAGGTTCACAGCACAGTGCACGATGGAAGTGGTAGGGCCAGGGGGTGGAAAGGTGTCTACACCAGAATAACACACGCAGTGACTACACTTGCGTGGTGTGTTCTCTCACTGTGATCTTTAATCTGACCAGCAGCCTGCTCTGTCCGCTCCCGTCGAGTTCAAGCTGCCGGGGGATGTTTTAACTGAGCAACGTGTCCGCCTAGTTTGTCTACATTATTAAGCTTGTTTTGTATAAGTCTATCCTAGGTATAGGGACATGAAGTATACTTAGTCGTTCACTATGCCTTAAGTTATATTTAAACAATAGCCAAAGGTAGCCTAATGGTAATAACCATTATATGACAACAATAATGGCCACAGACAGGCAGATTGCGAGAGAACGGCGGCGTAAGAGAAATGTGGTGCGGTGGGTGGGGGTGAGAAAGAAATAGAGAAAGAACGAACGAACAATCTTTATTTTCAAAGAGTTACAAATTGGGCAGAGAGAGAGAGAGAGAGAGAGAGAGAGAGAGAGAGAGAGAGAGAGAGAGAGAGAGAGAGAGAGAGAGAGAGAGAGGGAGGGAGGGAGGGAGAGAGAGAGATTTATCAATATGTAAAGATAACGAGTAATACTCTCCCCCGATGGTGTTTCCACCTTGTCGTGGTGGGGGAGCTTGAGTTTCTCAATGACCCTGAGAGCTATGCCGGCGGTAGCGTAGCTACCAGCAGGGCCTCCCAAGCCGGACAGGTCAAAGGGTAGAGAACAGACAAAGAGAAACACCCTGGTCCTCCAGGTTGGGGGTTGAAGCGTGGGGTTAACATCCCCACCTTTGTAAAAACCTTTCTTTGTTACGAAACAAATACATGAGCCTCGATATCGGACTACTACAACATCTACTAAAATCAAAGGCGCTATCTCGTAACACCAAAATCACAATATACAAAACACTGATCAGACCAGTTGTGCTGTATGGCTCTGAAACCTGGAGTACAACGAAAGGAGACGAAACCTTGTTACAAACCTTTGAGAACAAAATTTTAAGACGCATCTTTGGACCCATTAGGGATACACAAAGTGGAGAGTGGAAAAGAAGAAGTAACAAAGACATTTATGATTTGTTTAAGTCCCCGCTAATCACTGGTATCATGAAGGCTAATAGACTACAATGGCTGGGGCATATAGAAAGAATGGAAGATAATAGGGAAACAAAACTCGCTTACACTCAGGAAATAAATGACCGTAGACCCCGAGGTAGACCAAGAAGGCGGTGGAGAGATAATATACATACAGACCTACAAGCACTTGGAATCAACGACTGGCAAGAGAAGGTCCACCAGAGAGACGAATGGAGACAGATTGTATTTGCAGCAAAGAACCTCAATGGCTCGGAATGCTGAAGAAGAAGAAGAAGAAGAACGAGTAATACTCAAAAGCGGTCCTCCTGCACTCTGTAAAAGACACAAGCGCTACACAGGTGTGTTGTGAACCGCCGCCAGATACGCCATGAGAACATTGCCACGGTAGGTGCCAAGAGCAACGCACGGTTTGCCCATCACCACGGACAAGTAAACGATGGAAGTAACTGGCAGTATCTACATGAAAGGCATCTCCACTTGAGCCTCATTCATCAGACACTTAACAGCCAATCCGCTGATAGGTAGAAGCTGCGGAAGGTAAAGACATACGCGGATAAGTTGGAATGTAGACGAGCAGGTGGAGGTGAGAGCTTATCAGAGCTGGGTAGTGTCACTGGTAGGTGGGAGGGGCTGAAGATGATATGTTAATGCTGATAACAGATGGTGATACGGAATATGGCGGATCAATAACAGCCTTCAGTCAAGTGTTAGAAGTTCAGTGTCCTTGTACGTTGTGGTGACCTGGTCTGGCACTGTGATAATCGTACCTGCAGATGCTGAGGTCAGGTCTCATTGATAAGAAATGTAATGGCGAGGTTGATGAATATACACAGGCGTTATAGCGGAAGGCTACAGCTGGGTGTCCCCCCAAAGTATGTTCACAGAAGGAAAGCCGGTGTTCCAAGAGCAATGCACGGTTTGCCCATCACCACGGACAAGTAAACGATGGAAGTAACTGGCAGTATCTACATAAAGGCATCTCCACTTGAGCCTCATTCATCAGACACTTTAACAGCCAATCCGCTGATAGGTAGAAGCTGCGGAAGGTAAAGACATACGCGGCAATTTGGAATGTAGACGAGCAGGTGGAGGTGAGAGCTTATCAGAGCTGGGTAGTGTCACTGGTAGGTGGGAGGGGCTGAAGATGATATGTTAATGCAGATAACAGATGGTGATACGGAATATGGCGGATCAATAACAGCCTTCAGTCAAGTGTTAGAAGTTCAGTGTCCTTGTACGTTGTGGTGACCTGGTCTGGCACTGTGATAATCGTACCTGCAGATGCTGAGGTCAGGGTCCTCATTGATAAGAAATGTAATGGCGAGGTTGATGATATATACACAGGCGATTATATGCGGGTGATAGGCTTTATTGCACCGGGTGTCACCCCATATGTATGTCTTCACAGAAAGGTAAAGCGCTTACCGAGAGCATCGCACACAGCACGAACACCACAACCCCAGTGGTAATTTAAAAGGGTGTCCGGAATTGCACTCGTGGTTTAACAGCACATTTCGAAAACGGAACCACAACCTTCAGAGCGATGGAGCGAAGTGGTCCAGCCGTTTGCCTCCTCTCTGAAGACTAATGGTTCGTTTCCGAATGGCATCGTTCAGAGCACGAGTGCAATTTCCAGAGACCCCTGGGGGGTAATCACTGGAGCTACGGGGTTTGTGGTTTGTGCGGGGGTTTGTGGTTTGTGCGATGTTCTCGGCAGGCGTCGTGTGGTCTTGTGGCGAGACATTCAGCCAGAGGGAGTGCAACCCGGTGCAATGAAGCTGACCATAGAGTCTTGATCTTTTTAAATTCTAAAATGTTTGTGTTGATGTGGGGTAATCAGTAAGTCCAGCTAACATCATGAGCGCAATTAGAGTGGGCGGCCGAGACGAGGACTGAATAAAATGACATCGGTGGTTAGAATTAGGGCATTTGAAGACCACCAAGTATGCGAATGGGCCTTCAACCAAGATTGGACGGGGAAGTAGTCGTTGGGCGCTGAAAGATTAACTGCAGAGCAGGTCGTAGCAACTTTGGTGTCAGGAGGGCAGTCAGGATGACCTGGATGTTAGATCGTGTGAGTTGGCGTGTTGTGAACCCTGATGCTTGTCGCCATGAAACATGACGATGTTAGATCGTGTGAGTTGGCGTGTTGTGAACCCTCACGCTTGTCGCCATGAAACATGACGATGTTAGATCGTGTCAGTTGGCGTGTTGTGAACCCTCACGCTTGTCGCCATGAAACATGACGATGACATACCCCCCCCCCCCTCCCCGCCTGATGTGATCGAAATTACATCTAACAGATAACTGACTGGCTGGCTGGCTGACAGATAGACAGACCAAGAGACAACACACATACACACACAGAAGCACGCACAATTGATTTCCTTTTGCTAAATTATAACTAGTCGCCATTGGTCATTAAGTTGTATATCATATACGCAAATATCAGAAATGGAATAAAGTCAAAGGAGAAAATTATTGCAGAAAAGTCACACACCAAGCGTTTGAGACGTAAGATGGTGCATGATGGTGGAAATGACCACGTGTTCACATGCACCCACTGTGAACGGACATTTACAGCGCAAATTGGCCTTATCAGTCACACTCGCTACCGCCATAGTTAAAAGTTATTATGCCTTTTTAAAGCACAAACTATCGTCTGTCAAGACGGCAAGGTGCCAATGAATGAATATACGCCGTTTATCTACAGATGCTGATAAGCGTGGGCGGTCACGTTTCGCCATCTTACATGATCACCAGAGTCAGTGGATCAGCTCTGTATTCTTGTCCCGACCATACCATGTGGTCAAACCATCCAGATATTTACTTCTCTGCCTTCCCCTTGTTCTTTTCCCCTCAATCTTGCCAGTTGTCACCAAGTTCCCCAGTTTATTTCTTTACATAAGCAAACCCCAAAAATATGATTGTCTATGTCAAATTTCTCCAATCTGTTTACGGTTTTCATTTCCCTCGTGTAGGGATCGCTCAATGATATTTCTGTCTCTCCATTGTATTCTTTGCATTTTCCCCAGAAACCACATTTCCACTGCCATTATATGTTTTTCAGCTTTGCTCATCGTCCACGTTTCACATCCTTACACAAGTGCAGGTTCTATGTAGCACTTCAACACTCTTTTTCTTGTTTCAGTTTACATCTTTTTTTTTTGTGAGTATGTTTTTCATTTTGCAAAAGGCTACTTTACATAGCGATTTTTGTTCTAATCTCTTCAAGATTAGCATCTCCCATCAGATGTCATGACCACTCTGAGATAATTGTGCGATTCCTTGTTTAAGAACATTCACATTTATCCCTATATTACGCTGTGGTATTTCGCTCTTCTTAGAGACGACCATAATCTTTGTCCACAGATAAGGACATGGCAGAGAGCTAAGACAACCCACAGATTAACATCTTACTTCTGCACGACATTATAATTAAAATAAACACGGAAAGTGCCAAGACCCTTCTGCAGTATTTTGGAAGCCCCGGTGTGCGGATTTGAGGATTTAGAGAAAATTTCATCAAGTGTGCTAGGGGAAGTGACGGCGAACCTAGATGTGAGAAACGAGCTGGTATGATGGGTTTCGTTAGGAAGATGATATGTGCGAGAGATTCACGGCGTTCAGTGATGTTTGTTTAGAAGTGCTTACCATCTTATAGTTTGTAGCCAGGATAGTCAGGTGACAAAGCTGTTAACTCTGTGTTACAATAGAGGAAAGAAAAGAAGTCTAAGGGGCACCTAATAGTTGAGAGACAAGTGGCGTTCTTCATTGTCACATCTCTTGGTTCACATAAGATATGTCTTTACTATCAAACAATGCATCGAAGACGGCGGTTCACAATGTGCGCGATGAAAGGGTCTTGGGCGGTGGAAAGGTCTTGGCAGGTGGAAAGGTCTTGGACGGTGGAAAGATCTTGGGCGGTCAAAAGCTCTAGGTGCTGTGAGGTCTTGCATGTGCAGTAGACTGAACTCTTAGTATAGTGTACGCCACTTGAACTGACATGACACATCGTCCACATTTACCTGTCCTACTTAGAGTGAGTGGATCCAGTAGTTTAATTAAGTCCCAAAATGTACAGATTAAATACAATACCCAGAATGCATAACATTCCAGTATATGTTTTAAAAAAGAGTCTTAAAAGTCGAAAGGATGGATTTCATTGCACCGGGTTTTATCCCATACGGCTCGGTGTCTTTCCGCGGGAGGACCTGCCGAAAGTATGACACAAAGAACGAACTCCATAGCTGCGGCGACGACCCCGAAGAGTCTCCGAGAAAAATGCACTCGTGAACCGAAATACGTAGCCAGGAATCGAACCCACAACCTTCAGAGCGCGTGGCAGGCGGCTTGACCACTTCGCCACGGAGACTTGTACAAGACACTTCTAGTAATCTGTATGTTGGCATGTGATGGAATGTTCACTTGTGAATCGTCGTGAAACTAACAGCTTCAGACTAAAACGACTGTTACTGACCTGAAATCGACTCCCAGAAAGGTGATTTAAACAAGTGGGTTTTGAGTGCTTACACACAGATGTAATAAAAAGAATGAAAGAAAACGAGACAGACAGACACACACACAGAGAGAGAGAGAGAGAGAGAGAGAGAGAGAGAGAGAGAGAGAGGAGAGAGAAAGAGAGAGAGAGAGAGGAGAGAGAAAGAGAGAGAGAGAGGAGAGAGAAAGAGAAAGAAGATAGAGAGAGAGAGAGAGAGAGAGAGAGAGAGAGAGAGAGAGAGAGAGAGAGAGAGAGAGAGAATGTGTGTGTTTGTTTTGTTACTATGCGCGGTGCAGTATGGGCTGCGTCAGAGATGTGGTCTAGGTATGTAGGGGTGAGTAGACAGAACAAGTTTGGTAACCACTGATCTAAGAGCGATTACAACTACGCGGAGATAACTTGTGCGACCCAATAACTCTTCCTACATACGTGGTTTATTGTCTGACAAATGGATGACAGACAATCTTAGCAAACCCCAAGCCACATGCAGTTCCGTGCAAACTATAGGTCAATACTATAAGCAAGTATTTTCTGCCTGGCAGGTGTATTATTTCTCAGTGATTGTAAATACATTACAATTTAGTCTCTTCAAACTGCAGTAGCGATATATTAACACACACACAGCCAACTTCCTGTCTTCACAACCCCAGCGTGTAAACTTGTGTCTGGTGTTTAACGGAACGCTTCTCTGTGGGAAATTGGCTGATGTTTGCCTAACAAAAAATAGGTTTGGACACAATATGATATTGTAAATCTCCATTCACCGAGCACTGAAATTGTGAGAGATACCACGAAACAAAATAATAACACGACCACCTTAGCATGGATTTATATCACCCTCCTATTATGGATGTGGATGGTTTAAGATTGATAGAAAACCTGGGGATGGGGGTAGGAGACACCACTGAGCTGCTGGGGTTAAGCTAAGAAATAATAGGACAGTTCAGAGAACAAGAGAAGGCACGGACAATTGAAATGTGTATAGATGCCCACTTGCACACCAATATGAATGGTAGCAGCAACGTAAGCAGCAGCAGTAGTAATAATAGTTAGTAGTAGTAGTAGTAGTAGTAGTAGTAGTAGTAGTAGTAGTAGTAGTAGTAGTAGTAGTAGTAGTAGTAGTAGTAGTAGTAGTAGTAGTAGTAGTAGTGAAACACAGCGGTGCTGGTTTTTTCGAAAAAGATATAGGTGCCGGTCGTTCAGAATGCAATGGCAAAGTACTGAACGTAAAAACTTGCCCAGGAATCATGAACAGCCAAAATACTGGGGTCGACTGCAGCGTCCTGTGAAAGAAAGACAAGCAGCTAAATTTTAGTAGCAGTAGTAGTAGTCATAGTCGTACTGTAGTAGTAATAGTCACAGTTATAGGAGTTAATGTGTGGCTGCTGGTTTTCTAGTGACTGCTGCTTCCATCGAGGATGAATTGTATTTTTCGTGGAGGACTTTTGGGTTGGCTGTCTGGCGGCGGCATTATGCACAGTGTACCTGTGCGGGCTGTTGGTTTGTCCAGACTCCTGCCTGTTCCACTTTTCACATGGGGCAGTGAGGAGCATGTTATGTGATGTTCACTGACACAGGAACGGAGCATAATGGGGACGGCCCCTTGCCTTGAAGTTGGAACCGCGAGTAATAACTAATGACAGTAGTAGGAGTAGTTAGTATTAGCAGTAGTAGCAGAAGAAGTATTTGCAATAGTAGCCAAACACATGCCAAAATAGTAAGACAATTGATATGTTATCCACAAATTCTGTTAGAAGAATAATCAGCGTCAGGAAGAACAGAAATATCGGCAGTATAAATATTCACTGACTGAAACGTTGCGTGTGTGCCAGTGCTGTTCTATATCAAGGAAAATGCTGGACAATGAGCAATGAAATGGTGTAGAAGCTGGAACAAGTGGGGAGGGGGTGTAGAAAATATCGTGGAAAAAGAAGAAAATAAACTCTAGGGTAATGACAGCTGCAGTAGTTGCACGAAGACTGATAAGGAGATGATGCATGACATTTATGGAGCACATCAACAGAAGTGGTGGGAAGTAAGAAATTAGCTTTATGTGTGAACATATTGCACTAGATAGGTGCAGGGAGAGAGAGAGAGAGAGAGAGAGAGAGAGAGAGAGAGAGAGAGAGAGAGAGAGAGAGAGAGAGAGAGAGAGAGAGAGAGAGAGAGAGAGAGACGCGGAAAGCTGAGAGAGCTAGGCAACTCATAATCATTTAAACAACATCTACTTGACCAAAATAGACTGACACCTGTGGCGATTGGGGAGTTATAATCTCTAATGTCTGCCCCACATATGGCACCCAAAGAAGACTATCTTTATATATGTGTGTTTGTGTTGTGTTGTTGATAAACTGGTGGGTGGGTGGGTGGGTGTATACAATGATAGACAAGCTGGTTAGTTAGATAGGTAGGTAGGTGGATAGGAATGAATGAATGAATGAATGAATGAATGAATGAATGCAATAAAATGTGGTTGAGAGAAAAGCAAGCAGTTGACAGCGATACAGATAGAATGACAGCAAACACAAGACAAGGAACAGCCAATTACAACAATAAACCGATCCGATGAGACGTCCATGCCAGTGGCGATGACACTGAATGTACACATGATCAAGTAATGAGGATATCCAACAGATGTTTCCACAGAGAGTGAATGTGGCATGCACAAACATAAACAACTCCTAAACACAAACATCCACACTACTCATGGCGATCTTCTCTTCTCTGTGAAGGTAAGGCATTACATAGCCATCCAAGAATAACAAGTGGTGAACAAAAAAGACGGGGTTAGAAGCACTCAGACCGAGACATTGAGATAGATAGATTGATGGATGGGGTTTGCCACTAACATCACACAGAGAAAATAAACAGTGGATGTAAGGCGTGTATGAGAGAGAGAGAGAGAGAGAGAGAGAGAGAGAGAGAGAGAGAGAGAGAGAGAGAGAGAGAGAGAGAGAGAGAGAGAGAGAGAGAGAGAGAGAGGCTTAAAGCTAATATCACAGAAAAACGGAACAGAGATAAGCAGGTATTTATATGTATACTAATAATACACCTTAACCATTGTCTTAACTCATCTTGTTCCTCTTGTACCTTGCGGTGTCGAGGTGAAGCAAATACAGCGGGAGAGTGCCCGTGTATGGGCTTCATATATCGAGATTCTCATGGACTCTGTTATTCCCTGCGTCCATCGTTTACGTGGCCTGCCTCTTCTTCTGCTTCCATTTGGTCTGTACATCGCTGCTTGTCTTACCTAACAGACTTAAATAACATCAGTTGCCATTTTCACTGTCGTGTCCTCCTTTAAAGTGTCGTCCCTGGAGTGAAGAGAGTCAACACCCACATTACAATATTTTTTCCCTATCAATATCCTGGAGAATCCACCAGCTTCCGTCCAACACACTCCATCAGCCCGTGGACACCTTCCTATCACTCTCTCACTGTCGTAATATGCCCCCTCTCATACTTCCCCAACGCAACATACCCAACAACTCTTGCTTCTAAAAATTAATAAAGATTAATTTATTAAAAGAAAAGTGTGACGTATATGAGACGTGTGTGCGAAGAAAATGTGTGTCGTGTATTATAACATAACTGTATGTGTCAGCCTTCAAAGTTCAGGATCATAGTGCACACATCATGGCAAGGATTACACGACATCACACGAGTCAGTACATTAGACCTCACCGAAGTCGTATCCTTCTCTCCAGACTTGTCCTCCTCCAGGAACTCTGATGACCATGAGATCTGAATCCCATGTAAATATATAATCCGTGGAAAAAACTATTATTGTTCCTAACACAACTGTTCCTAACAGTTTATAGAAACTCCGGCTTCATAATTCCGGCGCGGTGAAACAAACATGGAACACTGTCCTATGAACAGGACTTTTTGTCTCTTGCTAAATGTTCTCTAGTTCTCACTATTAAACAGTTATTGTCTATACTCCAATAGAGTCCTTTATTTTTGTTCTAGTCATAAGTGAACTGAATATCCATCACTACTGGTGTGTTAAAACTGGTATGACCTAAACTCATTCGGTATTTATCCTGTAGGATACATATACCATTCAGCTCCACTGAGCAATGTTGATCATCTTCCTCTAGCATAAGCTCTGTTGTAAAGTTGCTGGCCAATCTTCCTGCGCCAAACTTTATCCGGGATCGGATTTTTCCTGGGTTCCGTGTTCTTCATTCCAACCAGAGGGAACCTGTAACATAAATCAGACAACCGGTGATAGCCTCCCCGTCACTGATCTCTATTAGATGATCGTGGGCCATCGGCCTCGCTCAGAAAATATAATGAACCTACTCTGTCATGGACAGATGACTGAACACATATGTTATCATCAGGCCAAGACAAGAAAAAAAAATCAACAAACAGAATGCGGAACCCCGCCCACCAGGGACACCTACGGGAATATCCCAATTATCCCTCATTACTAAATTCTCAACTAGTAAAGCTTATCCACACTTCACTAATCTATTTTCAACTAACAGAGCCAAGTATCACTTCCCTACTCTAGCTAGTTTTCCACTAACAGTGCTAATCATCACACTTTAGTTTTAACAAGGCTACAGCCTATATTAATTAGAACTAATTATAATAGGTTCTACCTTAGGCAACACTGCAGTTAGATCAAATTACATCCACTCTTGCCATGACAGGCACGTGTAAAATTAAATTAACTCAATTCGCACACGGTAGACATTTTCCAATCAGAACCGCAGTTCCGAAACACGTCCACTAAAATCCAAGGTTTGAGTTCAACTGTCCTCTCCAATCATGGTTTTCTGCAAAACCTAAAATTGGTCACGTGACATGGTTGATATCCTGCAGGTGTTATTTGGGCATATCATCCATTGTCAAGAATCGATTTTCCCTGGCTCCATCAATGTCAAAGTTGTCATCAGTTGTTTTGACTCCCCCAACAAACTAACGAGTTACTGTATGATCCCAACAACAGTTTTCCCCAACAAGCTGCCAATCTTCTTTACGTCCGGAAACTATGAATTGACAGACGGACTGTTTTCTTCCGAGCTGAGTACTTCCGCTTCCAATCCGACTTGTTTATAATCTGTCAAAGCGATGTATGATTCAGCTCATTCACTTCCCCTACACATCTGCAACTGTTAATTTTGCCCGACATGTGATGGCCGACATCCGATTGCCACCATGATCCCACGGGTTCCATCTGTATTCAAATGTTGACAAACTGTCAAAGCGATGCCGGGATTTGTCTAACTCACCACCGAGTGTTCCCAATCCGTCGACCAGATGTACACGTGCAGCCACAAATATTGTCCTGGGATTTTGACATCCGATTTGTTTATACTGTTAGTTAAAATAGTTGTCGCTGGCAGATAGTCCGTTTTATCAGAAAGCCTCTATAATAATCAACTGGGTTAACGCAAGGTTTTATTTTGTGACATTCACAATGAGACGTTGGAATGAACTATCCTCTGGAAGCTCTGGTTTAGTTCACGGTAGCAGCATGCACTGGGGATGTGCTAGCAGGCCAGACAACTCTCCACTAGGTCAGCAGACTCAAAACTGCCTTTTCGGTTCTTGAGTGCATTTTTCAGGAGACTCCTGGGAGTTGTCGCTGTAGCTATGGAGTTTGTGCTTTGTGTGGTGCTTTCGGTGGGTCGCCCTGCAGAAAGAGACCGAGCCATATGGGATAAAACCCCTGTCAATGTAGTCTTTCTGGTGACTGCCGTTTTCATCGACGATGAACTGTATGTTTCGTGGAGGACTTATGTGTTGGCATTCTGGTGGCGGCATTATGCACAGTGTACCTGTGCGGGCTGTTGGCTTGCCGACACTCCTGTCTATTCCATTGTTCACATAGGGCAGTGAGGAGCATTTTGTGATATTCACTGGCACAGGAACGGAGCAATATGGGGACGACCCGTTGCCATGAAGTTGGAACCGCGACTAACTAACTAACTCAAAACTGTATTGATTTACATCCTAGGTCACATCCGCAGTGACCCCCCCCCCCTCCCCCACCACACACAGCAATAAGTATGCTACAAATTGAACAGTTCCCCTGCCCTCTGGCTTCCCCCGAGGAGTCAGCACCGCCGCCTACCTTTCTGTGCCACTGCTCTACCTTAGTACGGCTGTTTCAAAGAATAAAGCCAACAACATCTCAGATCATGTGTACACACATACAACACGACTTGCTGAAGGAAAAAGTGGACTTCTTCGAGCCGAATGGAATCGCTTCTGTTGGCGGGGTGAGTTGACTCATCGTTGTACAGAATGACTGACTTGGGCTGCTCAATGCATCGGTGTACTGCTGTTGTTAATCGATCCCAATCCGTCCTAGTCATGGTTGCAGTATGCTACTCTTGGCAGTGCTGCATGACCCCACATTTCCCTAGTTACTGAACCTTTTGTGTCCCGTCATTAATTACATCAAATCATTTTAACGTGACAACACTTGCTGTAAAGCAGCAACGACTAGGAGAAAAAAAGCATCATCAACGAACACCGTGTTCTAAAACTAAAACTGTAGCACACATATTAATACAACTCTCCTTTTAAAAGACTGTTTGGGCAATTCAAAACCGTTTCCATGTGGTTTGAATTTGATATGAATACAATTATCTGGATTCATATTTTCAGGCTCAGGAACAAAGCGGATTTCACACGTATGTCAAGTAACGTGTATATCTATTTGCAATGCTGAACTTATCAACACCTGACAACTTTTGATGAACTTATTTGACACCGTACAACTTCACTCATTGCGCTGAACTTATCTGACACCGTGAAACTTTACTTATGATGAAAACTTATGGGAACCGGCGGAACTGAAAACATGATGCTGAACTTATCTGACACCGTGGAACTTTATTTATGCGGAACTTATTTGACACCGTGGAACTTTACTTATTATACTGTGTCTATCTGACACCGTGGAACTTTACTTATGCTAATATATCTGACACCGTAGAACTTATGACATGATGTTAAACTTATCTGACGCCGTTGGGCTTTATTTATGATGTCGAACACAATGGGCATTAGATATCCAGAAAAATTAGCACCTCTCCAATCAGAGTTGCGCTGATTAACAGAGCCGAACCACGTGTAGCTGTGTCTTGCATAACTGTTGGTACCGGTTTGAATCCATGTCACGACATTGTCACAAAGTTCCGAGTCGCAGATTATATGCATGACTGTGCTAGATGCTACCGGTTTGAATCCATGTCACGACACTGTCACAATGTTTCCGAGTCGCAGATTACATGCATGACTGTTGGATGCTTGGGTGGAAAAATGATAGAGATGAAAGTAGTCACCTCAGCTCATAACACGGGAATCATGTAGTATATTTTCAACGTTTGCGCTGGTGATACTGCAATCAGAATAGACCGAATGGATAGCTAGACAATCTGTATCATTTTCCACCATGCACTATTTGTACGCCGGTTTCCCTGGCCTAAGTGATTTTTCTCCGAAACCCCGTTTACCCACGTGAGCAAACGCAGCTGCGCGAGAATCGGTAGCGGTTCTCGCCGTGCCCGTTACTTACGGAATATGTGAGCCGGCCGCTCAGAAAGCAATGACAAACTACTGAGGATAATGTTGCCAAAAAAAATCAACAACAGCGGTAAAATGCTGGTGTTGACAGCGGATGTCCTTTAATAGGATATGCAAAAAAAAAAATAAAACTATTTGTACAGATATTGTTCTGGTTCTTGTAAAGCAAGCAAGTTTCCTAATGCATGCTCTACCCATCTAATAGACAGGGAAACCCAGCTATAGCGGTCTCCAACAAGTGATGGCTCCCTAGATCCGCTTTTAGACCAGCTGCAGGAAACGATCCTATCGTAAGAATGATACGGCTGCCAAGCGCAGACAACCTAACAGCATTCGGATAATGCTAACCTTGGCGGTGATGAAAATGAGCGGCCCGTGTGGCACATTCAGACGCAGACACTACAGGACAGTACGAGACAAACACAGGTGTAGGTGAAACGAGAAAGATGGAAGCGGCTTGATTGATGATACAGATGACAACCTGTTATCTAGTCACATTTATATATAGTTCCCAGAGCCAGAAGCCGCCTGCTGTGTACGTTTATGTACTTTGGTAGACGCACTCTTTGATAACTTGTCCGTACACATAGTTATTTTAAGCACATTTACACGCTGGGGGTCAGAAGTCGGGAGCCAAAGAGGTGAGGCACTGTGTTGGAAGCGGAGCTGGGAGATGGAGTCATAAGTGGGAGTCATGGAGGTGAAGTCGGGTGATGCTGCTGTCAGTCATGGTTGGGGCTACAGAGTCAGACCATGGAGAAAAATTCATGATACAGTCATCAATCTGAGTGTGTCAGCAATCAAACTACACTAGCCCGAGTGCTGGAGGCGGCCGCCTTGTCTATGAAGAACGTAGATGTTATCAACTTGACACATACCATCAACTTGACACATACCATCAACTTGACACATACCATCAACTTGACACATACTTCTTTCACTTTCTGACGTCAATGCAAATGAATACAAAGAAAGCAGGGGTCAAGTGAAGCTTGCTGACATCTCCATAGAGTGTGTCCTCAAACGGAAGTGTAGGCCCGGATCGAGGACATACTATCAACCTGACACATACTAATACACTACGAACACATATTCAAACTGCCTGGCTAACGCTGGCCAATGGAAACATCAGTTCTACTCCTTGCAACCAAGCGAGTCCGTATGTGTCTTGTTGAATCAAGATCTCGCAGTACCCTAATGTGTCTCTCTAGAGCTGTGAAGTTTCAGTCCGCTGGTTGATGAGCTTGAATATGGACATGAGAGTACTTTAACACAGTTCCTGTGGAGACAACACTTTGGTACCCGCTAGAAAGAGTAGTCAACACCAAGCAACCCTCCGGCACACCATAGCAAAGTCAGGCGTCTTAATTTCGCAACTTGGTGAGTTGAAGCGATGGCGTACCCTAGTGGAGAACTGGTACATGCTACACCACCCTGGAGTTGATGAGTTGTTGAAATGACCTGGCTGTAAAACCCACACCAAATAAGACAGATACAAGCCCAAGGTAGGATTCAGTGTGCTGCAGTATTCCATCCCTTGAGTTGATCGTGAAGATTCCTGATCATTCCAGTAAACAGTTTTCTTCTTATAGCGCTGTCTTTAATTCCACCCATGTCCTTGACTGACAGATCTGTGCATGCCTGTTGTACTCCTTCCTTTACCATCCAGTATTGTGCCTTCTGGTACTCGCTTTGCTCTTTCTTCGTGTCTTAGAGTCTGACTACACCGCGCACACTTGACTTTTTATTACTTGAAGAAGTCTCCTCTGTTCTGTTCTATTTTCCAGAACTTCTTCATTTTGAATGTACACACTGTCAAGTGATTACACTCAGCTCAAGATATGTTTGCTTGAGCTTTGCACACTGGTATGTGATTGAGTGCAGGCACATCATACATGCAGTATACACCAGGCTTTGCCATTTCACGTCCGGTGTGAGAGGATAACTGCTGGCAAATGTCCTTGCACTGACATATGCCTTGAAGGTTGTGAACACAGTCCAGGTTGTGATTAGTCTTTCCCACATCCTGCTTGAAGGTTTACGTTGATGACTAAACCAGTTTTCGTTCCTGTCGCCTTTCCAAACAGCTTGTAATGAGTGTGAGTTACCGGACTTACACATTCTCCTTTCATTAGAATGCTCTCTATTTTTTGGTTTTTTCTATCTCTGCCTTCCTCGTAAAATGTCACTGCCGTAGAATTTTACCCCCCCCCCCCCCTCTCTATCTATCTATCTATCTATCTATCTATCTATCTATCTATCTATCTATCTATCTATCTATCTATCTATCTATCTACCTATCTATCTATCTATCTATCTACCTATCTATCTATCTATCTATCTATCTATCTATCTATCTATCTATCTATCTATCTCTGCCTTTCTCGTACAATGTCACTACCGACGAACTTTGTCGCCCAATCTGTCTGTCTGTCTGTCTGTGTGTCTGTCTGTCTCGCATCGGTTTCTTGCTTTCTCTGTTACTTGTCTGCATGTGCCTAAGCTATGGAGTGACTTCCCAACAGCCTTTACCGCCAGCGCATGTCATTGCTCATCTCCGACTCCCTGGTGGAGATATGCTGCAGACGCTTCATGCAGGCACATGGAATATAGAAGCAGATAAAACAAACACCCCCAGCAACCGTACATATGAGCAGTGAGCAGCTGTCGGCAGCAACAGAGAGGATGCTGCAGATTGATGGACCCGTCCCATGGGTGGCCCACGACAACATCTATTTATCGCTGTTAACCAGTCTGGCGGCTGTCAGGGAGTAAACAACTTTCCTGGGCAAAGGTCATGGACGGTCAGATTAGCAGACACATTGAAAGTCAAGAAAGATCTGTTACCTGGGAGAAAATGTTGTTGTGGAAGAAACAGGTTGAGGGGTTAGCCTAGTATAAACAGCAAGATCATATATCTGTCATTGTTTCTTAAATAGGACATTGACGTCTGCTCGAGTGACGTTTAAAGTATCCTTGCCACGTCAGATATCGTAAGCTTGAGCGAGGTGTGATTGATTCTTCCACGTGCCCCCCCCCCCCAACTTTATTCTAAAGTTACAATTACAGCAAACTGGGGCTATGGTATTCTGAAGTTACAACTACAGTGACATGTTAAGTTAGTTGTATGTCCATCACAGGAAGTCGCAATCAACCCCATCATTTTTGGCTAAATGTTGTTTCATAGGCAAGTTTATCCAACGCAAGGCGATCTGCGCCCTAACGCCTCTGGGTGACTTCGAGTCCAGTGTGTCGGGATTATGAACCTGCTTTCACTGCCCATGAACCACAGAATAGAGAAATGTGAATACATAATTATAAAATTATGCTACAGTCAGCTGGGTGATACATGATTCTAAAGTTACAACCGGACTTCCGAACTACAGTGAACTGGTGCTATATCATTCTATGGTTACACTACAGCGAACTGGTGATATATTATTCTAAAGTTACGACTACAGCCAGCTGGTGATACATGATTATAAAGTTACGACTGAAGCCAACCGGTGATACATCATTCTTAAGTTACGACTACATCGAACTGGTGATACATTATTCTAAAGTTACGACTACAGCGAACTGGTGATACATCATTCTAAAGTTACGACTACAGCAAACTGGTGATGCATCATTCTAAAGATACGACTACAGCGAATATAAAGTTACACTACAGCCAACTGGTGATACATTATTGTAAAGTTACACTACCAAGAACTGGTGATACATGATTCTAAAGTTGCAACTACAGTGAACTGGTGATATATGATTCTAACTCAGTGTTTGCATATATTAAGGTAAGCAAAAACTGATGATGATAATGATGATGATGGTGGTGGTGGCTCTGGTATCGATTCCTGGCATATGCAACCACTAAATCACCAGTTTAACATAATTATTCCGCCCGACGAGAGGATAAGTGTGACGACTTCTGCTGCCATCACAAGTCATCGCCCAAGTGTTGTAAGAAAACACCCAGAAATCAGATCCATAACGACTGCTAACTTCTCGTTCAATTTACCATTTATCATCATTACTGTCTGCCGACATCAATCAACCAACAACGGATGGCATTGCTTGGACAGTTTTCAAATCAAGCAATTTGGCTGCAAGAAGGGACCATTCCTACCACCAGCCAGGCTTGAGAAAGTGGAAGGCGGGAGGAGACGAGTACTGCCGGGTGTGTGGGTGTAGTGGAGTGCACGCACGGTTGTTGGGTATATAGGGTCTTGTGATTGTGTGTAAATTCTGTCTAAGGTTGGGAATTCCGAACTGTTAGCTGACGGATGGACTCTGTTAGTGAGTACAGCATGGGCCGGTGTGTTTGTTTACAAGAAAAAGTGTGTACTCATCGCGGATAACTGCGATACTTATGCAAGTCACTCCGTTACGTAGAAGACTTCTTCTTATTCTTGCCATCGTCATAGATGTATGTGGAGAACTTAAGCAACTAGACAACAAAACATAATATGAACATTATCAACTTAATCAAAATACAATGACAGACATGAGCAAATGTCTGCTTCAGACCAGGATGTGTGTGTGTGTGTGTGTGTGTGTGTGTGTGTGTGTATGTGCGTGGTGCTTGTGCATGCGTGCGTACGCGTGTGTCTTCGTATTCAATCTGTGTATATGGTGAGCTACTGCTTGTAAACAATCGACTGCTACTGAATCTTGGCGCTCTCATGGCTCACTATCGTGGCGCACTACATGATTTGAGAACCGCTCAGTAAGTAAAGACGCCAGATCAGGCGACAATGAAAGCCACAATCAAAGTGCCAGTCCACAGGAATTAACGGGAGCCCGCTGCCAGGGCAGACTTCACACGTGCATCAAAGATAGTCACTGATGATTACCACCAAGGTGATGTGGGCGTAAGGCAGACGCTAGGATATTAGAGTATGTGTAAAACGTTGGGGCGGGGGAAGGGGGGGGGGTGTGTAACGCGAGATCATTCTGTTCATAACTTCCACTAACAAGAATATACTGCACGACGTTCTGTAGTTTAACACACGCAGTGTGTGTGTGGAGAGAGAGAGAGAGAGAGAGAGAGAGAGAGAGAGAGAGAGAGAGAGAGAGAGAGAGAGAGAGAGAGAGAGAGAGAGAGAGAGAGAGAGAGAGAGACATGTGAACCTGCTATAAAAATAAAAGATAGAATCCGGCAGATAAACAGTATACACAGATAGACGGGAAAAGACAGAATAAAATCAAACGAAGACAAAGTCAAACCGAAAAATATAAAATGACAAAGAAACTTAGTATGCAAACATACGTCCTCTCCCTAGAAACACACACTCATACATCAGAGAGAGAGAGAGAGAGAGAGAGAGAGAGAGAGAGAGAGAGAGAGAGAGAGAGAGAGAGAGAGAGAGAGAGATGGGGGGGGGGGGGAGAGATGTTAAGAATATTGTAGTAATATATCGCGAGGATAATTGTGTTTTAAATGGACTGTTGCTAACAGGGCGACCAAGTATGAGTACCAGAACATCTCGCAGGAAGTAAAGGCGTCGGCGTTAAATGGACTATATCACCCATCGAGTGCCGACTGGTGATAGAAATAGCGCGCGGGCATCATATACCCAATAAACATCATGGTGAGGACACTGGTCTTATTAATAAGACTCATTTATGGAACCAACTGTGTAACATGAGACACGCTGGACGCGGCAGCAATACAACAGCCTAGCGAGTGGGTGAGCGTCTGTGTCCAATGAAACATTTAACACTCCAGATTCCGGTTTGACTTCCTTCCCGAAGCAGGACACTGCACTCACCAAACACACAACAGTTTACACGCCTCTACCCGGGGAGATATGTACAGGATAACAACTGGTTGTTTAGGAAACAGACACCACCGTGTGAGCAGGATAAGGCCACGAGATCACGGCTTCTCTACGGGTGCAGGAGCAGAAACGTGATAGAGGCAGTCACGCTGTGCTGTGGTTCAGAATGTCGCGTGGGTGCACGGCTTGAAAAACGGACGGCTTGTTTTCGGATATCAATAAGATAAACAGTGTCACAAACGAAAACAAAGGTTAGAAACTTTCCCGCCAACTAAGACAGCTGATTCTGTACCAAGGGAAGCACCACACGCAAGCTGGTTACTTCGCAGATCTTGGCTAAATTGAAACAAGTTGTGGTACTAGTTAACAGTAGGTCGTGAACAATTGCAGTCCTGGCAAACACCCTATCTCTCCAGACACGGCATCGAAACGCTACATCACATAGAATATTTATAATGTAAATCTATTGGCGTCGACGTGGAAGCCAGGGGAAGCCACCCTACTAATGTCCCAATGTGTATTGACAAGGACAAGGCTAGAATTATGGTAGGATGACATGGTCAACAAGGTTTTCGAACTAAATAAAGGGACGTGGCTTGCCAAGGGTTACCTTGTAAGGGATAACCCACAACGTGTATTGGCCTCATTGATGGGTAGATGGTGCGTTGGGACACAACATCATAAGCTAAAGTATTGACTAACTTTATCATCATCATGTGCCATGCCGATAAGCGTGGGCAGTGATGTTTGCCATCTTACACGATCGCCACTGTCGAAGATCAGTTCTGCGTTTTTCCCTCGACCATGCCATTTATGCCGTCGCGTCAATTTAGCATCCTGTCTTTCGTTGTGATCCTGTCCCATCTACAACCAACTTTTCCAGTTGCCACGATGTTTCTGAAGACGCACAATGCTGCGAGAAAACCGTCTAATCAACCCACGTTTTACAGACCGGTAACTGAAAAGGTCAGAGGTCAGGTTGAAGAATAGGAAGCGCCACAGAAGTGACTCACACATCTACAAATCTCGCTCACGGACGGCAGGTTCCCCAACGGAGTACACGAGTAGAGAGACAGAATGCAAACACGAGCTCACCATCAAAGCTTGTGAATCTTCCCAGGATTCTGTGAGGTCTGATGTTGGTCAGATCAAATGAACTATGGGAGAGACACTTACATGGATGGTTGTGCGTTGTATATTTGTACATGCGATATTCTATTCGCCTGTTTCGTAGGGGTTAGTCAACGCCCTTTCAAATTTCCCAACCATACCGTATCGAGGGTTTGAAATCAGCCAGAGGCGATTTATGAGCAACACACTTTGCGTTGATTTCGATGGTACGAGCGTTACAGCCTGAGTTAGATTGTACTGAGTATGTTGCATTCATTAAAATGCACATTTTATGGTGTATCTATTGTGTTGTTGTTATTGTTATGTCTATTATGTTGCATCTATCTACATTGTATCTATTATGTTGTGTATTTCATGTTACAGCTATCCATCCCTGCTCTCATATCTTAAACACTCTGACTCATTCTTTCTCCCCCACTCAACCCCCCCCCCCCCCCCGTTCTCATATCTCTTCCTTCACCCCTCTTGCCCTCGTGTTTTAAAACTTACTCTCTACCTTAGAGGGGAACAACAAATGTATGTTCTTTACTTGACGTCACAAATAACCCCGACGTCATATGGCTGTCTGTGCTGTACTGGGCAAACTTACGTTCACTAAGTTATGAAGGACCGACACTCATACCACTGTCAAAAATCAACACAAGGCAGCCTGCTGGTGATTTCAAACGCGGTATGCGGGCTAGCGAGTGGCTGTGGCGAGCCCTCCGCCACAGACGCCGGCATTCTCTATTGACGTCTCTCATGTCCAGATTACACTACATATCTCCATGCCTCTTCACTCTACCATTTCTCCTCCCCCGATTCCAGGTTAGTACAGTCTTGGCCTGTCAATTGTCAGCTACCACCATTCCAGGTTAGTACAGTCTTGGCCTGTCAATTGTCAGCTACCACCATTCCAGGTTAGTACAGTCTTGGCCTGTCAATTGTCAGCTACCACCATTCCAGGTTAGTACAGTCTTGGCCTGTCAATTGTCAGCTACCACCATTCCAGGTTAGTACAGTCTTGGCCTGTCAATTGTCAGCTACCACCATTCCAGGTTAGTACAGTCTTGGCCTGTCAATTGTCAGCTACCACCATTCCAGGTTAGTACAGTCTTGGCCTGTCAATTGTCAGCTACCACCATTCCAGGTTAGTACAGTCTTGGCCTGTCAATTGTCAGCTACCACCATTCCAGGTTAGTACAGTCTTGGCCTGTCAATTGTCAGCTACCACCATTCCAGGTTAGTACAGTCTTGGCCTGTCAATTGTCAGCTACCACCATTCCAGGTTAGTACAGTCTTGGCCTGTCAATTGTCAGCTACCACCACTCCGTTCCACCGTTCCCATATATCCCACTACTGCCCTATGGCGATCCCTGGGATAATGACCTCATTATCATTCCATCTCTCTTCATCGTTTCCTCACTCCCCAACATCATTCTCTGACATCTTTACTCTCACTCTTCATCTCGCCTTATTGCTTCCCTTCTTTACCAGTTTCATACGCATTATTTCTTTCATCACACTGTCTTCCACCTGCCTAGCCCACACCGCTCACCCACCATTAGAGCCACCATATTTCTCTTTATCTCTTCCTCTCATACTGGTTCTGTCCCGAGATCCTCTGGTCTCCCCATCACCTCCACCCTTTCTCTTCATTGTGTCCTATACCTTCGTTCTCCGACCCCCCGCCCATAGAAATTCCCTCCCATAATCTGTAGCTCCTGCCACACTGCATCTCTCCAACTCTCCAACCATCCATTCCACCCTCCTTCTCTCTCTCTCTCTCTCTCTCTCTCTCTCTCTCTCTCACTCTCTCCCCCTACCCTCCTACGGCACAGTTACCCAACTACCAGATCATTTTCACGCCCACAATCAACGTTCAAAACACGATCAAGACAAACGAAAGAAACCGAACCTTGATTTCTTCCATACAACACTAGCTAGCAAAGTTGGTGTTGTGGATCAGGATTCAATCAATTGCCATTTGCCATTCACATTCTGTGAACTCATAGTTCTATGCCTGGAGGCTTGGATTTGCGTATGCATGACTGGTGGCTGGAAACCATGTAACTAGAACCATGTATACGCACTCATTTGTGAAACAGGCACCTAACTTCAATGTGACTTGGACACATACAAGACAAGAAAAAGCCGTGAGAACTGGGGACTGGTCGGTGCAATTAGTAAATGTGTTATTCTACTCAACTCGATCGTTTAATTGACGAATGATTAAACTATCGCCAAGTTTAAAAAAAAAAAAAAAAAGTAAAGTGAAGGGAAGGGAGGTAGGTCAGAGATGTCGAGTTCACCAAAAGAAGTGTGGCGGTTTAGCCATTACAGGTGCCGTCACGAGAGGAGAAGCAAGAGGAAAAGAAAGAAAGAAAGAAAGAAAGAAAGAAAGAAAGAAAGAAAGAAAGAAAGAAAGAAAGAAAGAAAGAAAGAAAGAAAGAAAGACTATCATACAGTGTGAAGCGTCAGGTTATATTACCAGTCACGAGGTTATCAAGTGACAAAAACCCGTTCATTCCCTGCAAGAGCACATCACTGCCATTCTGTTCAGAAGACCAGGTCATCCTCCACGACCCAAACAGTCGGAACATATCCGACACAAGATCGAAGCAGAACCGCTGTATTGGTAAGCCTGGTGACTATCCCCTTTGCCACCGTGTTGGACACAGATGACACATCAGTTCATCTCATCCTGTCCCTCTTGTATCTTGCGTACCTGGAGTAAGAGGAGGGGCATAGAGGAACGAACAACAACTGACAAGGTGGGGGAAGGAGGGTGGGGTGGGTAGGGAGGATGGAGCTACATACTGACAGGCAGACTAGGTAAGCATGTTCATGGGCAGGGAGTTAGGTAGATGAACAGACAGAAAATGTACGTACGTGTGTAGGGGAGTTAGTTAGATGGACAGACAGACAGGTACGTGCGTAGGCAAGGAGTTAGGTAGCTGGACAGACAGACAAGGTAGCTATGTGTGTAGGCAGGGAGTTAGGTAGATGAACAGACAGTTAGGTAGATGAACAGACAGAAAAGGTACTATGTGTGTAGGGGAGTTAGTTAGATGGACAGATAGACAGGTATGTGCGTAGGCAAGGAGTTAGGTAGATGGACAGACAGACAATGTAGATTTGTGTGTAGGCAGGGAGTTAGGTAGATGGACAGACAGTTAGGTAGATGGACAGACAGAAAAGGTACGTACGTGTGTAGGGGAGTTAGTTAGATGGACAGAAACAGGTACGTGCGTAGGCAAGGAGTTAGGTAGCTGGACAGACAGACAAGGTAGCTATGTGTGTAGGCAGGGAGTTAGGTAGATGGACAGACACAGGGAACCTCCGTGGCGAAGTGGTTGCGCCGCCTGCCTCGCGTTCCGATTGTTGTGGGTTCGATTCCCGGCTACGTAGTTCAGTTCTCTATCAATTTTCTCGGCGACTCCTGGGGGTCGTTGCTGAAGCTACTGAGTTTGTGTTTTGTGCGACGACGCTTTCAGCAGGTCTCCTTGCCGAAAGAGACCGATCCACACGAGATAGAATCCGGTGCAATGAAGTCGGCCGGCCCTATGAAAACTTTTTCAACAGACAGACAGGTAAACAGACAGACATACAAACAGACAGACAGACATACACAAGTTGAACACTATATCCACAGACTATCAATGATACAACAACAATTCTGATAAAAGAACACACTTTCTCATTACCGGCCAACAAAGAAACCTCTTCCACGAAACCAGATTTTGGCGGTAACGAGAATCCACTAACTGAGGTTGTCAGAATCTCTAGCGGGAACACATCCTTGCGACCATCGACCTGCCATGTGTTTATGCCCCGGTATTTTCTTTCATGGCCGGCTTATCAGTTTAGATTTTAAATAAGTTAATTTCCAGGATTTACGTGGCGTTTGGCAGATATAGTGCCGCACGGGAAATGGGAAAAGGGAAGTCACAGGATGCAGGAAAACGTTGCTGCCGCTGTTGATGTGGTAGAAATGGTGTCAGGTACGTTTGGAAGTGACTCAGTTGGGAGTGGAGGTTGAAGTTAATACAACAGTGTGGTTGCAGTTTATAAGGAGGCAGTCAGAGGGGCGGCGGCTGGCGTTCTAGCACACCCAGTGGGTTTAACCCAGGCTGCAGATCAAACACATCTATAAGTCACAAGCAGCTAAGAGTTCCAGAAAAACCTCGTGATTCTAGCAAATCTGCATTCTAGCAATTCAAAATGTTCTAGAAAATCTACATATTCTGGGCAAAGTGTTCCTATATATTCTAGTAAACCAAAGTATTTTAGTAAGTTTATACATTCTAGCAAACCAAACTGTTTGAGTAAATTTATAAATGTTATAAAGTCGCTTTCGGCAGGCCTCCCTTCGGAAAGAGACCGAGTCATGTGGGATAAAACCCGATGCGATGAATTGGACCCCCGGGCTTCTAATCCTCCCTTTAAACCCATGGCCGGGGAAGAATTGTGTTCATATCCCAGTTAGGGTTGAGATGGATGACAGATCTGTTTGACTCTTACTACACCGTGCTACCATGTCCACATAAAATGGTTCACAGACCATCCCACAGTAACCACACTCGACTTAGAGCTGCTCCAACAGTTCAGACGCTATCAAGTCCAAATTAGTTAAAACTATATCTGGTATTCCATTTCAGTATAAGTATTTTCTTGTTTACATGTGGTGGAATGTTGAGTTATAAGTGGAACTGTGGCAATTATATAAATTTACTTTAAATATCAAGACGTGAAAGTTACTCACAAAAATGATGTAAAATGGCGGATTTTGATCGAGTCCACAATGAAGTAAGGGAGTGTACAGGGTCGAACATCGAAGTTCACTTGTTCCATAATCAACGCGCTGTCTTGGAGACGGCAGGTTAGAACCCCTCCAATGTTTAAATTATCTGATTTTTTCTCACATCTCTACGTCTGCTCTCTACTTCTATCAATACCGATAAATACCCATGACCCCAAGTGTTCCCCAACTATTGCTATTTTTAATTGTAATTACATAACGCGTTCGTTGCTGCTTCTCTGCTACACTAGGCTGCATTGTCTTCGTCCAATTTTAGGTAAAGAGATCTTTGCCTCGTTCGTGTCCCTTCTAGACTACAGCAAATTACGCAAACCTGCCCTTAAATATGGAATAGTCATGCACTTAATTAGCCGGTGTGTCGGTATGGCTGCGCGACTAATGAGCTCACCGGGTATTCCGTGTTCACAACCATACTCAACTACACAGAGATGGCGGTGAAAGTGTGCACTGGCCGACCCCAGAGAGACTTGCCACATGGCCCTCTTCTCACCAACACACCAGGCTACAGCCCTGACAGCTCGCCGACTAACGACTGATACTGCACGCCATCTCTTCCTGTGGCATTAGGTTAGGGCTAATAAATTACATCTCGAAGAAAGATCGCTGGCCTGGTGAGAAGACAGTGGGCACCAAGTCGCAATTAGAAGACACGCCAGAGGACATTCACATTTGGAAGCTATGAGGGGATCTGATCTGAAATCTGCTGTGCTAGAGATGAAAGATGCTGATGTTGACAGCGATGTCCTGTAAAGGATATGTGAAAACAAAGAGGACATTTATATCTGAAAGCTATTTTTTTTTTTTTTTTTTTTGGCGCTCGCTCGCTGTAAACTCAAGCGTAGTCTATACACACTACTACAGATAGTGATGGACTGAATTTTGTGTGTGGATTAGCTTTCCCTATTAACACTGCCCCTCGCTATCAGGCGAACCCACTCCGACTTCACAGGTACTTGTAATTTACGTCTCCAAGTCAAGGACGATAGGTCACTGTGTTAGTCCAACTGTCCGGTGTAAAGGTTGAACCCCTTACTTCGGCATCAGCACAACGGATGTTTAAGAACACGTGTTCTTGCCCATTCGGCCATGTTGACCTACTCTGAAAGCCATGAGGGGACCTGATTTCAAAATGCCACGCCAGAGGACATCAAATGCAAAAGTTTTGAGGAGACCTGATTTCAATGTGCCACTCATACAGGGCATTCACAGTATAAAAGCTTTGAGGGGACGTGATTTCAGTGTGGCACGCTTGAGGCATTCATATATAAAAAACACGAGGGGGGAACCTGGCATCAAAGTGTCACGCCACGAGATGTTCCCATGTACAAGATATCAGGGGACTTGATCTCAATCCGCCACTCCAAACGACGACCATGACATGCTAAAAGAAATTACGACGCTCGAGGTGTGAGGTTCACATCACGTGCATCCTATGCTATGCCTCGTGGTAAGTGTTGTCTAGTATATAACAACACGATTATTTCTGTCCTACGTATCTCCCTTGCCTCAACGCCAGATCAATGGTCATCGTCACAATCTAACACCCTCTTTTGAGCTTATCGGTGTCTAGCCCATTCATTGATGGCAACGTACGATTCCCGGCACCTGAACACATTTCTTGCTTTGTACCTGCTTGATCGCCGTCCCACACCCCCCGCTGTTAAATCCGCCTCTGGCGAGATCAACATTGTCATCTGCCCTAGGACAAAGTATAAACAAATCTGAGACAAGACAAGCCATTGACCGCAAACAAACACAATCAGCCTGATCTGAGCCGAGTTGAATTAGATCGCAATGTTGCTTTAATGAACTACTACTTCTTCTAAATGCCAGAGGGAAGTCACTGTCTTCACCTCCACCCCAAGCCTTCTGGGGGGGGGGGGGGAAAGGGGGGAGTATTGTGGGGAAAGGGGGGAGTATTCTGGGGAAAGGGGGGAGTATTGTGGGAAGGAGGGAACTGTTTGGGGACACCAGTTCTGGTTAATACAATTTGGATGTAGTATCGACTTCCTATGTTCACAATCTGGACTTCAATTCTTCCAGCAGAGCTTAAGAGTACTGTGACATCATGTTGGTAATTAGCTTATTGAAAGTCTGATAGACTCAGAGAAAACCACAAGAAAGAATGACAAGTAATAAGGACCAAGAGACGATAAATGCCCGAGGAACAGACGTGGCAATTGTGTGGAAGACACGAGACAGCAGACAGCAGGAAATCCTTTGTCCGGCCACTCTAAACTTCTCAAGACACAAAACCAAATTCACTTCAACTACCAGTACTTAGCTAGTGTGCCGTTGTCCCTGACTTTGGAATTATGTTCAGTCGGTATGGTCGTGAACTTTGAGATGTGGACTCTTCTGGGTTCACTTGGACTTGATGGGTTCAGTTCCGCTGTGCCTAGAGTATTAGTCCGCCCACTGTCACAGATCACCCAACATGTCGTATCATTGGTGACAGGCCTTTGTTGCACTACAAATATGGTAACATTTACATGCATTTTGATTCTTGGAAAACTGGCTGATCTAACTGACTCGACTGAATGACTGACTAGCAAAGCTATCTATATAAGTCTCTCTCTCTCTCTCTCTCTCTCTCTCTCTCTCTCTCTCTCTCTCTCTCTCTCTCTCTCTCTCTCTCTCTCTCTCTCTCGTGTGTCTGTGCGCGCGTGTGTCTGTGTGTAAAACCAAACTTGCAAATATAAGAATAGCAAAGTAACAGACTCGTTTATATCAACTGAGGTTACTAAAGTAAATGGTGCTATATCTCTGTACAGGCCAATCAGCCCTCGTTCGGTGATGTTGTAAAAAGTCTTAAAAGCCAAGAGGATCGATTTCATTGCACCGGGTTTTATTCGTTAAGGCTCGGTCTCTCCTGCTGAAAGCGTCACACACAGCACGAACTCCACAGCTCCAGGGACGACACCCAGGAGTCTCCGAGAAAAATGCACTCAAGAACTGAAAGACGTAGTCCGGAATCGAACCCACAACCTTCAGAGCGCGAGGCAAATGGCTTGACCACTTCGCCATGGAAACGTGATGTGGTGAACATCATCTCACACAATCATCAGAGTCTGAGATCGGGTTTGCGTTATTGTCATGTTGATGTGGTGAATATCATCTCACACGATCATCAGAGTCTGAGAGAGGTTTGCGTTGTTGTCATGACATTACCAGATGGTCAAGCTACTTTCATTTTTGTGTCTTCCTCCTACTCTTCTCCCATCAACATTGTCGGTTGTCATTAAGTTTTCAAGTTTATATCTCCTAATTTCTCTTCCCCTGCCGATATGATAACATGCATTAAATCATTATTTCTTGTGGTTTCTTGAAAAGAATTTTAAAAATATCGTGGACAGAAGAATGTTGAGAATATCGTGGACAGAGAAGAATATTAAGAATATCGTGGACAGAGAAGAATGTTGAGAATAATGTGGACAGAGGAGAATGTTGAGAATATCGTGGACAGAGAAGTATGTTGAGAATATCGTGGACAGAGGAGAATGTTGAGAATATCGTGGACAAGAAAAATTTTGAGAATATTGTGACAGATAGGAACACAAACTGCGTTATTAAGGCTGCAGGCGTGAAGTGATCACTCCAGACATCCATGAGGAAAAGCCACACGGGTTGTGTGGAGCATTTCAACAGGAGAGATGGAAGGCAGCAATTAGATGTATTGGGGAGATACCAGGCAAGAGAAGCAAAAGGAGACAGAGAAGATTGTACGTGGACAGCTTAAATAGTTGGGCCGCAAATAATAATATAAGCAGCACCAACTTCATCAAGATATCAGACAACAGAGAGGGGTGGAGACTAATGATGGTATGTGTCTGCTCTCCAGTACAGTGAAAATTAAGCAGACTTTTTTTCAATAATCGGGCAGATGTAAAGAAGAAAACAAAGTTATTTACAGTTGTGGAGAAAACTGGTTCTCTCAATTGTGCATCACTTCCACCCGTTATCCACCCGTCTATGACCGGGAGATAAGGCAGCACCAGCGGCCCACCCAGGTTGGCTGGTAGCCAGGCACATGTGACCTTGCCCGTGGCTGTTATCTCCGCCCAAGACTGTGTTTGGATAGTCTGCTCAACTGTAGCCAGGCTAAGTAAGCCTCGCCAGGGTCATGCTGGGCACTTCCTGCTAGAGATTCAAACTGAATCAACAAGAATTGTACAATAGAAGCTTTATCTTCTCTGGCATGTTTCTCTAGGATAGGTTTGTGCATGCGCTGAGTCTTGGTATATGTGGGAATCTTTGGCCACGTAGTGTCTTAGTCAATATGGGAATCTGTGGTTTCAGAGTGTCTCATGAAATATGGTAATCTGTGGTTTCAGAGTGTCTTAGTAAATATTGGAATCTGTGAGTTCAATGTCTGAGCAAATGTGTCAGTCTATGATGCAATCTTGTAGGTATAAGCTGGAAGTTGACTACGAGAAAGACACAGCATTTGTTTTTGTGTCGAGTCTGTTAAGTGTGGGTAAGAAGTTGGCAACAACGATGGAACAGTTATTCCTGTTGTTTGTCCACCGTGGGCAAAGAGGATGGCTGATTAGATCAATTCATTGCACCGGGTTCTATCCCACACAACTCTTATCGCAGAGCGGTCCACCGAAAGAGTCGCACAGAGCACGCACTCTGCAGCTCCAGCGACGATCCCCATGAAAGAAAACTTCACTCGTGGCCCGAATGAAAGGAGACGAACACGAATCCGGGGTCTGAGAAGCGCGAGGCAGTTTCTCCACTGCATCACGTGTGACCATTCTATGATAGAGTATTCACACTATGTGCCTTATGAATGTCAGGCGCTATCTTATCTTATAGGAATACTGTACAGTATGCTACAGTTGAGATCAAACATCGCAGATTTATGAATGGATATACCACCTATCTGTCCTCAGTTTGGTTATTCAGACAAGAATAGAAACCTACAAAATTATTGGTCTACCAGAGACAACGCGACCTTGTTTCCCGTAAATGCAGCTATATGACCGCACAGACAACTGAAGCTGGATACCCAGTGTCTGAGGTGTGGTGTGGGTGAAGTCTAGAATTTCTGACGTGAAGATAGTAACGGGGTTAATTGCTTGGCTTGCATTAAGTGAGTCATGAGAAGCGTTAACGAAAGCCACGCCAGAATGTGGCTATCTTAAGACACGGGGATATTAGGTTGCCGAAGGCTCGGGTCGTTGACCCACATGGACACACTAGACCAGTGGTTCTCAAACGGTGGGGATTTTAGGGTTTCCAGGGAGGAGGGGGTGAGAGAATTAAGATGATTTCAAGATCAAGATCGCGTTAATACAAGAACCGATTACTTGATATTGTTTTTCCCTCCATACTTAACGGTTTTGTACTTCTAGCTCTTCCGAAATTAATTTTATAACGAAAGTAGACCCGCAAATCACGTTTTATGTAGACGTCTAGACTTGTTCTAGAATGTGTTATTAAATTTAGCTTCCATTTTTACGTATACTGTGATTTAAAAAAAAAAAAGGGGGGGGGGGGGGGGGTAATAGGAAACAAATACGAAATGGGTGGGGGGGGTGTTATAGGGAAGAAATACGAAATGGGGGGGGGGGGGGAGGTGACATTCTGAACATGGTGCACGGGCAAAAAAAAAATTGGTTGAGAACCGCTGCACTAAACAATAGAACAATTAGAAACTATAGGTACATAACTTGTGGATTTATTTCTCTGTGTGTCAGTGTGGGAACACGCAGAATCATTCAACACTTTAGGACAAGAATCGTGAAATAAACTAAACGACGGAAACAAACACAGAATGAGACACAGAGGGCAGTGTGAGAGTTGGGAACCGCGGCGGCATACGAGCTAGACACTCGCCTGCCGGTCGGTGACCGTGGGTTCAAATCCACATTGGGATGGGTTTGTCTTTAAAGTGTACATGGGATCCCAGATGGACCAGCCTGGCATGGCTACCATGAAATGTGTCCGGAAGTAAAATACGGCCTGAAAGATACTGGTCACATCAAAGACCAATTGCCGACGGGGCTAGCACCATATAGCCAATGGGCTTGAAGGCGTGAAAGGAGGCTAATGTTTGTGAAAGAGATCGGGCAGGCTATTATACAGAAAGAAAGATAGAAAAAAGGACAGAAAGAAAGAAAGAAAGAAAGAAAGAAAGAAAGAAAGAATACGAAAACGAAAAAGTAAGACATAGAATGTTATAAGAAACTAGCTGACCCTGCCCGGCTTCGCCCAGTCACTGGTGGGGAGCATCTCATTTAATTCATATAAGTAGTCATATAAGTTCCCGTTCCCGACTATCTGTCTGTCTGTCTGTCTGTCTGTCTGTCTGTCTGTCTGACCCGGCCCGGCATTGCCCAGCTCCTGGTGTGGAGCATCTCATTTAATTCATATAAGTAGTCTATAAGTTCCCGTTCCCGACTATCTGTCTGTCTGTCTGTCTGTCTGTCTGTCTGTCCTGTCTATCTGTCTGCCTGACCCTGTCCGGCTTCGCCCCAGTCCCTGGTGGGGAGCATCTCATTTAATTCATATAAGTAGTCATATAAGTTCTCATTAAATTCATACAACAAAAAAGTAACTTAAAAGAATGTCCTTCCACACACCATCCATTATTTTTAATGAAAACGCTTGCTAATCACCTGCATGACTACAGTAACTTCTTAAGCAAATAAAGATGAGTTACAATGTTATGCATTGTGCATTATTTTTATGAAAACTTTGAAAATGCCTTACAGTTTGTATCATTATTTATTATAACTCATATGCCGGTACATAACTATGGACACAGAGTTTATAAATCTTTGAAAACGGTGCCACAATATGACTATAAGTTATACAGAAAAATTATGCCCCTTGAAATAACTTTTACGGAGTTAGGTCCCCTGAAATATATAAAATTATGATGAAAAATGAAAAATGAAATAATACTGAGTAAGCAGGCGATTTCACACTAACAAAATATCACAGTGGACAGCTCTGGAATGAAAGAAAGGAGTGTAGAAAATTTCATCTCAGTCGGATGGGCCGTTCGCGAGCGCATAAAGGACATACGGACAGACAGACAGACAGAAATACAGACAGACAGACGATCCTTATTTATATATAAGATGTAATAAGAAACAGCCACATGTTTTTTGCGTTCACTCGCTCTGAACTTAAGCGTAGTACATACACACTATTTATAGTAGTAATGGACTGAATTTTACATGTAGATTAGCTTTCCTTATTATAGTGTCCCTCGCCATCAGGTGAACCCACTCCGACTTCAGATGTATTTGTAATTTACGTCCCCAAGTCAAGGACGACAGGTCAATATTTTAGTCCAGCTGTCCGGTGTAGGGGTTGAACCGCTAACCTCGGCATCAGCACAAAGGATTATTAAGATCACGCGTTCTTATCCATTCGACCACGCTGACCTGCTGAGAAAGGTTGGGTGGAATAAGAAAACAGCGACATGGGTGGAATATGTGGGGTACAGATGGGGATGTGTGCTGACAACACTGCTGCCACAACTGAGACCCACATCAAACATCTGTGGTCAAAGGACAGAAGCACATACACACATTATAGAGATATATAAGACCACACGACGCTAAGTGTAGGAACGTATGTGTATGTGTATGTATGTGCGCGCGTGTGTAAATGGGATAACTTGAAACAAGAATTATTATAGCAACTGAGAAATAAATAAATTATTAAAGACTAGCGAGAAAACAACACAACCCTCATAAATAAATATAAACATGGCAAAGAAGAAAATATGTGCTGCTGACAAAAACTGTATCAAGCGGAGAACATGAGATAAAAGATGAGACGTTGAAGATGTTGTGTCGGGTAGACAAACAGAGCTTGGTGGCTTCTCTGGAGTAGAAAGGAGAGTGTTCATACTAGTAAAAGAGCAATTGAGAATAACGTTTCTTCAGAAATGTTAGGAGTGGAGGTGGTGGGAAGGGAGGAAGATAAGCGCTTGCGATGGCTGAAATATAATTATAACCTACTCATGGAAATAGTTTGCTGATGAAAGCCTTCTAGCCACAACGTCCATTTCGTCATGTGTGATTGCGTTTTTGTTAAGCTGACCTGTTCAATTGTTTGATTAGGTATAAATGGTATTTGTTACAGTTTCACTGGAGCTCAACTCGGGTCGACCCAACATACAGTACGTACCAGGAAATGTCTTAGTAAGTAAAAGCAGCCTTCGTGATATTCACGAGAGCATTCCTCGAGTGCCGAATAGTCTAAACATGTGCGGAAAGATGTGCCCGGTATGTCTCAAGGCATGTAAACGCTGCGCTGTGCTTACTGACTTTACTAAAGTTCAACTCGTTTTAGTTGTCTATACGTGAGAATATCACCAGTCCATGACATCCAAGGCTCTGAGCTCTAACTATATGCTATTTCCACATCTTCATGTGTGCCTTCTTGGTCTTGTCCCTCTGTTTCTCTTCTATAACATATCTCTTATCTTCCACTGTAAGTACGTCTCTCTATTCTATAACACAACCACTATATTCCGCTTAAGTACGTGTACCTTCTGCATAACACATCCACTATCTTCCACTGTAAGTACGTCTCTCTTCTACTTCACATCCACTATAAGTACGTCTCTCTTCTATAACATATCCTCGTTCTTCCATTTAAGTATGTCTGTCTTCAATAACATATCCTGCATCTTCCACTGTAAGTATGTCTGTATTCTATAACACATCCATTATCTTCCACTGTAAGTACCTCTCTACAGATGAAATAAAATGTAAACTTGAAACTCTGCAAAACCCTTCGGAGGAAAGCGTTGACTAAACTTGGTTGAACATCAAGAATACAATTCAATCTACCGCAGAAGAATGTCTTGGTGTGTTAACCACGCATAGAAAGAACAGATGGTTCAATCAAAAATGTGAAGAAGCAGTCATTAGGAAAGAGAATGCCAGACGTGTATGGTTAAATGACATCAATAACATCCAAAAGGAAGAGTATTATAGAAATGAATGTAAAGAGGCTACAAAAATAGTCAGACAGCAGAAGCGAGAATATATGAGTAATATAATCAAAGATATGGAAACTAATCACCAGAAAAATGAATCCAGAAAATTTTTTTAAGAACTGAAGTCAATGAAACGAGGGCACCAACAAAACACATATGGTTTAAAAGACAAAAATGGGAATATGATACATACCAATGAGGAAATGTGCAACACATGGAAAGAATATTTTATTGAATTACTAAATTGTGAAGCTCCAAGTAACATTTTCCCACAGGAAGAGGTTCTAACATGCGAACCACAAATTGAAGAACCTACATTTGAAGAAATCCTATATGTAATCACACGACTTAAAAACAATAAGGCAACTGGGACTGATGGAATTGCTGCTGAATTTATAAAGGCAGGTGGCCATGCATTACATCTAAAGCTATACGAACTAATAATAAAAATCTGGAGGACAGAAGAATTACCCCATGACTGGAAAGAGTCATTATTGATACCTATCTTTAAGAAAGGAGACAAGTTCCAATGTGGAAATTATAGAGGAATATCACTACTGTCCACAAGCTATAAGATACTATCCGCAGTATTACTAAATAGACTAAAACCATACTCAGAAGACATATTAGGTGACTACCAGGCGGGTTTTAGACAAAACAGATCAACAATAGATCAGATATTTATCTTACGACAAATAGCCGAGAAAAATTGGGAATATAAAAGAGATCTCCATAACATTTTTGTGGATTTTCAAAAGGCTTATGATAGTGTCCATAGGAATGGTCTATGGAATGCTATGCAGGAATTTGAAATACCAAGGAAGTTAATCAACATGACCAGACTATGCATGGAAGATACTTATAATATAGTAACATATAAAGGCAGGAAATCAGACCCCTTCCAAATAACATCTGGCTTGAAACAGGGTGATGCACTATCGCCGCTACTCTTCAATCTGGCTCTAGAGAAAGTTGTAAGGAAGATAAAGGAGGATTGTGATATTGGAGGAACATCCAAGCTGCTTGGTTATGCAGATGATATAGATATTATAGGGCAAAGTGAACAAAAGACATTGGAAATATTGACTCACTTAAAGGAAAAAGCCCAACAGATGGGGCTGGTTATCAACCAAGATAAGACAGAATATATGGTAATTTCAAGAGACGGAATGGCTAAAAACTCTGGCCACATACAAATAGATAATATGACCATTAAAAGAACGGAAACATACAAATACCTGGGTACTAATCTTCAACTGCTCCAACATCATAAGGGAAGAAATACAAACTAGAATCAACTCTGGAAATAAGATATACTATGCACTACAACATCTACTAAAATCAAAGGCGCTATCTCGTAACACCAAAATCACAATATACAAAACACTGATCAGACCAGTTGTGCTGTATGGCTCTGAAACCTGGAGTACAACGAAAGGAGACGAAGCCTTGTTACAAACCTTTGAGAACAAAATTTTAAGACGCATCTTTGGACCCATTAGGGATACACAAAGTGGAGAGTGGAAAAGAAGAAGTAACAAAGACATTTATGATCTGTTTAAGTCCCCGCTAATCACTGGTATCATGAAGGCTAATAGACTACAATGGCTGGGGCATATAGAAAGAATGGAAGATAATAGGAAAACAAAACTCGCTTACACTCAGGAAATAAATGACCGTAGACCCCGAGGTAGACCAAGAAGACGGTGGAGAGATAATACATGTACAGACCTACAAGCACTTGGAATCAACGACTGGCAAGAGAAGGTCCACAGAGAGACGAATGGAGACGGATTGTATTTGCAGCAAAGAACCTCAATGGCTCGGAAAGCTGAAGAAGAAGAAGAAGAAGAAGAAGTAAGTACCTCTCTCTTCCATAGCATATCTACTATCTTCCACTGTAAGTACGTCTCTCTTCTATAACATATCCTTTATCTTCCACTGTAAGTATGTCTGTATTCTATAACACATCCATTATCTTCCACTTTAAGTACCTCTCTCTTCCATAGCATATCTACTATCTTCCACTGTAAGTACGTCTCTCTTCTATAACATATCCTTTATCTTCCACTGTAAGTATGTCTGTATTCTATAACACATCCATTATCTTCCACTTTAAGTACCTCTCTCTTCTATAGCATATCTACTATCTTCCACTGTAAGTACGTCTCTATTCTACAACATATCCACTATCTTCCAACCGTAATTACGACTCTCTTCTACTCCACATCTACTGTAAGAAAGTCTCTCTTCTATAACACATCCACTATCTTCCACTGTAAATATATATCTTTTCTATAACACATACACTATCTTCTACTGTAAGTACGTCTCTCTTCTATAACATATCCACTATCTTCCACTGTAATTAAGTATCTCTTCTACTCCACATCCACCATAAGTATGTCTCTATTCTATAACACATCCACTATCTTCTACTGTAAATAGGAACTCTCTTCTATAATATTTCCACTCCCACTATCCTACACGGTAAAGAGTAAAGACGCCTCACTTCTACGTCATATTCACTACCTTGCACTGTAGATACGCCTCTGTTCCACACATTCCATACCAACCAACACACAGCTTGTTCGTAAAATCGCCAATACCAGGTGTGAAAGATAATACAACATAAACAACAGGATACTGGCAAAGGAAGCGTTTGATTAAAACACACGTATACACACACATGCACAGCTAAAGGCACACGCAGATAAACTCCAGAATGAAAATGAAACAAAGAAACACAATACTTTCGCTAAATGCTGAAGCAAGCATTTGAAATCATCATGACAAACAAAATCCTCTTGCAACACACACAAAAACTGCTTGTTTAGAGGTGTGAAATGTCTCATTTAACAGATGTGAGGTGGCCAGCTCATTTTATTTTGGCTATTACATTCCCTGGGCTATTGTAAAACATGATCTAGAGATTCGTCATTTCTAGCTACGTGCTCGTGATCAAAGACACATCTGATCTCATCTCATCATGTTCCTCTTGTACCTTGCAGTGTCGAGGTGAAGTATAAACATCGTGAGAGTGCCCGATTATGGGCTTCATATATCAATATTCCCATGGACTCTGCTATTCCCTCCGTCCAACGTTTACGTAGTCGGCCTCTTCCTCTGTTTCTATCTGGTCTGTACATCATTGCTTGTTGTGGTATGCTGCTGACTGGTAACCTACTTGCATGGCCAAACCATTTGACTTGCTGCTTTCTAATAAAATCTAGTGCTGCTTTAACCCCAAATTTAGTCCTGATTTCTTCATTTCTGATCTTATCTCTTCTTGATGCGTTGAGTATTCTTCTCAGGAACCTCATTTCTGTTGTTGTGATTTTTCTTTTCTCTTTTTCTGTCATTGTCCAGGTTTGGCATTGGTAGCATAGAGTTGGTAGGAAGATTGTGTTGTAAAGTGCTTTCTTAGTAGTTATTGATACAAGTTTGTTCTTTTTAGTATTGGTGCCATTTATCAAAGACACAGCCACACGAAATAACAACAACAAATATAAAGGCAGATGCAATAGTGGACTAAAGGCTTGACTGCCTGCTAGCGCCAGGGTCAGCGAGACAGAGCTGACGAATATACCCTGGCCCATCACCAAAATAGGGGGAGGGGGGAGGGTGTCATAAGACATGAATGCCATCTGGTCGACATGTACCGTAGGTGACGAGCACACCTGGATCTGAACAAAGCGTGCCGTGCTGGCCTCATCTGTCATATGCAATACACGTCTAGGCATTGATTGGCACTCACAGAAGGAAGTGGAACAGGATACATCAAACATAAACCGTAAGTACTACAGGAAGACTGAACTTGAACGTTGCCACCTCCAAATTGTGAATAGCATAGCAAACAAAAACATTCTCAATAATATTATTACAGTGCTATATAACCAATGATAAATGGCATAATTTCTCCAATGGAAGTATGTCATACTGAATCTCCAGCAGTTTAGATCCCGCGTCCCTATTGTAAGGACTTGGCATTGTATATTTGCGCTCGTATGCGTGCGCGCAATAACTAGACCCGGTTAAATACTAAACTGCTCAACTCTCGACGCCCTAACCTGGTCGGTAAATGCATGCAGACATGATGCAATGATGAGCCTGGGAATCATCATCACCAGCTGACTACCAGCTGGCATTAATCAGTGGCATGATCAAATGGGATGTTTAAACTAGAGACGTGAGAAGGTGCATGGGGGGAATGGTGGTTCACAGGCACCACAGCTGTGCCATTTGTTGGCCGGGGGAAGCCGGCATTCACTGAACTAGTTGCAGGTGGGGTGACAGGATCAGTTTACGTGGGTGGGTGGATATGTTCATGCTGTCTATGGATAGCAAAGGAGGTTTCTGGACAATCTGTATTCTGATCATATAAAAACACTCAATATGACCGAGAAGTTCGAGGGTGAGACAAACACACTGATAAGGGCGAGCGTTTCCACCGAAGTCATAGTAAACGGAGCAACATGGACGAGGCTATAAATAAACACACACACACACACAAACACACACACTCCGAAGAAGAAGAAGAAGAAGAAGAAGAAGAAGAAGAAGAAGAAGAAGAAGAAGAAGAAGAAGAAGAAGAAGAAGAAGAAATTCAACAGTCAATTACACTATTCAGACAAAGCACTGCTCAACTAAGACACATACTACCACACCCGACAGAAAGTGATACAATCAGTGCGGGACGGCAAGGCACCGAGTCAACTCTTTGACTGGACTCAAGTGATACAATCAGTGCGGGACGGCAAGGCACCGAGTCAACTCTTTGACTGGACTCAAGTGATACAATCAGTGCGGGACGGCAAGGCACCGAGTCAACTCTTTGACTGGACTCAAGTGATACAATCAGTGCGGGCCGGCACGGCACCCAGTCAACTCTTTGACTGGACTCAAGTGATACAATCAGTGCGGGACGGCAAGGCACCCAGTCAACTCTTTGACTGGACTCAAGTGATACAATCAGTGCGGGACGGCAAGGCACCCAGTCAACTCTTTGACTGGACTCAAGTGATACAATCAGTGCGGGACGGCAAGGCACCGAGTCAACTCTTTGACTGGACTCAAGTGATACAATCAGTGCGGGCCGGCACGGCACCCTGTCAACTCTTTGACTGGACTCAAGTGATACAATCAGTGCGGGACGGCAAGGCACCGAGTTAACTCTTTGACTGGACTCAAGTGATACAATCAGTGCGGGCCGGCACGGCACCCAGTCAACTCTTTGACTGGACTCAAGTGATACAATCAGTGCGGGCCGGCACCGCACCCTGTCAACTCTTTGACTGGACTCAAGTGATACAATCAGTGCGGGACGGCAAGGCACCGAGTTAACTCTTTGACTGGACTCAAGTGATACAATCAGTGCGGGCCGGCACGGCACCCAGTCAACTCTTTGACTGGACTCAAGTGATACAATCAGTGCGGGCCGGCACAGCACCGAGTTAACCCTTTGACTTGAATCAAGTGATAGAATCAGTGCGGGCCGGCAAGGAACCGAGTTAACTCTTTGACTGGACTCAAGTGATACAATCAGTGCGGGTCGGCACAGCACCGAGTTAACCCTTTGACTTGAATCAAGTGACAGAATCAGTGCGGGCCGGCAAGGCACCGAGTTAACACTTTGACTGGACTCAAGTGATACAATCAGTGCGGGCCGGTGCGACATCGAGTTAACTCTTTGACTGGCCTCAAGTGATACAATCAATGCGGGCCGGCAAGGCACCGAGTCAACTCTTTGACTGGACTCAAGTGATACAATCAGTGCGGGCCGGTGCGACATCGAGTTAACTCTTTGACTGGCCTCAAGTGATACAATCAATGCGGGCCGGCAAGGCACCGAGTCAACTCTTTGACTGGACTCAAGTGATACAATCAGTGCGGGCCGGCACGGCACCGAGTCAACTCTTTGACTGGACTCAAGTGATACAATCAGTGCGGGCCGGCACGGCACCGAGTCAACTCTTTGACTGGACTCAAGTGATACAATCAGTGCGGGCCGGCACGGCACCGAGTTAACTCTTTGACTGGACTCAAGTGATACAATCAGTGCGGGCCGGCAAGGCACCGAGTTAACTCTTTGACTGGACTCAAGTGATACAATCAGTGCGGGCCGTCGCGGCACCGAGTCAACTCTTTGACTGGACTCAAGTGATACAATCAGTGCGGGCCGGCAAGGCACCGAGTTAACTCTTTGACTGGACTCAAGTGATACAATCAGTGCGGGCCGGCACGGCACCCAGTCAACTCTTTGACTGGACTCAAGTGATACAATCAGTGCGGGCCGGAACAGCACCGAGTTAACCCTTTGACTTGAATCAAGTGATAGAATCAGTGCGGGCCGGCAAGGCACCGAGTTAACTCTTTGACTGGACTCAAGTGATACAATCAGTGCGGGCCGGCACAGCACCGAGTTAACCCTTTAACTTGAATCAAGTGATACAATCAATGCGGGCCGGCAAGGCACCGAGTCAACTCTTTGACTGGACTCAAGTGATACAATCAGTGCGGGCCGGCAAGGCACCGAGTTAACTCTTTGACTGGACTCAAGTGATACAATCAGTGCGGGCCGGCACGGCACCCAGTCAACTCTTTGACTGGACTCAAGTGATACAATCAGTGCGGGCCGGAACAGCACCGAGTTAACCCTTTGACTTGAATCAAGTGATAGAATCAGTGCGGGCCGGCAAGGCACCGAGTTAACTCTTTGACTGGACTCAAGTGATACAATCAGTGCGGGCCGGCACAGCACCGAGTTAACCCTTTAACTTGAATCAAGTGATACAATCAATGCGGGCCGGCACGGCACTGAGTCAACTCTTTGACTGGACTCAAGTGATACAATCAGTGCGGGCCGGCAAGGCACCGAGTTAACTCTTTGACTAGACTCAAGTGATACAATCAGTGCGGGCCGTCGCGGCACCGAGTCAACTCTTTGACTGGACTCAAGTGATACAATCAGTGCGGGCCGTCACGGCATCGAGTCAACTCTTTGACTGGACTCAAGTGATACAATCAGTGCGGGCCGGCGCGGTACCGAGTCAACTCTTTGACTGGACTCAACAATGCCCGAGTGGCCAAGTATGAACAGACACTAACAGGAAAACCCACTCCAACATAGCATCATGCAAAACAGACCTCCCGCTAAAGTTTCAGACAATCCCGCGAGACAGACAAACAAGATTTCTCCTGCCTTCTGACCTGTAGACAAACAACAACAACAACAGGCAGGCCCCGAGATCCCAGCACCCCCCAACGAATTCTGGCACAAAAGAATACACGCATTTACCATCGACCCCCTCTGTGCGTGATCACGCTCCATATATAACATGCATGATGGCTGTCTCATTATGGTAATTAACGACTTAATGTAGCACCGACTCGGATTCCACAATGCAGCAATGATCGGGGCCGCGAGCGTACAATCTACTACATCCCCAGGCACAATGGGCCAGAAGCAGCCCAGCATGAATACGCCGGCAGTAATTGCTCTCCCCCGTTGCCTGGTGGGATTACGGGGATAACGTCCGCCGCAAAGAACCGTAACTTGGTTTAAAGCACAGCTGTATTTAGAAACATATGTGGAGTGGTAGACAAATGGATAAATATGTTACAAGTTGATCCGCCAACAGCGGGATGGACAATCTACAGATAACAGGCTCGCTACAAATGACTGCTTGGGATGTTCACAATCAATGATGTGGCCAGACAAAACAAGTGTTTGTCAGCTGAGGCGTGTAGAGGACAAACGTCTACATACAAATAACCAATTGTCTTGTGTTTGTCTCATGTTTGTCTCATGTTTGAAGTAACACATACAAAGCTTCCGGGAACTGTTGTTATGCCCGATGACTCATTTCTTAATAAATATGCGCAGCTGTAACATTCATTATCTCTTTGTTGCGACTGTGATTATTGTACAGAATATTGTATATTGATTTTGTTTTTTTTACGCTGTTGCAGACTGACAACTGAATTGCCCGTTTTACTAACTGCATGCTGACCTGCGACAATGGGGTTTACTAACTGCATGCTGACTTACATGATGACCTACATGGTGACCTACAGTACAGTCGTACGTCACTGAGATGACCTACAGTACAGGGGTACGTCACTGAGATGACCTACAGTACAGGCATACGTCACTGAGATGACCTACAGTACAGTCGTACGTCACTGAGATGACCTACAGTACAGTCGTACGTCACTGAGATGACCTACAGTACAGTCGTACGTCACTGAGATGACCTACAGTACAGTCGTACGTCACTGAGATGACCTACAGTACAGGGGTACGTCACTGAGATGACCTACAGTACAGTCGTACGTCACTGAGATGACCTACAGTACAGTCGTACGTCACTGAGATGACCTACAGTACAGGCGTACGTCACTGAGATGACCTACAGTACAGGCGTACGTCACTGAGATGACCTACAGTACAGGCGTACGTCACTGAGATGACCTACAGTACAGTCGTACGTCACTGAGATGACCTACAGTACAGTCGTACGTCACTGAGATGACCTACAGTACAGTCGTACGTCACTGAGATGACCTACAGTACAGGGGTACATCACTGAGATGACCTACAGTACAGTCGTACGTCACTGAGATGACCTACAGTACAGTCGTACGTCACTGAGATGACCTACAGTACAGTGTGTCACTGGGGTTATCGGCAGACACGATGTGTTAATTGAACGTGGCAGGGAATAAAGAACTGCAGACTGTGACACAGTCCCAGCAAAACTGTGGCTTGGAAGCTCGATGAATGGAAAAACACAAACTCTTAAAAACAAATCGCTTAAAAGTCGACAGTGTCGACTTCATTGCACGGGGTTTTATCCCATATGGCTCAGTCTCTTTCCGCAGCGCGGAAAGCGTCGCACAAAGCACAATTCCGTAGCTCCAGCGACGACCCTCAGAAGTCTCCGAAAAACTGCACTCATGAGCCGAAGAACGCGGCCCGGAATCGAACCCACAACCGTCGGAGCCCGAGTCAGACGGCTTGACCACTTCGTCACGGAGCGAGGGAACAACACAACCAAACAACAACAAGAGATACCACAAAAGAAAACTTATCTATATATGCTTATATTATCAAGAAAGAATTCCTGTGTGTTCTATGTTTCAATTTGTTATTGATAAAGATTTGGATCCAAGAAACGTTCGCAGCCTTCGTGTGGGTTTTGCATACCTCGAGCGTCATAGTCACATAGGCTGCTTGTGTTGGGATTCCTGTGTTAATGAACCGCAGCGGCTGGAGCCAGGCTGAGATCATACTCCAGGATATTAATATCGTCGCTTGTTTGTTATTACTATTTCACACGAACCATTGGAAACGCGGTGTGTCCGGTGGGAACAACAACAATAAACAATTGTTACAGAAACGATATTTGACTCCATCAACTCTAAACGATTACACAGCACATGGCCTTCGGTTGAAATAACGGCTGTGAAACATCACAAGTGCATTACTTTCATTGGACGTGACCCCCGAGGAGGTCAGATTGATTTTGCGCGCTCTGGTCACATGTAACAAGAAAACACATTACGTGATGGCTGGAATTCAAAGGAACGGACAAAGGGAATTCACTAAATATCAACAGAGTTAACATGGCTTCTGGCTGTACAGTCAATTACTGCAATTATCTACACGTAATGCCGACCAGATCTAGAATGTAGAGGTTAAGTTAGTTGAAAATATCCTTTACAGGACGTCGCAGTCAAACCCCACATGTTTGGCTGTTTGTGATTTTCTAGATAAGTTAACGTTCAGTAATTTGCCTTGCTTTCTGAACGACCGGCACTCTTTCCATTGTGTGAAAATCAGTGCAAGGCGGTCTGCTTCCAAATCGCTCGGCAACTGTGTTTCGAACGCCGGATTGCGAATTGTGTTCGCAACCTTTCATTACAGAGCCGGTAAATACAACTGTAGATATGATAAATGGCAGCGGTACATTTGCTGCAAGTGTCCAAGCATACGGAGAACTGGGCCAACGATCAGCCCCATTTCCAGACAACTTATACGGAGATTTCAGAAACCCTGGAGGTGACCGCTGCTTTCTTGAATTATACCAGGTGCTCAGACTGCGTCTGAAGGTGTAAGTAAATTAGATGTGTTCAGTTGCTCAGCCACATATTGGCACATGGCACAAACTGTCCATAAGCGGACTACAAGTGACATGATACGATTATGCCGAGCAGACACTACCAGGGCAATCTCCCATTTCCCGGGCCATCTCTGACACCAATTCTCTGAGACGTGGGTCCAATCCACAGTGACATGCAATAGGTACACAGCTGGAGCTGAACCCAGGACAGCCGCCTGGGGAAGCCACTACACCAGCTCGACACAGTGAAGAACACACACTATGATAACACTTTTGCCGCCATCAGATCATGTGTCTGGGTAGGTACACAGAGGGCATCAATAGGTTACTAACTGGAAGCAGAGAGGCTCACAGAAAGCTAGGTGCCGACACCTGCAGTCAGATCTGCATGTGTACGGGAGCTAAACATGGGTGGAATGTTTCAATCAGCTTGTCGCAGTGATGGCCATTAAACTTGATCACGCTTATTTACACATCACAGGTGTTAAGAGCTAGGCCTGGGTTTGATTGTAAGAGGGCAGGTGCTTCAATCTGGGAGTTTTTTTTATGTTAAGAATGACAGTAGTTTATATAGGACAGAACAGGGAGAGGCCCGGGTGTTATTGGTGTCCATAAGGGAAGCCGCCAATAGTAGCACCGCAACCTGCCATGCATGTCGTGAGAGTCGACTTACAGGGTTGGTATTTGACTGTCACATTATAGTTAGCTTTGCAAGAGAGGCATGAGGAAAATCCCAGTGGAAAATATCAACAATCAGGTGGATTGATCAAAGGCAGTAATGGGAAAGTTCTCACGAATACTGAAGATCACTTGAAGAAATGGACTGAATGCTTTGATGAACTTCTGAAAAGGCCAGTCCCAGAAGAGCTTCCAGATATCCAGCATGCAGACATTGCGAGTCTTTTATATGGGATAAGTCAAGAATACCCTCTAGGATAAGTCAGAGAGTCTACACTGTACAGGATAAGACGGCAAGTGTGTGTGTGTATGTGTGTATGTCAATGTCTGTGTGGGGTGGGTGTATATATATATATATATATATATATATATATATATATATATATATATATATATATATATATATATATATATATATATATATATATAATATTACTACTCACATCACAGAATGGTATAGAAAACTTCATAACAACAACCCACAGGAATAGTGAAAAATCACAACTTATATCTTAACATAGCAAACACAAATAAAATTACTATGGAGAAAGAAATATATGTTAATGAAGACAGATTGGAGGTGGTGGAAAATTTCGCATATCTTGGGTCATTGATTACCAAAAAATGACGACACAATGAAAGGAATTAAACGACAAATATCAAATGCCCTTCAAAGTCTAAAAGAACTGGTGGGACAGATAGGACTAAACAAATTATATTTTTTTTTTTATGAGCATGCATCTTTTCCATTGCAACATACGCCTGTGAAACATGGACACTTACTAAACAAGCCGAACAGCGCATAAATGCCTTTGAATATAAATGTTAAAGACGGGTTCTAAGAACATCTTGGGTAAAGAAAAGAACAAATGCATCTATACTTCAAGAGCTGAATACTGAAGAGGTTTGGCTATTAAAGACGATAAAAAAAAGAAAACTGAAATATTTTGGTCACTTGAAGCTTCATCAAAGTTTGGAGAGAACAATAATGGAGGGGTAGATGCCTGGGAAGAGAGGTAGAGGAAGGCCAAAGAGAAGATGGGTGCAGGATGTGGCGGATGATCTCCAGATGGGTGTATCGGACGCGGGACATCTTGCTTATGATCGAGAGGTTTTCGGGAAGATTGTTATGGGAACGAGGTTCTGCAAAGGACATGCTACTGAATGAATGAATGAATGAATGAATGAATGAATGAATGAAAACATTAGATTGGATCGGCAAACATCAAATTCTGTTAAAGGATATTGGGCTGTGTCAGACAGAGTTCTCTTCGTAAAATTAAATTGAAGACCTTTTAAAATAAATGTCATTCAAGTATATGCTCCAACAAGTGAATGCAGTGAAGACAGTGTAGAGGCATTGTATAATGACATGGAGTCTGCTTTGAAGAACTGTAAAAAAAAAAAAAAAATCAGTCATTAAATCAAATAATCAATCATTATAATGGGTGATTTCAACGCAAAAAGTATGAAATCAAGGCGATGGATGCAGTGTAGGCAACCATGGTCTGGGAGAGCGAAACGAAAGAGGATACAGACTTGTACAAAAGAAATCGTTGTAGGAAACACCTGGTTTAAACAGCATCCTAGAAGATTATTGACATGGAGGAGTCCAGACAGCAGGATTAAGTCAGTTAGTCTATACTATGTGATAAGTCTACGAGTCTACATTATATGAGATAGGTTGGGAGTCTATAGAATATATGATACGTCGATGAGTCTATATCATATAATATAATATGTGATAAGTCGGCGAGTCTATATAATAACAATACATTGCCATACAGATGATTAGACCCCAAGTCATATGGTGCGAACAGCCGTGTTTTAGCCCGTCGACCACCGATTCTTCGTGGAGATAAGCATGCCTCAAAGTCGAGGAACACATGAATTATGGTTTTATAAAACGCATATCCTTTTCAGGACGTTACAATCACCCTCAGCCTCTAGGGGCTGTTTGTGATTTTATTTAAAACACAGAAGCCACAAACAAATATTGCACGATTTCATGCCTGACAAAATTCGTCGCATCTCGTCAGGTGCACACAGCATAGTTATACAACATATGAAGTGAATAAACAAAATAAAACTTTGGCTGAAACACTAAATACATGGTCACCGATATTGTTGGAATGTGGAGTATGTTAGTCTAAAAGTATTATTTTAAAAAAAGTTCTTCTGTTGGCTTAGTTTACCAAGCAATTACGTCTATTATGCACCAACAATATATACCGGATATCCGTAGCATACATCTGTGCAAATATGTCACAAAGATAATTAATGATGTTCACAGTAATGTCGCCGCTTGCTAGACTCAGAGACGTAAAACCGCGCAATCCAGTGTAGCTAACAGAATAGAACGCTCTCTCTCTCTCTCTCTCCCTCTCTCTCTTCTCTCTCTCTGTGCATGCGTGCGCTCGCGCGCGTGTGTGTGTGTGTGTGTGTGTGTGTGTGTGTGTGTGTGTGTGTGTGTGTGTGTGTGTGTTTAGTGGGACAATTTGTTTTTATGCAATTTAGGATTTACCGAGACTGGGCCAAATGAAAGTTATAACACAATAATTATCAACGATAACAAGTATGATAATTTGACTCAAAGTCGACAGAAACATGGAACGGCCACAACAAGAACAATAAAGACACAGCTAGTATCGTAAAACAACATCAAATCAATCGACAACAAAGGATAACTAATTAATTCTGGGAAGGCGGTTTATCGCCCCCTGAACAGACAGTTCCCGGATGTGACGAAACACCAGAAATAAATAATAGTAACAATGCCAGGGGTTCGGATTGTGGATTCTGGATACATACTACTGCCCAGGACAGCAGAAGCGCCACATCCCCGACTATCGACTGAAGGCAATCTGGTAGAAGTATCAATTGAGTTTGTCTCAGAAACACCGCCTGAAACTCAAACGGAAGCTAATGGAAGAGCAGGCGTCAGACATAGCCCCAATGCTTTCCCAGAGCTCAGATGACTCCGCGGTCTGGTTATAATTGGGTCTGATAATTAGGAGTCAAACGCCAACCATCCCCGTCCCTTCTTGTAGTTATTATTCTACAGGCGTCTTGTTACACTCTGGACGGAGCCGGATTAACTGCTGTCTCAGAGGGAAGCTTTTACGGATAAGGGTCCTGTTCATTATGTCTAGTCTCGTCTACTTTGTATTTCTGATAATTTCCCATATCGTCTAAAATACTTTCTTTACCGCTTCCAATATTGTATACATTCTATATCGTCTACACTATTTTCTAAATTATCGCTAATAATTTCATTTTCTATATCAATACTTTCTGTACTGCTTTCAATATTGTATGCATTCTCTAACACTTTCTATATCGGCTCCAACATTTCTATAGTATCGCTAGTACCGTGCCAGTCAGCCTGCTTCGTGGTGAAGGTCTTACGGACGCAGTTCGTAATTCCGCATACCCGCATTCGAAACACAGCTGTGGGCGATTTGACAACAGACCGCCTTACGTTGGTTTTTTTATGAATTGGTATAGGTGCCTGTCGTTCAGAAAGCATTGGCAAACTACTGAACGTAAACTTGCCCAGTAATCACGAACAGTCAAATATGGCTGATGTTGACTGTTACGTCATGTAAAGGATACGCAACTAACTAACCTTGTCAGTCACACTGTCAGTCAGTCAGTCAGTCGCTGTTCTAACTTCAAAGGAACGAGTCACCCTATTATTTCTCTGTTCAAGTGCCAAGGACAATCACACAGTTTGCTTCTCGCTGCCCCACGTGAACAATGAAACATGTAATATGTAAGGCAAGCCAGCTAGTTCAGCAACCGACCACCCGCCACTGTCCTGAACATGCAGTCCACAGCACAAACCACGGTGGACAAATGAAAAGGTATTCCACATGAAATCCACAGCACACAGTGTCGCTTCACGTACTTAACTTAGTACCTGGGCGACAGAATTATGTACTACAAGTCTAATTGGGGCACAGCATAGGCAAAACCGTAGCAAAGAGCCAACAACGCCCCGAAGCTTTAATGGATCACCCGCCTATCCGAAATATTGGACCAGAAGTCTATATTGTCACTAGTCTTATATATAAATTAGGATCTCCGTCTGTCTGTCTGTCTGTCTGTCTGTCTGTCTGTATGTATGTATGTCCTTTATTTGTTCGCGAACGGCCCATCCGATTGAGATGAAATTTTCTACACGCCTTCCTTTCATTCCAGCGCTGCCAACTGTGATATTTTGTTAGTGTGAAAACGCCTGCTTACTCAGTATTATTACATTTTTCATTTTTCATTATAATTTCATATATCTCAGGGGACCTAACTCTGTAAAAGTTATTTAAAGGGGCATAACTTTTCTGTATAACTTATAGTCATATTGTGGCATCGTTTTCAAAGATTTATAAACTCTTTGTCCATAGTTATGTACCGGCATATGAGTTATAATAAATAATGATACAATCTGTAAGGCATTTTCAAAGTTTTCATAAAAATAATGCACAATGCATAACATTGTAACTCATCTTTTTTTGCTTAAGAAGTTACTGTAGTCATGCAGGTGATTAGAAAGAGTTTTCATTAAAAATAATGGATGGTGTGTGGAAGGACATTCTTTTAAGTTACTTTTTTTGTTGTATGAATTTAATGAGAACTTATATGACTACTTATATGAATTAAATGAGATGCTCCCCACCAGGGACTGGGCGAAGCCGGACAGGGTCAGGCAGACAGATAGACAGCCAGACAGATAGATAGTCGGGAACAGGAACTTATATGACTACTTATATAAATTAAATGAGATGCTTCACACCAGGAGCTGGGCGATGCCGGGCCGGGTCAGACAGACAGACAGACAAACAGACAGACAGTTAGTCGGCAACGGGAACGGGAACTTATATGACTACTTATATTAATTAAATGAGATGCTCCCCACCAGGGACTGGGCGAAGCCGGGCAGGGTCAGGCAGACAGATAGACAGACAGATAGACAGACAGATAGACAGTCGGGAACGGGAACTTATATGACTACTTATATGAATTAAATGAGATGCTCCACACCAGGAGCTGGGCAATGCCGGGCCGGGTCAGACAGACAGACAGACAGACAGACAGACAGACAGACAGTCAGTCGGTAACGGGAACGAGAACTTATATGATTACTTATATGAATTAAATGAGATGCTCCCCACCAGGGTCTGGGCGAAGCCGGGCAGGGTCAGCTAGTACTTTATATTTTTTTCATATCTAATACTTTCCGTACCGGATTCAATATTATTAATATCGACTCTAGCACGTTTTGTTCTATATCGTCTCCAATATGCTTAATATTGTCGTTAACACTTTTTATTTTTCGTATCAGATGCTTTCTGTACCGCAGTAAATACTTTCTATATGGTCTTCATAGGGATAACGCTGTCTCTACTCATATCCAATATTTCCTGACCGTCTCAACGCCATTTCGTATTTTAAAATATCACTTTCTGTAACGTTTCCAATACTGTACCTTCCCTAAAACTGACTACATTTTCACGAATACTTTCTATATTGTCTCTAATACTTTTGATTGTGATATCAAATACTTTCAATGATTTTCGAAAACCTTTTGAAAAATCTTTCAAAATGTTCAGTTTCCGGTATTTCCTGCTTTTTCTACCTTTACGTCCCTTTATGGCACCCAGTATGTTTTATATTCTGTATTGTCTCCTACATTTAATATATTATCTCTAATGCATTCTGTCCGGAATATTTGCTGATATATTTCTAAGTAATTTCTATAGCACTGCTACCTTTGTCCATCTTCAAAATCTCGATACAATGCCTCATATTTTCTATATCCACTATTTCGTGCTTTCAATATTTCTATCGCAGTTATTTTCTTTCTTCTCCATAAGATTTTCTAAATCGTCTCATGCTTTCCTCTCTTTTGCCGTCTCATACATCTTTCCCCATACCCTCCCAATTTTATAAATCTATGTCTACAACTCTTTTCTCCTCGTGTTTCAGTCTCGTATATATGATATTAAATGTTGTCTGATATTGCTGTTAAGAATTCTACATAAGCTTAACTTGGCCAAATGCTCATCAAGATCGACAGTAAAGCTCTCTGGACAACACAATAGATGATCTGTCTCCCGCAGCAAAATATCGTAGAGTGTAGATGGTGATTATTCTACTAAATCACTGGTTGTGCACACTTAGGGTTCATCACTATATGACTCTTCTTGCTGGGACCACACAACTCATATACCTACCTAAATACGTACCTACCAACTTACCACTTTACCTACGTAACTACGTACCTACAAATTTACCTAACTAACAACGTACCTACCAATTCACCTACCTAAGTACGTACCTACCAACCTACCAATTTATCTAACTAACTGTGAGTGGCACCTTGCAGTCTTGACAGACCAAAGTATGTGAGTTGGAATGTGGCCAAAATTCCATCACAATGCCTGGGCAGAGCTTCAGATAAACATGAGGTGCCCAAACGACATGTTCAGTCTCTCGGCCTTGCCCTGTGTATTCCAGAGGAATGGGTAACCAATACGTCTGGCACAAGGTAGGCTGCAGACGCTGTTAACTAACTACATACCTACCAATTTACCTAACTACGTACCTACCAATTTACCTACTTAACTACATACCTACGAACCTACCCATATAGCTACCTATATAGGTACGCACCCAGCCATTCACCCCAGGAACTAACGCACGCGTTATATGGTCTGTATCTCATCACAGATTGATGAGGCCCAGTCTGAAGCCGCTACCGGCATGTTGCAAATGAAAACAGACACGAGAACAATACGTCAATACGACAAACAATTACTCTGTTCTACAAAAGCACTGCACTGGTTAGCACGTCCCGTGAACACGTGCCTCATCATTTATTGAAGAGCACAGGCTGGCCGAATGTGTCGAATTAGGCATTGCGTCAAAGAGCAAGTGGGCGCAGAAAACGCTAGTGTCTGTTCTGAACTAGTTACAAATGTGTAAACACAGGACGTATACAGGAAGACAAATCAACAATGTTTAAAGTTGAACATCATAAGGCACGAACAATTAGCAATGATAAAGAGAATCAATTAACAGAGGTGCGTGAAGTAAATAAGCACGAGCAGACAGAATAATGTAACACAGGTGGAGTATATATACTAGAAATGGAAAAACGTATATAGCAAGCCGGCAGGGGATCTCCATAGTGCTCGTAGAAAAACTAAGAAGTATAAACGGTTGGAAACAAAGAAAGAGGAAAACCACGTAAACGTCGAACGGAGGGAATAGCCGAGTCCATGGGGATATCGATATAAGAAGCCCATAATCGGGCACTCTCACGAAGTTTATACTTCACCTCGACACCGCAAGATACAAGGGGAACATAATGAGATGAGATGAGTATATACTAAAATGGAAGCAAACAATAAATTAACATAATACGACAGATGGATTTAGGTAATAACTGACCTTGGGTGCTGTGGATAAATGACCGCAGAGACATTGTTACCTGCACTGAAATATGCCATGGAGGGGGGAGTTTATCTCACTGACCTGAGTTCAAAGTTCACCCCAGCCTAATAATACTATGGAAATCGATGTAATAATAATATGGGCACTGGACACATCTCCTGGTGAGTAAAGTATTAAAGGCATGTTGTCTAGTCACGACAGGTCTACACGTATGTGCCGAGCACCATATATTCAACAGTCTCATGGCGTGAATTGAATCCTGGATTTGATTTGATTTGAATTACTTGTTGAAGAATCCTTACATTCACTGCCATATTCAAAACTGTCTTGGCGCTGTGTTAACAATTACAGCTTTTGTATTCTTTATACCTAATTTTAATTTGTATTATTTAAAGTTAAACACAATAAAATTAAGTTGGGGTTTAAATTACTGTAGGTCTATGTGTGTTGCATATTTTAGCTTCAAGAATGTATTGTTTTGCTTTAGTTTATGTTGTATGAATTATGTATATGTAATATGCGCCTGGCCAGATGCAGAGAAATATGTAAGGTAATACTTTGTGAAATGTATTGTGTGTGTCATCGTTATATCTAAGACATGTTCATTGCTTAGTTGTTCATAGTTATATCTAAGACATGTTCATTACTGAGTTGTTCATGGTTATATCTAAGAAATGTTCATTACTGAGTTGTTCATGGTTATATCTAAGACATGTTCATTACTGAGTTGTTCATGGTTATATCTAAGACATGTTCATTACTTAGTTGTTCATCGTTATATCTAAGACATGTTCATTACTTAGTTGTTCATCGTTATATCTAAGACATGTTCATTGCTTAGTTGTTCATCGTTATATCTAAGACATGTTCATTACTTAGTTGTTCATCGTTATATCTAAGACATGTTCATTACTTAGTTGTTCATCGTTATATCTAAGACATGTTCATTACTTAGTTGTTCATCGTTATATCTAAGACATGTTCATTACTTAGTTGTTCATCGTTATATCTAAGACATGTTCATTACTTAGTTGTTCATCGTTACATCTAAGACATGTTCATTACTTAGTTGTTCATCGTTATATCTAAGACATGTTCATTACTGAGTTGTTCATGGTTATATCTAACACATGTTCATTGCTTAGTTGTTCATCGTTATATCTAAGACATGTTCATTACTTAGTTGTTCATCGTTACATCTAAGACATGTTCATTACTTAGTTGTTCATCGTTATATCGAAGACATGTTCATTACTGAGTTGTTCATCGTTACATCTAAGACATGTTCATTACTTAGTTGTTCATCGTTACATCTAAGACATGTTCATTACTTAGTTGTTCATCGTTATATCTAAGACATGTTCATTACTTAGTTGTTCATCGTTACATCTAAGACATGTTCATTACTTAGTTGTTCATCGTTATATCTAAGACATGTTCATTACTTAGTTGTTCATCGTTATATCTAAGACATGTTCATTACTGAGTTGTTCATCGTTACATCTAAGACATGTTCATTACTTAGTTGTTCATCGTTACATCTAAGACATGTTCATTACTTAGTTGTTCATCGTTATATCTAAGACATGTTCATTACTTAGTTGTTCATCGTTACATCTAAGACATGTTCATTACTTAGTTGTTCATCGTTGTATCTAAGACATGTTCATTACTTAGTTGTTCATCGTTACATCTAAGACATGTTCATTACTTAGTTGTTCATCGTTATATCTAAGACATGTTCATTACTTAGTTGTTCATCGTTACATCTAAGACATGTTCATTACTTAGTTGTTCATCGTTATATCTAAGACATGTTCATTACTGAGTTGTTCATGGTTATATCTAAGACATGTTCATTGCTTAGTTGTTCATAGTTATATCTAAGACATGTTCATTACTGAGTTGTTCATGGTTATATCTAAGACATGTTCATTACTGAGTTGTTCATCGTTATATCTAAGACATGTTCATTACTTAGTTGTTCATCGTTATATCTAAGACATGTTCATTACTTAGTTGTTCATCGTTATATCGAAGACATGTTCATTACTTAGTTGTTCATCGTTATATCTAAGACATGTTCATTACTTAGTTGTTCATCGTTATATCTAAGACATGTTCATTACTTAGTTGTTCATCGTTATATCTAAGACATGTTCAATACTTAGTTGTTCATCGTTATATCTAAGACATGTTCATTACTTAGTTGTTCATCGTTATATCGAAGACATGTTCATTACTTAGTTGTTCATCGTTATATCTAAGACATGTTCATTACTTAGTTGTTCATCGTTATATCTAAGACATGTTCATTACTTAGTTGTTCATCGTTATATCTAAGACATGTTCATTACTTAGTTGTTCATCGTTATATCTAAGACATGTTCAGTACTTAGTTATGTCATCGTTATATCTAAGACATGTTCATTACTTAGTTGTTCATCGTTATATCTAAGACATGTTCATTACTGAGTTGTTCATGGTCTACTAATATTTAGAGATCCTCTTCTGGTTCAGCCAAGAAAACATCGTATCTGGTGTTGATTATTGATTACCCTGACCTCCAGTATTGAGCCTTGGTTAACTTTCAAATGTTTGACTATATTCTCTGTATATATATATATATATATACTCATGTAGAAGAGAAGTAGAAGCAGAAATGAACAAGCGGGAAGGTCACGGGCAGAGCTGCTAAACATATGGGAAGACTGAATTGAGTTGGCCAAGGGTCTATGCCCATTGGAGGATAGAGGGCAACAGAAGAAGAGGAAGAAAGAAAATGAAAATACTTGTGTGTACACTTGTCTTCACCTGACGACTCCGTGGTTGAGTGACAGGATAACAATGTACAAGCGAGCTAGTCCGGGGCATGATAAACCGCAAATGAGCTTGTTCTTACACTTCCGGTGCGCTGATGCCGAAATAGTGAGTTTAGTCCCTACCTGGGTCAGCTGGACTAAAATGTTGACTTCTCGTCCTTGTCTTGGGGACGTAAATTACAAGTACCTCAGAAGTCGGAGTGGGTTCGCCTGATGACAAGGGACACTGGTAACAGGAAAGCTAATCCACACGTAAAAATCAGAAAAGTACTACTAGTAGTAGTACCGCTTTATAGAATACGCTTGAGTTCAAAGAGAATAAAAAAAAAAAAAAAACACTTCACCTCGCCTGACGTACACATGCAAACTAACCACACCAAAGGCGCAGGAGAGTGAAATACCCCAGCACCCCAAGATAGAAACAGCAATCTGATTTCTGATATCGGAAATCCTATTTTGTAAATGTTGCTCTTATTGTATGCACATATGGTGTCACTGAAAATCGATCCGCAGCGTTTTAACATGCAACTGTATGTAAGCCCACCAGACAGTTACACTTCCTGTAGATAGGACTGGCTGTTAATATCAGACCGTACTCTTACTCACATGTGCTCAGCTCAGGCAGTCACATATCTTCCATGTGCTTCCCTTTCTTCCTCTCTAGCTCCTCTTATCTCTTTCTCTCTCCCTCTCTGTCTATTCTCTCTCTCTTCCCCCCCCCCTCTCTTCTTCTCTCTCTCTCTCTTTCTCGCTGACCCTGTCCCTCACACTACCGTTCCACAGAAAATAACATCAGAAACTATATACGGATTACAGACTGAGAGCTACAGTTTTCACAGCAAATAAATTCTACTGGAGACCTTGGCAAAACCAATAGCGCACGAAAAGCTTCTTTAACAGACGAGTCATCAAAAGACAGCAGTTACCTCATTATGGTCATGCTGCTTTGTGTGTGGGTGTTTTAGGTGTTTGTATGTGTGAGGGATCAATTTAGGAAACCGCAACCAGAAAATGAACGGCGTTATGCTCTCACGTGTATCTCACAGCAGAAACATCGGGTATATATTGCACCTTCCTGTCACTTCCTCCCCTATAGATTTAGTGCGTGAATGAATTAGTGAGTGAGTGACAATGTATGCATATATGTGTGCATGTCTGCAGTTTCCACAATACTAAAATTGCCTTACCGCCATCAGTGTGCTAAGTTCGATTCCGCCCGTTCGTCGCTGCCATGGACTGCATCTAGCGAATCATAAAGTCTACGCGAAATATGCACGATACTAAAGTTATGTGTCGTTCGACATTCTAGGATAGATGAGAACCCCCAGGCAATACATGCACGCACGCACCCACATACACAGACACGCGCGCGCGCACGCACGCACGCACACACACATGCTGTTGTCCTGGGAATCAGGCGCTGTGTGTCCCGGGTTAAAATCCCGCTTGAGGACGGACTTGTCCCTTCAACACGCAGCTACGAGTGTATCCCAGCTTCATCACATGGGCACCAACAAATGCCCTCAGAAGTAGAGTGTCAGGCATGATAGTAACTCGCCTCAACCTTCGAGCGCTTTTGGTCTAGAAAATATGGGCTTCTCCCCGCCTCGATGACAGTACAACCTGGTCCAAAATCGCTATCTTTCATATGCATACATGTGTGTGTGGTGTGTGTGTGTGCGTGCGTGAATATACATATTCATAGGCAGCTGCAGAGAGAGAGAGAGAGAGAGAGAGAGAGAGAGAGACAGAGAGAGAGAGAGAGAGAGAGAGAGAGAGAGAGAGAGAGAGAGAGAGAGAGAGAGAGAGAGAGAGAGTAGAGAGAGTAAAGAGCGAGAAAGAATGAGAGACTGAAAAAGAGAAGTGAGAACCGGGAAGAGAGAAGGCAGGGATAGAGAGAGAGAGAGAGAGAGAGAGAGAGAGAGAGAGAGAGAGAGAGAGAGAGGCTAGGAGGGGAAAACAGGGAGAGACATGACAGGGAGTTGGCAGTGAGAAGGCAGGAAGAGAGAGGGGGTAAAGAGATAGAATGGGAGAATGAGAGAGAGAAGTGAGAAACGAGAAAAGAGAAGGCAGGGGTAGAGAGAGGAAGAGAGAGAGAGAGAGGTGGGGAAGGGAAAACAGGGAGAGACATGACAGGGAGTGGGCAGGGAGAAGGCAGGAAGAGAGAGAGAGAGAGAGAGAGTAAAGAGAGAGAGAGAGTAAAAAGGGAGACCAAATGGGAGAATGGGAGAGAGAAGTGAGAAACGGGAAGAGAGAAGGAAGGTGTAGATAGAAAGAGAGAGAGAGAGAGAGAGAGAGAGAGACGGGGAGGGGAAACAGGGAGAGACGTGACAGGGAGTGGGCAGGGAGAAGACAGGAGAGAGAGAGAGAGAGAGAGAGAGAGAGAGAGAGAGAGAGAGAGAGAGAGAGAGAGAGAGAGAGAGAGAGAGAGAGAAACATAGAGCAGGGACCGGGATAGACGAGAGTGAAGACATATATAAGGCAGAGAAGAGGCAGAAGGCAGGAAGAAGAAAGAAGAGAGAAGGGGGGAAGAGAGTAGAGAGAAGGGGCGGAGAGACCACGGACAAGAGAAAGGAGGGAGATAGAAAGAGGAGGCGGGAGAATAGGGGCGCCACCAAGATATTGAACAACGGCGACGAGCGACAAGAAAATACCCCTGTGTGGTGTTTAATCGGTCATTGCTGTACTTAAATTCAAAAGCTGTGGCTGCAATTAGTACACGTCTGTTGAAATTGTGAAACTTCTTCTTGCCACAGTCTGGCATTACTTCACGCGAGGACTGGCACAGAAATTGACACGACCAACAGTTACAGCTGGCTTGGATGCAATTAGCTATAGACATTTTGCCGATGGGACTCCATGGATGCAGTTTGCCCGGGTGCTGTATAATTGTTTGTCAATACTATGTAAATTTTTGCTTCAACAAAGGATTGCCATTATGGATCGGATTGAACCCTGAGAGTGGTACATGTGGCAGATATGGAAGCCGTTTCCCAAGATAAACATAGTAGATGAGACAGTGTTGGCGATGCTGGATGAAATCAATGTTAGTCAAGTTGAAGCCGACTCGTCTTCGTGGATGGGAGAAAGAGCACCTCTCCACTACCGTGAAAGTATAGCCTTGGCTACACCTTTCCTCACGCTCCACGGAACCTCTAACTCAGTGGTTCTCAACCGGGAGGGGGGGGGGGATTTTAGGGTTCCCAAGTAGGGGTGGGGGGGGGGGGGGAATTAAGATTATTTCAAGGTCGCGTTAATACAAGGATCAATTACTTGATATTGTTTTTCCCTCCATACTTTACGGTTCTGTATTTCTCGCCCTTCTGAAATTCGTTTTATAACGTTAAAAAAAAAATGTTGTTGCGTATCCCTTACGGGACGTTGCAGTCAACACCAGCATTTTCAGCTGCTGTTGATGTACTAGGCAAGTGTTACGTTCAGTAGTTTGCCATTGCTTTCTGAACGACCGGCCCCTATACCTTTTTTCGAAAAAACCAGCACCGCTGTGTTTCGAACCCGGGTATACGGGCTCACAAACCGCGTTCACAAGCCCTTAGCCACAGAGACCGGATTATAACGTAAGTAGACCCGCAAATCACGTTTTATGTAGACGTCTAGACTTGTTCTAGTATGCCTTATTAAATTTAGATTATATTTTTTTTACATATACTGTGTAGAAAGGGGGGAGGAGGGGATTTACAGAAAGGAAATACGAAAGAGGGCGGGGGGGGGGAATTACATTCTGAATATAGGGTGAAGGGGTGCATTGGTGAAAAGAGGTTGAGAACCACTGCTTTAATTGGTCCCACATTTCCCTGATGTATATGGCGTGTGTGCGTCTCTCTGAGAGTGAGTGTGTGTGTGTGTGTGTGTGTGTGCATATGTGTGCATATGTGTGTGAGCGCGCGTGTGTGTGTGAGAGCGTGTGTGTGAGCGTGTGTGTGAGCATGCGTGTGTGTGTGTTGTGTGTGTGTGTGATTTCCAAAGAAAGTACAACCGTAAGGTGCTTCTAGCGAGCATGACACAGGTGCGAGGGACATGAACAATAGTGTAGTGCTGTGACAAGCAGTCAGGTCTCAGTCAGATATGACTGAGCTACCGTATGGCAGTAGACGGTACTACCTGCTTTCTGTTAGCGCCGAGTGTTGGGCAGCGCACACTAAACCCGACAGCTCTCACTGTGTCAACAGCGTCCGGCGGAGGAGCATTTGGGAGGTTGCAAGACTTATCCTAGTGGGAGGTAATACAACCTAAAGATTAAATGTCATGGCAGGGTAGACCACACTATAAGCCTTTGTTGGCAACTGGTCTAGGATCGAAGCTCCGACAGGCGGATGGTTAGAGCACTGCTTTGCTGATCCAGCAACTTCTGCCGCTTGTCTTGTTCCAGATGCATCAGTGTTACCTTTCATGTGGTGTAAACTACTAGTCAGGCCGAGAGAGGGATAACACTACGTGGGCAACTAGCGATCTCTACAATTCAGCCCAGGCTTGTTATATATATAATTTATTATGCTTTTGTTTAAAAGCACAATATAGCAAACTATCCTCCGTCAAAACGGCAAGGTGCCAGTACAGTAATGGTGTGAAGAAAACGCATACTTGCGTCCGTCAACTCAGTTTGTTTAATGTCTAGAATGGCATTTCCTGGTTCAGAAAACTATAATGCGAAACAGCCACTTTCAGTTCATAATACTGCTGTATAGTATATATGAATTTATAGTGATCTCATGCTCCAATAAAAATATGTGTAATATGACTGATCACCCCCACCCCACAATGCCAGGAGCTGGTATATTTGGAGTGATATTTTCTTCTTTCGTTCCTGTGAAATATTTGTCTGTTGTCTCTTGCGTGAACTTTAGTGTCTGTTTTATGTTTTTATTTCACTCAGTGGTCCATAGAGTTTATCTTCCAATGTTGTTTCTCTAGGACAGAAAGTTTGTCTACATATTTCATACTTTGAGCAGTCTTGAAATATGTCATCTGTTGTCCGTGCACATGCTGATTCGCCAATCTTGAATTGTGTATACATGTGGTTACGTAATCTTTGTGTAATGTGCTGAGGGGCAGAATAATGATTTTTTGTTTCTGGTCTGTCCATAAAGTGGTAATCGCCTTGAGCAGGTGTTGATAGCTTTCTGATTGATTTGATTATTCCTTTCTTTTGGTGGTATAATTCTATTCTCCAACGGCAGTATCCACAATACGGCAACCTCAAAATGCAGTATCTTAGCACACATGAAGGCATAATGCTTATCACTTCATATTCCAAAGACGTTTCTGCCACGTGGACGCCTGTTTAGCTTGGAAATGGACCACCCATCAATTCACACCCGGATACATCAAAAAAACTTATCAACAAGGAGAAGGACAACACAAAACACATTGCATCGGTGACGGTACAAACGAATGTATCGCGGAATCCTCAGCACAAATGGCACTGCAGAAAAGCGTACCTCAGAAAACGGAGCACCGGAGATGATACAAACGAGTGTATCTCGGAAAACTTAGCACCGGTGATGATACAAACGAGTGTATCTCAGAATACCTAGCACCGGTGATGATAATACAATTGAGTGTATCTCAGAATACCTAGCATCGGTGATGATACAAACGAGAGTGTCTCGGAAAACTTAGCACCGCCGAAGAAAAAAACCGAGAGCTTTAAATATTCCGCTGTGCAAAGGTTTTCTAATTTTAAAATTAAACATGGGTACCAATTGATTGTTAACACCCTACCCCCCCCCCCCCTCCCAACCATATCTCTCTCCCACACTCCCCACCCCCTAGTTAATCATTTCGCCTTTATCTGAGACGGTCAGAAATCGACCCTGTACTCCTGGATCAGAAGATAGTATAACACTGGAATTTTATTCGATCTCCTCGAGTTAGAGGTGAACATAATACCCCAGGCCTGTCAACGCCCACAGAACAACCTATCCCAGAACCAAGTATATCGATAAATGCATGAACTGGACACTCGGTGTTAGAAAGGGTGCGCGCTATTATAGAAATAAGTGTGAACTTACTACAGGTGCGTGCGTGAGTGAGTGAGGAACACATAAGCATGGTTTGATGTACTGACCTAATTCTCCAGTGGTGACTTCGATTGGTCGACTCGGCCTACTCTGGCCCATGCTGTTGACAGCCATCACTTGGAATATATAGGTGGTGTAAGGCTTCAGGTTGGTGACCGTGTACACAGGCCGGGTGATGCCCGTCTCCTCTCGGGCTCGCTGGTAGTGTCCTCGTGTTTGGTACATGACCGTGTACGAGCGAATGGGCTCCGTCCAACTGGTGTCTTGGTCCCAACGAAGGGTCACTGAAGTTGCCGTGACATCTGACCACGTGAGACCAGTCGGTGGCTGCGGGACAGCTGAAGATAAGGACGGGACGGGGAGGACCACAAGGAGAGACAAGGAAAAGAAAACCATATGGAATAAAACACTGTTAGAACAATCAAGGGCGCTAACCAACGCACAGTTTACATGCTTCCCACTGCGTTCTCTGGAAGCCATGATAGAAACTATACTTGCCCACTTGATCTAGAGAAACCACTGATTCAATCCTTGAACGACCTCAGCTGGTTGTGGATCTATACGTACTAGACAAATCCACCTTGCTCATATAAGTCAGTAATCCATGTTTCGTTTGAGGCATCACTTGTTAATGTCCGCATAGTTTATAATCCTTCATGCACTGACCTACACTGTCGTATCGGTGACTTCCACTTCAGGGCGTCATAAATTTCTCTGAATTCTCTCACATGGAGCTGGTGAAAGTAAATGAACAAACTTGACAACTTTATGCCATCGGGCACAATAAGCTCATTTCTGCAATGCGACAACTAATCAATACATCACACTATAACTCACAACCTAAACTAATTGTACTGTAATTATTACCTACGTACTAGCCGGATGCACTTAAAAAAAAAAAAATTCAACTAAACATTTTTAGTGCTAAATATTGTTACTTCTTATACTTATAAGTCACCTAACTTGACAAACGTTTACAACTTAGTTACAAATGCGAAATCGGTGTTATAACAAACTATCCATTCAGTGTAGTCAACAATAAAATATATTTTCCACAACACCGACTGCTTCCAAAGACAACATTATCAGAAATAAACAAAAAGCTCAGTGAAAAATTCCAATGCTGTGCTTGATAGAAGCGACAATATCAAAGGCACAAAGCTAAAACACGCGAAGGCACACTACAATGATTGTATTGTTACCGAGTCCCTGTGTAGCACAGGGTGTTGAGGAACCGCTGGGTCCATCCAGTGATGTCACATTTAGTCTGTCACCTGGCAGTGGTTGGAACAGCAGCTGGGAAGAAGATGAACAGACAGGTGCAGCCACTAGATGAGACATACGACGGAACTCTGGAGGCGGGTCTAAAGGGCACGCTACATGAGTCGCTAGAAGAGACACGCGATGAACAACCAGTAGAGTCAATACACAAAGCACTAGAGTGTTACACTAGAAGATTAACTGTTGGAGTCAATAGAGAATACATAGGGGTGTTACAAGAGTATACACTAGAGGAAGCGCTAGAAGAGATATTAGAGAGATCACTAGAGGTGACACTAGAAGATTAACTGTTGGAGTCAATAGAGAATACATAGAGGTGTTACAAGAGTATACACAAGAGGAAGCGCTAGGAGAGATACTAGAGATCACTAGAGGTGACGCTAAAGAAGACACTTGAGGAGACACTTGAGGAGACACTAGCGGAAGCGCTAGAAGAGACAGAAGAATCACTAGAGAAGACACTTGAGTAGATACTAGAGGAAGCTCTAGAAGAGACATTAGTTGAATCACTAGAAGTAGAGAGTAAACAATAGAAGGAAGAGTTCCCGGAGGGACGGGAGGGACGGGAGTAAATAATGGAGGGAAGAGAGTAAATACTAGAGGGAAGAGAGTAAATACTGAAGGGATGAGAGTGAATAATGGAGGCGTCAATAGAGTAAATACTAGAAGGGTTAATACAAGAAAGACTAGAGTCTTCCTTAGACTAGCTACCAAATGAGTGAGATACTAGAGGGGTAAATAGAGGTGTTACTAGAAGAGTTACCACACAAGGTACTAGACGAGAATCTAAGTGATACACTGCAGGAGTCACTGTATGAGTCACGACAGGAAGCAAGACTGAAGTCTCATTGGAGGGAGGGGGGGGGGGGGGAAATCACAATAGGAATCAACAGAGTCGCCAGAGAAACTACTAGCGGGTTAATATTTATATAGGATTGACCAGAGGAGTCACTAGAGTAATAACTAGAGGAGACTTCAAAAATTTGACAGCTGTGTATATATGGGAAGTGACCCCACAACGGAATCATGACTTTATTTAAGTAAGAGTACTACAACACTCATCTGGTCTAACGTGTCTCAGGTAACCATTTGCTTCACGGTCTACTCGGGTAACTACTTACTTCATTGTCTACAAAGGCAGTAATTTATTTCATTTTCTACTGAAGTAACTACTGGCTTGATTGTCTACCCGGGTAACCACATATTTTAATGAATACTCAGGTAACCACACACATTAATGTATACTCGAGTAACCACTTACTTTACTGTCTACTCAGGTAACCAATTACCTCTTCATCTACTCGAGTAAACACTTACTTCATTGTTTACTCAGGTAAATAATTGCATCATTGTCTACTCCGGTAACTAATTACTTGTTTGTCTACTCGGGTAACTACTTACTTGTTTGTCTACTCGGGTAACTACTTACTTCACTGTCTACTGAGGTAACTACTTGCATCATTGTTACTCCGGTAACTACTTACCTATTTGTCTACTCGGGTAACTACTTACTTCATTGTCTACTTGGTTAACTATATACTTCATTGTCTACTCATGGGTAACTATTAACTTCATTATCTACTCGTGTAACTACTTACCCCATTGTCTACTCGGTTAACTACTTTGTTGTTTTCATGAGTAATTGCTTAATCCACTGTCTGCTTCCAACTGCACCCCTGTCTCTCTCCTCCACTACTTTGCACTAAACCCGTGGGTAATTAATACATCTAATTTAAGACGTGAGGACAAACGGTGTTGTTGAGGAAAAACTAGTCGCATCTGTGAATTCAGTGTTCACTAATTGATAACAATTAGCAAACAATTGAGGAATTATGTAGAAGCTGTGGAGATGTGGTTTCATAGAGAAATTACTAAAGCACCATGGACAGATAGAAAGAGCAAAGAAGTTATTTTGAAAGAAGTTAACCCACAAAGAGAACTGGTTGCAAACAGGAGAAGACAGTCCTCAATTCTCTGGGCAAGTCATAAGAAGGGGAAATTAATATGTCGTCACAAAGGTAGGGTTGGAGGGGAGGAAAGGAAGAGGGGGGGGGGGGGCCGAGGTTGGGCAGTTTGAGATCATGACATGGAGGAACATGATTATCAGAAATGATTGGCAGTACACGAGACAGAGGTTGTGGTCAGACATGATCACCAACGCCACACGGCATAAACTATAGGAAGAACTTGATGACACAGCGGTAACACAACATCCTGTCGACACTGACCACTAACGTTCAAAAGCACAACCTTAAATTCAAAAGCATAAAAATATGTGTATGAGTGCGTAAAGTGTAGTCAATTTACCATAATGATAAACAACCTTCACGTCTCACGTGTATGTACTACATTATGCAATGAGTACTACATTATGCAATGAAAACTACACGCCTAAGCCGCCGAGATATGGTGCCATAAAGCGGTAGACAAATACAGGGAAGAAATACATGTAGGAACTAAATACTCACACACACATAGATGGATGGCTAATCTACTGAACATGTTTAAACAACAGCGATAAATCAGTGCTAGAAGTACGTTTGAGGCGGGTCACCCGCTACCACCACCGTGGCCACATCTAATAAATGCAGTGAGGAAAACAACAACACAACACACACCAGTTCTGATAGTGCACAGACCCTCAGGACAAGTCTGTAGTATAGGACGGTTGTAACTCTTTCTGGCTGACATATTTTATTTTCATAATAATCATATTATGAATTAGAGGGAAAACGTGGGGTAACTATCTGCGACTGAAGGGGTTAACATAACAGCAACATGGGAAGAACACTTTCCACCCGCGTTGATACGAATGGTGCTGGCCCCTAACTTGTATAGATTAATTGGCCACTGGAGGGGTTTTGTGGTCTATGTCACACCGTCCACCTTTACATCGGAAGATATTTCCTGGCACACATTTTAGACTGGGTGGATTGTCAACATCCGACATGAGTGAACGTCACAGAAGCATTGAAATCAACAGCTAGGGTAGACAGGCTGGGGTAGCACTGGAACACACAGGAGACAAGAGGCGCGAGTGTGATTTGGTTGTATGTGCAAGATCTATAGGTATAAATACATCTATGCCTAGGAGGTACTGCTACAGAAAGACTCAACAAGGCAGCAAGGAACTGCTACAGACAGACTCAACAAGGCAGCAAGGAACTGCTACAGACAGACTCAACAAGGCAGCAAGGAACTGCTACAGACAGACTCAACAAGGCAGCAAGGAACTGCTACAGACAGACTCAACAAGGCAGCAAGGAACTGCTACAGACAGACTCAACAAGGCAGCAAGGAACTGCTACAGACAGACTCAACAAGGCAGCAAGGAACTGCTACAGACAGACTCAACAAGGCAGCAAGGAACTGCTACAGACAGACTCAACAAGGCAGCAAGGAACTGCTACAGACAGACTCAACAACATGGTAAGTTAATGCTACAAACAGACTAAACAAGATCGTAAAGTGTTTCTACAAAGAGAATAAACAGTTAGGCACTTCTACATAAAGAGTAAGCTTGGTTTCATTTCGGGGTAGAAGAGTCACAAGATAGCAAAACAAGATCGTAAAGTACTTCCACTAAACAGGAAATAAGATGGTAAAGTACGTCTCCAGATGGACACAACAAGATCGTAAGGTACTTGTAAGGGACAAAACAAGATAAGGTACCCCTATACAGAGACCAAAAAAAGACAGTATGTTTTCTCAACAGCGTATGTCAGAAAATCAAATCTAAACACGCCCATAAGGTATCTCTTGAGGCCAGGTTAGATTCAGCAATGTGTCTCAACGTTGTCAAACCCAGGGTAGTGGTAGAAAGGCTAACCAAGAGACGGGTTTCTCCGCAAGTAGAAGAAGAATATCTAACAGAAGCTTTAGGGTTTCTCTATACCCCTGTATAGGAGTGGATAACAGACTAGGAATAATTAACAATGGCAACCCCGATATCAGCTATCCATCTATACAAACGATATACTCAGCTTGTTTATCACATGCGGAAGTCACGTGAGTATACCAATTTCAAGCCGCTATTCACAGACGGACTTATCAAATATGCACTAACTAAAACATTGCCTGCATCGGAGTATACGTATTCCCTAATGGAGTTTTGAGTCGCCCCTCTTCTACCCTTGAGTATACAGTTGAATGTAGCGGGTAATGTGACCGTGCGTCTCTCCTTCTCTAGGGTGTAAAAACATAAAGGCCACCAGAGCCAATCTACTCGAGTTTACCGGACATCACAACTGTGGATGTCTTACACTCTGGAATGTAGAGGGAAAGACCGCGGTTTGTTCTACTTTACACCGCAGAAGCAAATATGACTATAATAAATCTAGTAACTTTCTCTACGTTAAGTAACCATTCTATAATAAATCCATTTACTGTCTCTACGTTAAATAACCGCTCCATAATAAATCTAATAACTTTCTCCACTTTAAGTAACCGTTCTATAATAAATATATTGACTTTTTATACGTTAAGTAACCTTTCTATAACAAATCTAGTAACTTTCTCAACGTTAAGTAGCATGTCTATAATAATCTTATTATTTTCACTATGTTAGATAACATGTTCTATAATAATTTAGCACCATTATCTTTGTTAATAAACCGTTCTATAACAAATCTAGTACATTTCTATACGCTAAGTATTCTTTCTATAATAAATGTAGCAACTTTCTCTACGCTAATTAAACATTCTATAATAAATCTAATAAATGTATGTTAGCTAACCGTTCCTGAATAAATCAGGTAATTTTCTCTACGTAATAACTGTCACTATGTTAGCTAACCTTCCTTAATAAATCAAGTAACATTCTCTATGCCAAGTAACCGTTCTGTAATTAACTAATAGACACTTCCGATGCCAAATATACGTAAAGAAAATCTTGTATTGTTTCCTACGCTTATTAAAAACATTACCACGCACTACGACTGCAAATAATTGTCCGTACACTTGTAGACAAAGAACGTATAACGATAGCAGTTTGTAGCGTACGCTAACAGCGCTGGTAGAGTTCTTAAAGAGGATTCTGTTTCTGACACATACACACGCTAAGAAAAAAAAAATCACTATGGAATCTTGCACCAATGGAAAACACCTGTCGCGTCCATCGGAGGAGAGTACTCGCACTACTACATCATGTGGACGTTTCCCGAGAATATGTGCCGAGTGTGTTTAGGCGAGTGCTACGTTCAAGGCAAAGTACTCTTCACTGGCATGAACTGTAAGTTTAAAGCCGTGCGATATGCGGTCTTGGAGAATAGAAGCAAAACGACTCTCTCGCGCACACGAACCGTAGCTTGGCGGTAACTAAGAGCTGACTGTAGAGAAGGCCTGCCTGCCCCGAGCGAGGTAAGCTCGCCGCGTCATGGACAGTGAACATATGGATGCATGCACGCGAGGGTAAATACATGTTTCACATGATGGCTAGATTACCACTTTCCGCGAAGAAACTGGTGGTTTATAGAAACCCAATATGGCAAACTGCGTTAGTGTTATAATTATCACCGTTACCATTACCATCATAGTTGTCATAAGGTATGGCTTTGTTCGGTATCATAGTCCACAAATAGGCACCGTGGTGTCGGTAGTATTCTGGGTGCTCATTTCCACACCGATCGGGTCAGTCAGTTGTGGCCTGTCAAATTACAATCATTTCACACAGCAGCCATTGTTCTTGGAAAATTTAAGGCCATCTACTATAAGTGAGTTGTCAGGATAACAGGCTCCTTCTCACGCCATGGAGTAGATCGGGTATTCGATGCTACCCTCGTGTGATTAGAACAAGCGACATGCCGTGAGCGATGTGCTCGATATCACGAGGCCCGTCTTGACTCCCAGGAAGATGTTCCGGAAGCCGTATTTGGCTGGGTCAACCACGTAGCTGGTTGACTACAGGACTACTTGTGTATCTAGCCCATGTACAGAAACAACCAATTCTGTGTTAGTTGCATGTCCTTTACATGACGTTGCTAGCAAGCCCAGAATTTATTGGTTGTCTGTCATTTCCTAGGCAATGTTAGTTCAGTATTCGGTCGTTCCTGTCTGAACGGCCCAAGCCTTATACTGTCGAAGTCATTCCTGGTTGACCTTTAAGTCTACAGTATTCCCCCTCCCCCCACCAGCCACCGCTGGTGGACTGGTGTATGATGAGACTACAAAAACAACTGGTGTCCAGCCTCAACCCAACCCCCATCCCAACCCCAACCGCTTCTCTGGTGCTGTCCCTCTGGTAGCCTCACCATTGGCCGAGTGTACAAGTTAGTCTAGTGTATTATTTACTAGAAGTGGCGTGACACCAACGGTTACATCCAGTACAACACACTATAGCCTTCGCCTGTCCTTTCATTCATTCATTCATTCATTCATTCATTCATTCAACTCACACATTCTCCAACCTGCCTGTCTCCGTATGTTCACACTGTTACCAACAGAATACCCACAGTACCCCCTAACTACCACTAACTGAATGACGGACTTAGGACAGTCAGGATACCCTGAGCTTGACAGCGCATTAGGCAGGGAAACTGGTGAAGGGTGCAGAATCTCTACGGTGGGATGTCATGTGAGTGGTGGTCGACACAGAACTTGCTACGCCATGGTGATATCATACACCGATGCTACATTAGCAACATTAATTTGTGCTGCCCCAAACAGTTGCAACAGTAACCCATTCAGACCCAGTCGGCTGTTGCATTAACCCACGCTGTCCTAGTATCACTTCAACACGGGTTCAAGGCACACTTTAACTGGCTGGTCCCACTTGTTCGCCGAACCGAACCGTTAATGCCCCAGACAGTTGATCGTTTCCCGTCAAGCCGGCATTAATGACATGAAGCACTCAAACAACAGCTGCTGTAAAGGACGTTATCTGTACACACACGTGCCATATTCCATTCAAGACAACCACATGTGTTGTCAATTACAGACTCAACATTGGCGCTCAGAGGTAACCATCCACAGTATGCTGATTGAGAGACTCAACGAGTTCTTAGATACACCAACATACATCCACAACATCGGACTTCTAGTGTAGAGCAACAGCTGCGGAGGAGGAGGAGGAGGAGAGGAGGAGGAAGAAGAAGAAGAAGAAGAAGAAGAAGAAGAAGAAGAAGAAGAAGAAGAAGAAGAAGAAGAAGAAGAAGAAGAAAAGAAGAAGAAGAAAAGAAGAAGAAGAAGAAGAAGAAGAAGAAGAAGAAGAAGAAGAAGAAGAAGAAGAAGAAGAAGAAGAAGAAGAAGAAGAAGAAGAAGCAGCAGCAGAAAAGAAGAAGAAGAAGAAGAAGAAGAAGAAGAAGAAGAAGAAGAAGAAGAAGAAGAAGAAGAAGAAGAAGAAGAAGAAGAAGAATAGATAATAACATATGGTGAGTGGTAAAGAAGAGAGAACGCCTCAGCTCTTGAAGAAATATAATTATGTATGCTGATGAAGATGTGTTATCGGGGTGAGAGAAACAGTCGGTATGTATCTAACTGCAGATTCCAGCTGGTGATAAGTTAATGTAGTCATTTATCACCGATGTTTCCTGCCACAGCGGATGTTGCTGACACAGATAACTAAGCTAGAAAAACACGTGCGTGCACAAGTGACTGCTGTACTCGTCTACATGTCACTCAAGTATCCTTCTATCGAGAGACTCCCTACATATGTGTTCAGGAAAACCTACTGGTATGTCCGGGGATTAAACGAACCAATGTTGATTAGACGAACAGAAAGATTCATTAACATAGAGGAAGTATAAACTTCATTGCGTAGCAGGCATAACATGAGGATTCTGATCATCAGAAGAGTTCCAACTTTCACGAATATTTCAGCCGATTTATCTTCTTTGCAATTTTTCCATTCTTTTTCCATGGGCAATTTTCACCCGCTTGTTCCGTTTTTCAACACCCCTGTCAAAGACTGGAACATAAGGGCCGGAGGTCTGCCTCAAGATAGAACACCACCGGGAAGAGTGGTCAACCTCAAATAGAATAGAGGTGATACAGTGCCCCGATATAAGGGCAGGGTAGGTGATAGAATGGGGGACTATTAACTAGTTCTCTCATGAGACACGGAGACGTTGACCAGATAGTTAGCACTCTGGTCACGACAGAATCACGCCTACATAATAGCCACGATTGCCACTCAACAAGAGACAGCTAATGTAAGCGTGCCAGGTGTAACGGCACGCAAAAAGCCGAAGGACACTTCAAGGTCCTTCCGCGTGCTGTGTAGCCACGCGGAGTAAGAAAGTCAGACTGGGGACTGACTTTGTAGCGAGCACCTCGTTTAGTGTTGATAGGAGTTTTGTGTAACCAAATAGATAGAATTAGCATTAGGGTTTAGAAAACTAGTGATAGGCAATTCTGTGGCTTTGTGTGTGGTTTGATAGCGACTGTTATGTACTTGTAAAGAGCCAACGGCAATAAAATGTACCATTTATTTCCTCTCACACGACTTGCAAGTTTCTTGTGTGGTGTGGGAGAAGTAATCTGATGATGCCTTACACATGGTTGTTGACAGGCAAAGATTAATGTGGTGTCAGAAGTGTGGCTTGGACGAAAGAGCCAAGCTAATACACTCATCCACGGCTCTAGACTAAGGTTACAAATAGTGAAGTAGTGAATTTAATTTGTGTCAGTGACGGTTGACGTGTGCAGAACTAGGACAAGTTGCTAACGAAACTGTGCCTATCGTGACGAAATAATGCTTATTTGTGTTTAGTAAAATATTATATACTTAAATCATGTGTTCTTCAAAGTTGTAAGTATTGATATTATTATTTTCTGTTATTTATTCATGTAATTATTTATTTATTTATGAATAACTATCAAAAATGATTCTTGGCGGAGCGATACACAGCCAGCAACATTATCGATTTTTCCAAGCTAAAAATAGCGCTGCGCCTCTGACGTGTTACGATTGACAAGCAGTTGTTCTGCGCCATTGGCATTCAGCATCTGAATGTTTACAAATCGTTAAGCTGCTGCCCGCCTGAATCAGTGCTTTATATTACCTATTATTTGTTTATTTGAGTTAGTAATTGAATATATTTGTTTATTTAAACAATATTAATATATTTTTATTTATTTCAAAGCAGTTATTGAATTTTTTTTTCGTACTTTTTCTTGTGTTTACCGTCACGATGGCACTACTTTCGGCCATGCAAATTAGACTTGGTCTGCACAACACTTACATAGATTAAACTAGGTTAGTGACGAAAGGCATAAAAAGTTAGAACGAAGACAGGACATTGACAATTTAATATTAAGTAAACTGTATTCTGTTTTGTTCGTGGGCATGTCATTGTCATTGTATCCAATTGTCGAATAATATGTCGTTTGCTATTTGTTAATTGTTGCTGCTCTGTAAACCAGGGTGAACAACAGCTGATTAGAAGATTGGCGTGTATGCCGAAGTGCCAAACAGGTGACCTATTTAGATAACTCGTGTCTATACCGAAGTGCCAAACAAGGTGACCTGTGTTACCGGAGTGTGTTCCTTGTTCTCGGGAACATTAAGTTGAGTATACTCAATATATTTGGCATGCAATGTGATTAATAGTGCATCTCTTTTTCAGCTTGTGATGCATTAGTATACTTCTGTGCTCTGTTTTTTCAGGATTAAATTTTTCAGGTTATATACAAAGAGTACAATTTGCAGTGCTCAGATATTAAGAAACATAACCTATCAAAGAACAATACGTGAATAAACAATTCAGTGTAGGTCAACGCTAGCTATTTACCTAACATCATGGCTACTCTAGCTGATTTCGTAAAAGCTGGTAAAGAGTTACAATACACAGGTAAAGAGCTACAACAATATGCAGATCAGAAATTTAAAGAAGCAAAAGATGCTGAGACAGCTGAACGTATACGAAAAGAAGATGCAGAAAGAGATGAACGCGCACAAGAAAGAGAACAAGAAAGACAGCATCAAAAAGAGATGGCACAACTAGCTGAGATAACAAAGCAAAAACAGTTAGAACATGATAAGCAGATTAAGCAACAACAGTTAGAACATGATAAGGAGATTAAGCTAAAACAATTAGATCAGGAGAAAGAATTAAAACAAAGGGAATTAGATCTAAAGCAAAAAGAGATAGATGAAATGGCAAGAGTTAAGGAAAAACAAATACAAGTAGAATCAGAGACACAGTTAAAGATGAAAGGTATGGATGTAGACTCACACGCAGAAATCTCTGCCACTAAACTAAAAAGTCAACAAGAAGAAAATAAGTTCAACAAATACAAAAATATTATCAAACCATATTGTAAAGATGATTCCATATCAGCCTGGACAGAAAATGTCGAGTATCAGTTTAAATATCACCAAGTTCCAATAGAGATGTGGGCTATGATTTATATGAAGAATCTTAGTGGTGAGCCCCTTAAAGTGATAGAATCAATACCAACAGATCTTAGATCTAACTATCAGTACATCCATGATAGGATAATGCAACATTTTTTACTTGATGCCCCTGGGTATCAGGTTCAGTTCTCAAATTTAAAACCTAAACCTAGTGAGACTTTCATTGATTACGTCTCAAATGTTCAGAGTGTACTAGATAGGTGGCTTAAAGCAGCTAACATAGGAAAAGACTTTGATAGACTTAAAAATTTAATAGCCATGGATAAAGTCATATCCACTATACCATCTCCTTTTGCTAAATTTTTGCAGCAGTCAGACATTGAGAACATAGAGCAGTTCGAAAAGAAAGGGTCGGCATATTTTTCTTCAAACAGAGATATTTTTAAGACCTCAAATGACTCTGAAGTAGTTTCTTTTGTGAAAGACCAACCTAAAAACTATCAGAGTAAGAGAAAACCCTTTCAGAAAATCGACAAGAAAGATAGGAAAGTGTCAAAATGTATTTACTGTCAACTTTTGCATGACACTTATTCTATGTGTGACAAATCGCCAAATTATCCGGCGCATCTTAGAAAATGTTATTAAGAAGCAACAAAACAAAAGATCTGCATACAGGCGTGCAATCAAATGCTTCTTTTGTTCCAGCTACGGCCATTATTCAAATAAGTGCCTGGGCCGCCAACGTATGAAAGCCAACAATGCTATTTTGATTGATACATCTTCTGATAGTGGTAGTGAGACTGAAGTGTGAGATTGAAAATGTATTACCTTTCAAGCAATCTGAAGATGTCTGTTGTGTGAACGATGTATTAAGCTTTGACAATTGTTTCCAATGTCACCAATTTCATGCAGACGGAAAATTAGAATGTGGGCATTTTGTAACATCCTCCGTAGAGAATGCAAATGCAATTATAGCCTCCAGAGGCAATCTATTGTTTCACTCTGCAATGGTCAATGATAAGCCATGCCGATGTTTGCTTGACAGTGGGAGCTCTATTATTGGTGTGAAAAAGGAACTTGTTAATCCAAAGGATTATATTGGTGACTCTGTAAAATGCCGGACTTTTTCTGGTAATATAGAAACCTATCCTCTGGCAAGAGCCCATATAAACACCCCGTTCCTTTCTGGTACCTTACTTGTGCAATACTAGACAACCCTTGTGCTGAGTTAATTCTTGGGTGTCTACCCCAGCTAAGGCACTGTACAGATGAAGAAATATCTGTCTGGGAGGAGAAGAATGGTTTCACTCCAGTGAACAGTGCAGATATCCTCGGACATCACAGTCCTAACAAAGGTGCTAGACCCATAACACTTGAAACTGATCAATACGTAATGGTGCTACTACCAGACAAGCATAATAAAATGTTAACTTCATGGCAAGGGCCTTTCAAGGTGATACAACAACTTTCAGATGTGGACTATGAAATATCAATAAACGGACACTTAAAGATATTCCATGTCAACATGCTGAAACCTTACTTTTCACGACAAGAGACAGAATGTAGAGACAGACGAACACAGTGCACCCATATCTAGTGATCAGACGACAGACGTACACAACGCAACTACACTAGTTAGCGAGACTGGCAAATCCGACGATATCCATACACCTAGTGAGCTTACAGAATACGCACTTAGCACCACCACCGTACTGAATCAGGTAGACGACGACGGAATGGAACTACCTGTTCCCATTGTAGACAAGACTGCGACAATGGATAGCATACAGATAGAACAGGGACTAACAGACAGTCAACGACGACAATTAGTACAATTAGTGACAGAGTACAAAGACATATTTTCTGACATTCCAGGTAGGACGGACAGAATCGAGCACTCCATTCTTCTTTCGGACTCTAAGCCTATTAAATGCAGGCCGTACTCTATCCCACTCAGCTATAGAGAAAGTCTAAATAAGGAAATTCTTAATTTAGAAGCTAGTGGGATCATCCAGAAATCTACATCTGAGTACTCGTTTCCAATCGTTCTAGTTAAGAAAAAAGACTCCACAATTCGTCTGTGTGTGGACTATCGAAAGCTCAACAACGTCACTAAGATCGACGCAGAACCAATTCCTTCCTGCGAAGATCTTATCCTTGACATGTCCACCTCCAAAATCTTTTCTAAATTAGATCTTACTAAGGGATATTGGCAGGTCCCTATGCAGACTCAATCCATTCATCTTACTGCTTTTTCAACTCCTTTAGGACTTTACGAGTGGCGTTTTCTTCCTTTCGGACTTCGAAATGCTCCTGCCACTTTCGTACGCTTAACTAGAGATCTACTGCATGGAGTGACGAATACAGTGACTTATATAGATGATATATGTGTCCATACTGATGACTGGACAACACACTTACTGAAACTGAGACATGTCTTTGATAGGTTGCGACTCTTCGGTCTCACTGTCAAACCGAGCAAAGTTGAATTGGGCCTAAAAGAAATTGACTTTTTGGGTCATGTCATTTCACAAGGTCAACTTAAGACTGACAATAGAATTATTACAAAAATTATGAACCTGACCATGCCTACCACAAAGAAGCAGGTCAGAAGCCTTTTGGGGTTAGTAAATTACTATAGCAAATTCATACCAAATTTAGCGGAAATTACAAGTGTATTTTCCAATGTTTTGCATTATTAATTTCTGCATTGTCAAAATTGAAAATCCTGTTTAGTAATGTACCAATCCTCCGCTTGCCTAATCCTAGGCTCGTTTATTATCTTAGGACAGATGCCAGCAGAATCTCCATCGCTGCAGTACTAGGCCAATTTTATGATGGCATCTTCCACCCGATTTGCTACTGAGCCGTAAGATCACACCTGCTGAGTCCAGATATTCCATATCAGAGTTGGAAGCCCTAAGCGTCATCTATGCGGTGAGGAAGCTCCATCGATTTCTGGCGGGTGTTCACTTCATTGTCCAGACTGACAACTCCCCAATCACGGTCATACAAAGTGGTGTGCATCGGAATGACCGGATATACAGGTGGTCGCTTATTCTACAAAACTATACTTTTAGTATAGAGCATATTAAGGGTAAGGACAACATTCTGGCTGATACCCTTAGTCGACCATCTGAGGTAGAAATACCAGAGATTCCACATAAGTGTGTAGAGTAATAATTGTTAAAGTAGTACAGTATAATATTCTATGTAAAATATTGTATGAATACATAGACATTATGTGCTAAACTATGTACTAAGAACAGTGATCTACCATGTGTCCGTAGACATCAAAAGAAGAACTGTGCTCCGAAAAACAAATATATCACCGTGTGAACTGGAACAGCTCGTTATTTACTAAGCTCCATACGTGTTTCCGGTGAATCATTTGTGTTAAGCAGAGAAAAACAGTGTCAGAACAGTCCATAAATACAGACACGAAAAATACTGGTCTACGACACAAGCGAACTCTACAGGTGCCATACCCATAGGACACAAGTATGACTGTGTAATGTATTTAATATACCCAGGACAAGTGTAATTATATAATATGCCAATGAAAGCAATTTCTGAACATTGGGGCAACAACTAACCTGGGGTATTTGAATACTATGTATATAAATACTTATTGTGATATGTATTATAATATTTTAATAGTGTGATAAATTATATGTAGATTAGGTAACTTTAATTTACATTTAGAGTTTAGGAAATAAAATAGTTTTCATTTTTTTTAGTAGTTTACATAAATCATTATTTTACCCACTTACTTACCTTAAAAGTAGAATAGATAGTAGTTTAGATAGGAATAGTACCATTTAGTTTATTACATTCCACTTTGTTTCATGTCAATTGAGTTCATTCCATCTTAATGAACCATTCCATTTAACAAACGTGTTCAGGTATTATTATGATTAATTTACACCATAATAGGATAAAAATATTAGACAATTAAACATACGATCATTTACACCATTTAGATAAGAATATCAGTCATATATTTTTTTTTGCATTAAAAACATTAGTTATAATTTTTACATTTCAGATTACCCATTTCAGAAAGGTACATAACTCATCTCACATCAATGCCATTTTAAATAATTAGATTACATCCCTTAAATTAGATAAATATTAGGATTAATTTAAGCATATCTTAGGATTAATGTGGCAAAATAGATTAAATTAGTTAACACATTAAATACACATTTATAGAAGTAGTATTAGTATGTCAGTAGTTAGAGTATTATTACAGTAAAATATAGTTGGTCATAATACCAGGGTATAAACCATCAACCCTTGCTCTTACTTGTAAATATGTTGCATATACATGACTCGTGCAGCGATTTACGCACAGTCATTGAGCTCAACGTTCTCAAACTGAGCCAAACTTGTACAGTGTCACTCCAAGGTTTTTAAAGAATTGGGAGGGTGAAAGATGTGTGACAGAAGTGTGAAAGTGAGAGCGAATGTAAATTATACAAGAGAGAGTGAGATTGATCAGCGGATTTTTCTGCCGCTCAACGCGACTTTTTATTTTTGTCTGCGTCAAATGTTTGCTTTCAATGTTGAAAATGTGCTGTGATGAATGTGTTGTGTGTAGCTTAGTTTAGATCTTAGAAAAAGTATTTTAAGTCTCATAAGACGGAGATGTAGTCACTAATTAGTGTTATACACTTGTTTGTGACCACATTCAACCGAATTATGGCGCTTGAAAACTAACTTACATACACATGATAGATAGATACACATGTTAGAAGTTAGATTATAGTATTAATCACATCCAAACACGCAAACAACCAGAAAAACAAACATATAAATTGCATACATATTTTATAGATCAAAGGGAGATAACTCCGGATCAGGGGACATAATAGACAACGAAACACTAACTTAACAATGAAATATAACTTTACACGCGGAAGCGAGATAGGTAAAGCCTGTCGCACACAGCTTGGGTAATGGTTGTTTAATATTATATGGGGGACATGAAGCAATTCATGTGTTGACCCTAAGAAAGTCAACTTTGTATGGGTAGTAAGTTAATTTACTATGTGAGGGCAGGTCTTATAAGACAACGGTCCGGTTCAGACATACCTCTAATTAATATAATATTGCGATTGAGAATAGGGCTCACGCCAACCAGACAAGTTTGTGGCGATTGCCAGTAGCCAAGTAAAGTGATACTACATTGTGACAATAGTCAGTAGAAGTCTATGGAGTTACCCAAAGCCAGGTTATCTACAGTCTTTGACAAAAATTAGATACACTAATTTTTTAGAAACCTCTTGCGTCACAACCAATGAGTCAAAGTTGATGACGCAACACAGGAGGGGAGGGTGTGTGTCAAAGACTGGAACATAAGGGCCGGAGGTCTGCCTCAAGATAGAACACCACCGGGAAGAGTGGTCAACCTCAAATAGATAGAGGTGATACAGTGCCCCGATATAAGGGCAGGGTAGGTGATAGAATGGGGGACTATTAACTAGTTCTCTCATGAGACACGGAGACGTTGACCAGATAGTTAGCACTCTGGTCACGACAGAATCACGCCTACATAATAGCCACGATTGCCACTCAACAAGAGACAGCTAATGTAAGCGTGCCAGGTGTAACGGCACGCAAAAAGCCGAAGGACACTTCAAGGTCCTTCCGCGTGCTGTGTAGCACGCGGAGTAAGAAAGTCAGACTGGGGACTGACTTTGTAGCGAGCACCTCGTTTAGTGTTGATAGGAGTTTTGTGTAACCAAATAGATAGAATTAGCATTAGGGTTTAGAAAACTAGTGATAGGCAATTCTGTGGCTTTGTGTGTGGTTTGATAGCGACTGTTATGTACTTGTAAAGAGCCACCGGCAATAAAATGTACCATTTATTTCCTCTCACACGACTTGCAAGTTTCTTGTGTGGTGTGGGAGAAGTAATCTGATGATGCCTTACACATAGGTTGTTGACAACCCCAGTCGTTTCCCGAACATCGAGTGCTGTTTGTATATTCCTTGTTTCATTTGATTACTTATTAGGGATCGTGACATCTCAGTTTTCTTGGCAAGTGTTTTTTGGTGGTGGATAAAGACTGGTGGAAACGCTCGTTTGTCTCTGTTTGTGATTTTCTGTCTCCAGTATCCTAGTTATATATATATATATTTTGTGTTCATTCGTTTTTAGATTTGAGCTCCATAGCAATCTCCCCTATTTTCGATAGCAGGTTAGAAAACTGACTGCTAGTGTGGAAAATGTGTCATGAACTTCTGTGAGGTCAAAATGTCTAGGACGTCAGATTCATACATTGGTTCAGCTGGCTGTCACAGAATAACATAAACAGTGACAAACTCCATGTAAGCCGTGACGCATGTATTCCTCTGACACAACGTCCAGCGGTGTCCGCATTAGAAGCTGTTCAATGTCCAGTCTAGAACACTGTGTGTCTTCGTCTAGCCCTGGCTATCACCGCTTCGCCCAGGCCTGTTACCCCCTCGCTGCGTTAACTAACCCGACGTGCATTCACCAGTCGTGGCACGTGGGTCTTTGTTAAGTGTAAGAGTTACCCAGTTAAATGATCCATTCTTAGGGCGCCATTAATTCTCACCGTGTCTATTTCTATCTGTGTCTGTTATTAACGCTATCTGTTATGTATATGTAAGATGTACTGTGAGAACATGTCACACAGTTCTTGATCTAGATTTATATCTTCTCGGAAAACCCTCGGCCATCATGTATCTCCGAGTGGGGCCTGGCCCCAGTATTGAGAACCACTGCCGTTGTCACAACAACAATGCACGCTCCAACCATTATTATAACGCTGGAAACTGTAACCAAGTGACAGAAATCGTTGCATTCAGCAGTAATTCATGAAGTCGGCATACGTGTGTACACTAGCTCGCCCCACATCACCTGTCCTCTGTGAGGAACTAGGAAGGCAACATTGGCACTCTCGGCGTGCCGAGGCGTGGCACAGCAGCTTGTGTAAATATTGTTCTTACATTAAAAGACTCCGACGCCGTTCTGACACGCAAGACATAACACAAAGCCAGCCCACACGCTACTTGAAGTCGCTCGCAGTCATACGGGGAAACTCTGGAGGATATGTAGATGCTGTCTTCAAGGATTCATTTAAGTCCACCATCAGCATGTGCCGTGCCACACGATGCCGGCTTCAATGTCTCTCCACAAACCTTGCTCCTAGGTGTTCTGGGTCACCTCCATTGAGGACATCCCTCCAGTCTTGGAACGTCCAGCATGATTTCTTTTCCTCTCCCAAATCTGATCTTCCCAGTCGTCACGTTTTCCACTGCCTTTCTTCTCACTGTATGAACAAATAGCACGGGCGTGTGGTTTACGGAATCAAATATACCATACAACTCAGTTATCTATGCCATATGATAATAATTCCCCAGTCTTTTGATTGTTAACCAGCACTCCATGGAAGTTGTGATACTAACCACGATGGTTGCTTTATGTCCCATTTCTTGTATTGAAGTTTAGACCGGGGTGATTCCGGGACAGTGTTGGAGATCCCTTGCAGTCAACCTTCATTGCGGAGACGGCACCTGATTGATTGATTTATTCTGGGACTGTGCAGGGGAGGGGAGGCACGTACACATAAAATAAAACAAAGACTTTACAGGATGTTCTGATCTCAGAACGACTGGACGAAAGTGTGCGTGCGTGCGTGCGTTGGGGTGTTTTAGGGATGAAATATCGAACATCTTTAAAGGATACATAACCAACCCAAGCCTAGTGCCAACCAGCCTGAGTTGTGCTAAATAAGGGCCTGATTCCAGGCTAACAAGTCGCTCCGCATATTTCAGTTACAGCACCCGTTTTGGCACAACCCGCTGAAGCCTGGAGAGAAGGGGAGGTCTGCAACTTAGTTCCCCTTCGAGTTGGTGCTGTGGTAGCGGGTCGCGAGTAGTTTCTACATCAGTCTCACTCCGACAGATGCAAAAGCCAACAACTCAAACTCAAAGGTGGCACTGTGTCGGAATTTAGGTGTTAAAACTCATGTCTTCCGGAGGAGACCCCACCAACCAACAAACCTCACAACGAACCATCGATCAACAGCCCAACTAACCAACCAACCAGCCAACCAACAAACCTCAGAACGAACCATCGATCAACAGCCCAACCAACCAACCAACCAACCAGCCAGCCAACCAACAAACCTCAGAACGAACCATCGATCAACAGCCCAACTAACCAACCAACCAGCCAGCCAACCAACCGTTGAACTACGATAAGTTTAATGTCAGATTAACTAATCTAGTTTATTGTAACGTATATTATTTGACAATTGCTGTAAACTGAGTAGACATTATCGAACACACTAGAGCATACAAGAAACATAAATACGCGTATGCATTATCATCATGTCTATTCCCTTTACAAGTCTACATACAAGTGATACTGCGGATTCTGGTCCTACAAAACGGTGTTACCACAATTGATGGTCCAGAAAACCAGCAAGCGTGAAAGCTGTGATGTAAGCTGGCTATCATATTTCCAGAAACTCAGCGGCCGACACTGACAGTCTACTAACAAACAGCTGGAGACAGTATGGCAATGTCATTAGCCAGCAGCAAGCGGGTAAATGAAGCCGCCTGACGTTCTTTGTCTCTTCGAGTAATTGCAGGCTGAGTACGCCAATACGTGTATACAACCAAACTGAGCCTTTGTTAGGGTTACAGGGGCGCGCACTGAATTCTGAGAGTGAAGAATAGCTGTAGCATCTGGTTATGTGCATTAGGCTTAGTTAAAATTCTAGGGGTGTAGAAGGATGCAGTATCTTGTGTGCAGTAGTGTTGGTATTCTAAGGGCGTACATTTCACAATAAGAGTGTGCACATTTATTTGATGCAAAGTTGCTTGCTTGCTTGATTCAAAAACTAAAATTCAAAATTCGGCCTCGTTAATCCCGCTTCTTCAGCCTTGGTTAGAGTTCAGGTCCGCAGGTTTTGTTGGTGTTTTTACTGAGTTTCTTCACTGTGCACTCTTACCAGTGAGTCCTAAACGTTTGTGTCTGTGACGTCAGCTGGGGGATAGGTAGGCCGGCGAGTTATCCGTTGTGTCCGTCTCCTCTGGTGGTTTCCTTCATCAGTGTTGACTACTTGTGCGTTTTGCTTGACTGCGTACAGTTCTTATAAGGACTTTTTATTTGGTTTTTTTGCCTCCTTTTTGTATATTGTCTGAGGATGCTTTTCAGTGTTTCCATTTTCTTCCTTGCGCCGGTTTTCTCTTTCAAGTCTGAGTTTCTGTTGCTTTTCGATTTCTTCCTCCGTGGTCATCCATGGGACGATCTCTCCGTCATCAAAATAGTATCCATGTTCGTGTTCGTCATCAGTGCATAAATATGGGTATTCTTCAGACGTCTGGCGGGATATTGTTTTCCCCTTGATTTTCTTGGGCTCCTTGTTTTCCTTTTCTTGCTTGCGCCTTTTGTATTCCTTTTGTCCGAGTTCCTCTCTTCTTGCCGATTCTAGGCACTCCTCCAGGGTAGGTGCAGGTGGGTACACTGTGCCCTCAACATGGTACCACTCTCGGTTTTCTTCAGATGTCTGGCGGGATATTGGTTTCCCCTTGAGTTTCTCGGGCGTCGTGATTGGGCATTTTGTTGGGTTTCATCTTGCGGCTTCTCTGGGGTCTTTTCCGTGGCTTCTGCTGGTTTATTTCGGATTAATTCCATTTCAGCTTTTAGCAGTTGTCTTTCTGAATTAATGGTTCGTAGGATTTCTTCATTTTCCTTCTTCATATCGGCTATATGTTTCACTTCTTGCTTGATGTTTTGATGGATCTCCTTTATTTCCGCCAGCAGTTTTTCGTTGTCGCTGGTCGGCGTTGGCGTTAGCAGTGCTTTGACTTGCTTCTACAGCTCGTCTATCTGGTTTTTCAGTTGATCTCTTTCAGTTTGTGATATACCCGCGGCTGTCTCGCACCTCCGCATTACTTCCTTGTATGGTGTCTTTGTGGTGATGGCGATCTTTAGGACGTCTCTGTGTCTTTGGAGGTACGGACAGCCCAAGTATCTTGCTCCATGCTTGCCCAGGCAGTTGCGCACTTTCTCTTGTTGTTGGTGCGAAGTAGGATATGATAGGCTACCTAGGGGTAGTGAAGAAGTCAAGACTGAGTAATGTGTGTTCTTCTTCTTCTGCGTTCATCCGGATTTTTTTTCCGGACGTGACTGCGTTGTGCCTGTTTACAGCAGAGCTGCGTTCTTGCGCCGTTAGGCCGACAAATCCGACTTCTGCGGGTATTTGTTGACCGGGTTAACCTTCCCGGGGGTAATGTGTGTTTGACTTTTGTGCCAGGGCATGAGGGTGTCAGAGGAAATGAACGAACAGACAGGCTTCCAGGCTGGGCTGCTGTGCAAAGCGGTCGAGGAATGGACCAGGCTGACATCCTGAGCTCCTTCAGGGAAACAAGGCGAGTACATGACTCAAAGAACAGGTGTGATTCTGCAAGTTTGACCAGGCTGACATCCTGAGCTCCTTCAGGGAAACAAGGCGAGTACATGACTCAAAGGACAGGTGTGATTCTGCAAGTTTGACCAGGCTGACATCCTGAGCTCCTTCAGGGAAGCAAGACGAGTACATGACTCAAAGGACAGGTGTGATTCTGCAAGTTTGACCAGGCTGACATCCTGAGCTCCTTCAGGGAAACAAGACGAGTACATGACTCAAAGGACAGGTGTGATTCTGCAAGTTTGACCAGGCTGCTAGAAGACCAAGCCAGGCGGGGTCAAGCTAGACTAGAGGGCCATGCGGGAAGCCAAAGAAGAACGATCAACTAACACAGAACTGGTGTCGTCAGTCGCTACACACTGAGGGGGATAGTGAGGAGGGGATCTGAGCACTTATGGACTAATAGCCAGAAGCTGGAGGCTGACAAGCGACGACATATTGCTGTCTGTCTGTTATTCAATGTGTCTTCCCACGTGTATGTTCCTGGCAGCGCGAGAGAGACAGTCAAGTCAATGTATCTACTAGTCTCTGCTGACACACACACATACTATCTCTCTCACTCTCCATCTACACAGGGTCACCAAGAATTAAGTCTGCAAATGCCACGTGTCGTTCTTACACACAATCGCTACACTGCCTGGCATTTCTGTGATAATGGTTTAATTGCAGCCATGAACACAATAACCATCTAGCCACTAAAACAAGAAAGGGTAGAGAGCACGTGACAAACAACGCGCGGGCGCGCGCGCACACACACACACACAACAAATAAACGACAAGAGAAACCACTAGCCAGTAAACAAGACAGGGTAGAGAGCACGTGACAAACAACACACACACACGCGCGCGGACGCACACAGACAACCAATAAAAGACAAGAGAAACCACTAGCCACTAAACAAGAAGGGTAGAGAGCACGTGACAAACAACAACACACACACAGCGCGCGCGCACGCACACAGACAGCGAATACCAGACAAGAGAAACATCAATGAAATGATGAAATATACAAACAGGAGTGACAAAGAACATAATGGACAGGTTTAGTGAACGAAAAGTGCGCAGCTTGATTTACAGCTGACAGACATAAGGCAAACGTAACAATGCACCAACTGCCACACCTGGATAAGGTACACCAACAGGAAGAGACAATCACAGTGTAATAGGAACAGAAATTAAATCATTGTGGATGATATATGTGGTTGATATATATATATATACACAGCATCCGATGATATGCGGCAGGAACGCTACTGCTGATGCCCCCGCCATGGGAATCTAGTAAGCTGATTAGGAGAATATATATATTAAGGCGATCTCGGATGTGGCGAATTTCTGCTGTGAAGAACAAATTGTTTATCTCCCGCAATTGTTATTCTTTCTCTCTTGTCTCTTATAAGAGGAATTTCTGATAAGAAGAACAATTTCTTGGGTCCCAGGAGAGTTCGCCTTATCAGGTCTGCACTGTACATATATTTAAAGTTAGTTGTATGTCCTCTATAGTTGTATGTCAACCCCGGCACTTATCGGCTGTTTGTGATTTACCAGGCAATGTTAGTTCAGTAGTTTGCTATTGCTTTCTGAACGCCCGACGCCTCACACCATGGAAATCAACGCAGAGCTGTCTGCTTTCTCAGCTGGCCCCGGCAGCATCCGAACCGTGGACTGTGTGTGTCCGGGAGTTGAGAGACGTCGTTGTACCGCCCTAAGTCACAGCCACGGTTCGGAAAACATAACTGGGTGTTGTTTTTTTTTTTTGCGCTTGCTCGCTTTGAACTCAAGCGTAGTCTAGACGCACTATTCATAGTAGTGATGGACTGAATGTTGCGTGTGGATTAGCTTTCTTTATTAACAGGTCCCTCGCCATCAGGCGAACCCACTTCGACTTCAGAGGTACTTGTAATTTACGTCCCCAAGTCAAGGATGACAGGTCAAAATTTTAGTCCAGCTGTCCAGTGTAGGGGTTGAACTGCTTAACTCGGCTTCAGCACAACGGATGTTTAACAACACGCGTTCTTATCCATTCGGCCATGCGGACCTGCTTGACTGGAGTGACATCTGATGTCTCTGGTGTCAGACAGCCAGGTCACAGTAGTTAATGCACTGGCATGCCAGTACAGAGGTCCGGGTTCAAACCGCAGTACAGGCGGAATTCTGTCCCGACCTTTATGGCTCTGGGGTCAACCCTCGTGCGTCGACGTACACTTGTTCCTGTAGCGAGGCGCCCTCGTCTTTTGGAGGTGGCAGGTTCGAATCCCGGTTGGTAACTATGGCTTTCAAATTTTATGTTGTCTGGTGCGTCCTTTAAATTCTACTTCCTTCTTCTCCTTCTATGAACTCCAAACAATACTATATGTGTTTATTTATGAACAGCTTCATAAAGCTTGATACTAGACACGCAACGAAGAAGACAACTGGCCACCCCACCTCGTATGTGAGGTGTAGAATATGTGAACACTTAACGCTTCCAACCTCAAAAGACGGTATCTGCTGTGACACTACATGTTTACCTGTACAACTTGGGGGCCAGGCGTAACACGGCCAGTTTATTTAACTCATTTAATGCCGAAGCGTGATTTCGGCGCACAGATTTGTTAAATATATAACTGACCTGATCCGGCACGCAACAAGAAGCGACGATGAGGAAAGGAAGTGATCACCTAATTGTCTATCGGTGACTTAGTATGTGTGGAGCCTTTAACATGTGAGCATTAACAGTTTCTCGAATGACACGTTCCGCTAACTAGAAAACCAGCTCGGCGGAATCAGTAAAAATGACAAACGCAATACAGCTATTTCACCAGTTACCGAGTGGATAACTAAGCCTTCTCCGCTGGTTACGTTTCAGATCCGTGTCAGAGTGGCAGGCCATTATTTACACCTGTTATTAAATCAGTTGTGATACCCGGTCTAGATATTTGCCACAACATTATCACATGGGTCGTGCCTGGAAAGTGAACACATCGGGATACACAAGCGTTTTTGGAGACAGGCATTTTGATTTCTTCTCGAACCTTCATCTCGCGGTGATGGCTAATGACTTGACCTTGCCTTTTCCGATTCAGAGACGTGTGCTCGTCTTTCGGTCTGTAAGTGTAATTCTTCTTCATCTTCTTCTTCTTCTTCTTCTTCTTCTTCTTCTTCTTCTTCTTATGCTTCTTCTTCTTCTTCTTCTTCTTCTTCATCATCATGTTCTTCTTCTTCTTCTTTTTCTTCTGATGCTGCTGCTTTCTTCTTCTTCTTCTTCTTCTTCTTCTTCTTCTTCTTCTTCTTCTTCTTCTTCTTCTTCTTCTTCTTCTTCTTCTTCTTCTTTCTTCTGATGCTGCTGCTTTCTTCTTCTTCTTCTTCTTCTTCTTCTTCTTCTTCTTCTTCTTCTTCTTCTTCTTCTTCTTCTTCTTAATGACCTGTAACCCTGTTGCGCTTCATTAGCTAGTTAATCAGTTGTAAAACAAAACTCTTATAAATATTGAGCACAACCCACAACTGGAAACGCTGATCCACGCGGACAAGGCCTTAGGTTCGTACCGGAATACGATCAGCGTTGCCAGTTGTGGGTTGTGCTCAATCTTTAAATTTCAAATCCCGAAACAACCAAATAAATCAAAACTCTTATGAACAATGGTTGGCAGAAGCCCCGTTAACGTGCCTTCCGTCTTCAAAATAAAATCCCCCTCTCCAAGACTTCCGAAATTGTGGGCCGAAATAGGTGAAGTGCAACTGGCATGCAGCATACTATAGTAAAGCCGATGACGCGTGTCAAGTAAGGTAAGAACGGGGATAGGTAGGACAGGTATAATTTCATATACAACAATGTGGTTGGGGTGAAGTGTGGGCTGATCACAGACACAATATGGGGTTGTACGGGAAGAGCGCCAGAGACTAAAGCAAAGAATACAGAGATATCGGTAGACAAGGGAAGAGAATGAAGCAGACTGGGGAATGGAATAAAGTGCGTTATGTGTATATACATTCACATCCAGATAGCAGTGTCGCATAATAATAATAATAATAATAATAATAATAATAATAATAATAATAATAATAATAATAATAAAATAATAAGAGAATAAAGCCAAGAATAATGAGATTTAGCAAGAGCATGAAAGAAACAATAGAAGGAAATCAATTAGCTTTCTTAATTGTGAGTAAATACATTCACATCCAAAAAGCAGTGCCGTACAATAATAGTAACAGTGTAGAAGTAGTAGCAATAATAATAATAATAATAATAATAATAATAATAATAATAATAATAATAATAATAATAATAATAATAATAATAATACACGCGTCTGTGACTGTACCTATCCTAGGATGTGGACAAAATAAATGCAACAATACATGTACAGTAGATATTAGCGGTTTATTCAATGTACAACAAAACAATACAGCTGTGTGAGAAACACGTGACTGTGGCAGAGAGGACATCTAGTGCTAGAAAACCACAACAGGCAGGAGGAAATGTGCAGCTAGTGGAGCAAGTTACCACAGAGTCATGAACTGTAGGACGCACTCATCGTCCGCTTCAATCAGGTCTCTAATCAAATCGGAAATTAGACGTGTTTGTCTTCCGGGTGTAAGAGTAACAGGATACGATTCCTGGACATATCTCTCTCTCTCTCTCTCTCTCTCTCTCTCTCTCTCTCTCTCTCTCATCTCTCTCAATCTCTCTCCTCTCTCTCTCTCTCTCTCTCTCATCCCCGATTTCTTTTTCTCACCTCCCTCCTCTCTCCCCCAGCACACATGCACAGAGGAAACTGCACAACAAAAAACTGGGAGCTACAGAGACAGATGTAAACGTTCCCTCGCTGGTTGGCGCGGTGAGCACCCAGGCAATCACTGCACATCGAAATTTGGCCGGGGAATTTTTTGGGGGGTC